>RYFJ01001990.1:0-491988 GCA_003991445.1 Oryza meyeriana var. granulata | reverse complement strand
CCTGCGCTACCGGTGGAGCCCAGGCAACTCAAACAGGGAGGGGAGCCGGTCGGTGGCTCTGTACCCGGGGCCCAGAGGTATATGCAAGAATAGATAAGAGGAGGATAAAAGGTAGAAAGAGGGAAAGGAACGATAGTGAAAAAAGGAAGAGAAAGGGGGAGAGAAAAAGGCGTACAGAGAGGGTCGGGATTTTGATTTTGTGATGAAAAAATTTTTCGAATTCGACTCTAAGTTTTAATCGATGGACTAAAAATTTTTTATGGTGAGAATTGAATGAAGCGCAATTAATTTGACCTGGAAACTCGGAGGAAATTAGAGACAGCCGTATCCACTTCCGAAGAATTCAATAACCCTGATTTAAGGGAAAAGGAAATGGTACAAAGTCACTCGTAATTATATAATAATCATTATTAAAATCCTTTATATATTATTCTGCTGAAATTTTTCATTAAGCTTTTGGGGCGATTAACAAGGCCGTGAATTTTAGCAAAGATTTTGGACAAAAAAAGAATGACCAACGAAAAAAAAAAATCCGGAGACCGGTTGCAAACTCACCCCCATAAACGAAGAACATCCTGGCCCTAGATTCGGAAGCTTAGGTGGAAACAACTCAGGAAACTCTGCCTCAGATCATCTTCACGCTCCCAGTGGCTCTGCCTCTGTGTGATATGACTCCACTGACCTTTCAATGGGATAGTCTTACTCCTTGTGACCATTATATCACCTGTCTCGCTCACGGTTCGAGACTTGACGGATGTATATATGCAGATCTTTTTGCAATTCCACTGCCGCACGGGGGTTTCTTTCTTGGCACATCGGAAAACACTTCCGTTTTACAACGCGAGACATGAAACATCAGATGGAGATCCCGAATTGATGGCGGAGCTCAACATACGCATTTCTCCCGCGAGCACGTTCGAATAGACCTACATACCTGGGGCAAGCTTCCTTACCTGAACCTCTTAGTTCACTCTCAATGGGGTTACCTTCAAATAGACTAGTCTGCCTTGCGAATTAGTCCAGCGCGGTTTGTTCGTAACTCTCTATTGAGACTGAGCTCTTTAGTCTCCAAATGCATTCCTGATCAACACTTCTCTTCGACTTCGCCGGATCCATACGGGGTCCAAAAACCATTCTTTCTCCGTCTATTACCAATTCAAAATGTTATCTACACATGAGCCCCATTATTAACGCTTCAACCGACGGGGTTACATCTCGGTTAGACTCGCCTAGAATAGCTATTGTTCATGTCAGGAAATCAGCATAGAGTAATTCTATCCCCAACTAGACTAGGCTAAAAGCACAAAGCTTTGGAGCATATCCCTCCAAACTGGCAACTCTCTCTGTCTGTCCATCAGTCGTGGCGTGCTTGCAAGTACTAAAACTGAGATGAAGTACCTATTGCCTCATCAAGCATGCCAAGTTGGAGGTAAACTGAGTCCTCAGATCTGAGGACTATTTTCCTAGGCAACTCCATACAAGCACCACTATCCGACTCACAATAGATTCTGCCAACACTTGTCACCTGAATTAGGTCACTTTGACTGAACTAAATGAGTGATTGGTAGGATGAGAGATCCAACAATACACCAAATGGAATCACATTCCTGACTGAGTCTTGGGCAAACCTGTGAGAAAATCCATGCCCAACCTCATCCCACTCTCCATTCTGCGTCCCTTACGATTGCAAGAGGCCCGCGGCTGATGTTGCTCTGACTCGCTGGCACGACACATCAATGCTACAACTCTAGGACATCTCTCGTCTCATGCCTGGGCCACATATTTGTCCTGAGGCTTTCCTCTGACTACCCGGAATGATGGAAAACAGGACTATTGTGCCTCTGGACAAGATAAGACTTCTTGAGTTCAGGTATCCGCCACAACTACTTCCTTAGCAGTATACACCATCTCGTCTTCGAGACCTCCTATGGCTTTTCCTTTCTTCATGTTGAGTTTGATTTCTTTGACATTTGCATCATCTTTCTGAGCTTCCTTGATTTGGTCTTCCAAGGTGGGTCTGACTTTTAGATTAGCCACATACCCTTCTGGCACTATCTCCAAACTCAACCTTTCAAACTCTTGAAAGAGTAATACTTGGCTCTCTTGAATTTCCAAGTTACTGTAGTAGACCTTCCTGCTTAGGGCATCGGCAACAACATTTGCCTTGCCTGGGTGGTAGTGGATTCCCACATCATAATCCTTGATCAGCTCTAACCATCTTCTTTGTCTTAGATTCAGGTCATGCTGTGTGAAGATATACTTTAGACTCTTGTGGTCTGTATACACCTCACATCGGTTACCTATCAGGTAATGCCTCCATATTTTCAGTGTGTGTACCACTGCGGCAAGCTCCAAATCATGGGTCGGATAATTCTCCTCATGTGGGCGTAGTTATCTTGAGGCATAGGCAACCACTTTGCTTTCCTGCATTAGAACACAACCAAGTCCTGTACGAGATGCATCATAGTAGATGTGAAACCCTTTGTGGATATCGAGCAAAACTAACACTGGTGCTGATGTCAAACTCTTCTTCAGGGCTTCAAAGCTGCGCTGACACTCTGGTGTCCACACAAACTTCTTTTCTTTCTTCTAGAATTGTGTCAGTGGACGAGAAACCTTAGAGAAACCTTCTACGAACCTTCTGTAGTAGCCAGCCATACCAAGAAAACTGCGAACCTATGTCACGGTCTTGGGCGGCCGCCAGTTGATAACCGTACTCACTTTCTTTGGATCAACTGCAACTCCAGCGGCGGTCACAACATGTCCAAGGAATTCAACTTCTTTCATTCAGAACTCACACTTACTGAACTTGGCATACAACTGGTGTTCTCTTAGTTTTTCCAAAACAAGCCTCAGATGATGCTCGTGCTCTTTCTCATCCTTGGAGTAGACGAGAATATCATCAATGAAAACAACAACGAACTTGTCCAAATATTCCATGAATACCTTGTTCATCATGTTCATGAAGTAGGCAGGGCGTTTGTCAACCCAAAAGACATAATTGTATACTCATAGAGCCCATATCTAGTGGAAAACGCCGTCTTAGGAATATTCTCGGGTCTTATCCTAAGCTGATGATACCCTGATCTGAGATCAATCTTGGAGAATACACCTGCTCCTTTCATCTGATCAAAGAGATCATCAATCCGTGGTAAAGGATACTTGTTCTTGATGGTTACATCATTCAAGCAACGATAATCAACACACATTCTCTTCATCCCATCTTTCTTTTCAACAAAAATAACTGGGGCTCCTCATGGCGATGAGCTAGACCTCACAAAACCTTTCTCTTGTAACTCTTGTATCTGCTTCTTCATCTCTGCTAACTCATTAGCTGCCATACGGTACGGCCTCTTGGATATGGGCGATGTCCCTGGAACTAGATCGATGACAAACTCAATGTCTCTATGTGGTGGCATACTTGGCAGTTCTTCCGGGAAAATATCTGGATATTCTCTAACAACTGGTACTTTCTGTAGCTCAGAGATCTCCATGTGGTGCACTACGGCTTCTTTCCAAGGGGGATTAGCTAAGGCTTTGAAATTCACCTTCTCTTCTTTAGAGTTTTCTAAAGTGATTGATCGACTTCCACAATCTAACACTGCCTTGTGGGTCTGCAACCAGTCCATCCCTAGGATGACCTCAAGCTGGGGGTGTATCCAACATAATCAGGTTGGCAAAGAACTCTACACCCTCTATTTCAATTTTCACTCTTGGGCAACCGGTTTGGGTTCTCATTTCTGACCCCAGGGTTTGGATAAGCAAGGAGCACTTAAGAGGTATGGTGGGAAACTGATGTTGAGAAGCAAAAACCCGAGAAACAAACGAATGCAAAGCTCCGGAATCCAATAAAACTGTTGCAGGTATAGAGTTAACTAGGAACTTACCCACGACAACGTCCGTAGAGGTCTGAGCTTCCTCCGCAGTGACATGGTTGACACGTCCTCTGACCATGGTTTGCGATGTTGCTGGTGTAGCTTGTTGGCTGGTCCTGGTGCTGGCGTCTTTGCTGGGGTATTTCCCAGATTG
Organism: Oryza meyeriana var. granulata; assembly: GCA_003991445.1. Taxonomy (NCBI): domain Eukaryota; kingdom Viridiplantae; phylum Streptophyta; class Magnoliopsida; order Poales; family Poaceae; genus Oryza; species Oryza meyeriana. The sequence continues at coordinate 487,959 of RYFJ01001990.1, read as the reverse complement.
ATCTTCACGGGAGTAATGTTCTTAGGAAGAGGACAGTTGTTGGTGAGATGGCTTGGGTCCTTGCAGTTGTAACAGCAACGTGTATATGCTTGACTTCCGAGTCCCTGCACTGACTGAACCGGAGTAGACGGGCGAGGTGTCTGAGTGTTTGGAGGTGGCATCTGTGGAACAGCCCTAGAGTGTGGGGTAACTGTCTGACGATTGTACTGCGGAAACGTTCCACGTTGTCGCTGGCTTGGGCCACCGGTGTTTTGGCTCATCCTGCGCTTGCGATCCTCACCAAGCTTCCTGCACTCTTCCTCTAAAAGGAGAGTCTTGTTCACCAAGCTTTAAAAGCTGCTGAAATCATGGGCAATCAGTCCAACTTTAAGACCAGAATTGAGACCTTTCAGGAAGTGCCTCTGACGATCTGCATCTCTAGCAACATCTTCTGGCGCATAGCGGGCCAGAGTAGTGAACTGGGTCAGGTACTATTGAACCGTCTTGTTGTCCTGTTGAAGAGTACGGAACTCTTCCTTCTTCAGCTCTTTGATGCCAGCAGGAACATAGTAATCACGAAAAGCTACGCAAAACTCCTCAAAAGTTAGGGCTTCAGGGTCATCCAAACCTCCCCTAAGATTCTCATACCAATCTAAGGCAGCTCCTTCCAACTGCTGGACAGTGAAACGAACTTTCTCTCCATCAGAGCACTGAGTGATCTCCAACTTGCACTCCATGGTACGCATCCAGTCTTCCGCATCAAGTGGAGTACCCAATCCCTTGAAAACTGGCGGCTTGGTACGCAGAAATTCAAACATCTTACTCGGTGGAGGGGGAGAATGAACATGGCCCTGCGGTTGTTGTTGCGGCTGCTGCTGTTGTTGGTTTTGAAGTTGTTGCGTCATCATCCTCATGAGCTCGGTCTGGGCTTGCATGAAGGCTTGAAAATTTTGTTGGTTCACTTGAGGTGCTTGGGGTTGTTGTTGACCATCGGGTTGAGCATCATTGTTCTGGTTACTTCCACTGTGACCTCCAGTCCTGGTGTTCACCATTTGTTCAACATGTGGCCCGTTAGAGAGGTACTAGGAAGGAGAGAACAGCTCTAAGAAGAAGGGCAACTAATGGGGTAGAATAGCACATCCAGACCCAAGCAAACGTACGACTGTCAAAAAGCCGGAGGGCTACAAACAGACCATACGACAAACCGGAAAAACCAAAAACTAAAAAAACAAACAACGCCTCTAACACACAACCTTAACGTCTTACCAACGTGAACTACTAACTACAGGCAAAGCGACCCAAAACAAGAGCCACTTCTACAGCTAAAACCTGGTCCGCGACGAAGCTTCATGAGACCCAAAGCATCACTGGTGTAGATCCTCCTTCCATGGCTGACGGTAGAAATTAAAGCAGGTAGGGGAAGATTTCCGAAAAAGGAAAGAGTCAAGAAAGGGTAAGTTAAAGAAGGAACAATTATATTATTGTTTTTTTCTTTTAAAAGTTTGAAGTACGCCAGGCAACTAAGGCTGCGACTACACGTCGAATCGCTCTGATCCAACCTTGGTGGACCCACAGGACCTCTGGTGACCGTACTAGCCCGATTCATGCGAGCACACAACATCACAGATAAGATCACAGCCAACATCCGAAGGAAAAACAACTAATTTATTGAATTAAATTGACCTGTGAAATAGCTTATGCTAAAGTTACATTTTATTACCACGAAGGCCTAAGGATACAGGAGACACGAAATAAAACAACTACAGTGGCACGCTCTATTTTAACATGGCCACAGGCATCAACTGGAAACACAGCGCCTATTCCTTGCTGGCAGACAGCACACTGCATCGAACACGCGGAACCTCTCGTCTGGAATTGGGGGGGGACTTGCAAGGGCGTAGTAACATGATACCTCAGCACGTGCACGGAAATACTTGACTGTGACGCAGACAAAAAAGGCTAAGGCTATTTGCATACACAAGTAGTTGCTTTATAAACAATTTAATAACAGAGTTAAAAACAATACTTTAATACACGGGTTTCATCCAACCATCCACACAGGACCTCACACAAGGCACATAGCTAAATTCATTTTCTTGCCCACAACAATCATTACCATCTCTGGATTTTTCCCAAACTACCCGTCATGAGAATCACTGAACATGTCCGTGACACGCGTATGGCTATATAGATTAGTTAAACACTCCTGCAGGTTGAAGCTTCACCCCGATACATCATCCTCTTAAATGCCATGACACGTCACACTTCTCATGTGTGCGCCAAGGATCTAACAGACTTTTTAGAAACTCTGCCTCAACACTCCTTCCCCATTGAGCCACCTTCCCACAAGAAAGAAAGTAAATCATGGCTTACCTAAAACTATCATCTAACGCCCCTGGGTTCGCGTGCCAAGACTCGGAATTCTTACTGGGCCACGGTCCATCCCTTAGGACATGGTACGCTTAGCTCTATGCATACTTATAGTCCTGAAGTCCTTAAGGACCAGGGCACTTTGCCCAAAACTACAATAGACACACTTCATCTTAAGGCTCACACAGGACCTAACTTCAGTGGCTCACACAGAACCGAACCTGGTAAAGATACAGATATCTAACCCCTTTCACTGGTTACACAGAACCACCCATCACCCCGCCAAAATATCTTATTGTCCGTTGTCTACTACACGGATGCAACACATGCTACCAAAGATAGCCACAGTCCACACAGCGCAACTAAACATGCTAGGATCATATCAGTAATTATTCTGCTTGTTAAAACAACTTTGAGGGGCTAGCGATTTACTATCTACCCAAGTTACCCCTATGTTCAACTCCCAAAGTCTAGGGTGACAAGGTATCACAGGATATTCAATAATCAAAGGCATGGAATGACAACAATTAGGTCATGCTACCCATCGATAATTATAAAATCAAATCATGCATGTTTCACAATAAAAATATTTATAAATTGGGTCCAATATGTTCAAAGGTGCACTGCCTTGTCCCATTACTTCCTTGCTCTGTGTCTTTCGGCGAACTGCTCCTCGACTTCCGCGTCTACATTCGCAATGAAAACAAATAAATAACAAGAAAACAGCCTAAAACATCAATAAAAATAACGAACTGAACCAGGAGGTAGAGCTCAATTTAGAAGAATTTAGGAAAAAAGAACGGGTCGAATCGGAGTCCGGATGGATGAGATATGAACTCCGGAAGCTGGAAACAAGGAAAATCCGACGGTAAAAGAGAAAGATATTCCTGGAATATTCCCTGGATTTTAAATCGGAAATTGAATTATTTTTTGTGGAGGAAAAGGAGCGGGGACCACCGTCATTGAAATGGTGCACGACGGACTCGGTCTATGGACCGGGAGAATTTAGAGATACGGTGGACCAGACGACATGGACGCCACGTGGCGACACACGTCTGGATTTGGACATGTGGCGAAACTGTGTGGCAAGATAGGATTAGAAAACCAAGCTGAGATTAATCTAGGATATCCAATGTATCGATCAACATGGGATTTTACATGCGGGACCCACGTGTCAAAGCCATAGGGAGAACAGACCATGCCGGCTGCTTTGGCCCAGCCAGCCGGTAGGCAGGGCCACGGTGCGGGTACGGGTGGAGCAGGGGCGTCAGACTCGTGCGACGCGTCAGTGAGCGGCGGGGCGGACCGGCGACGGTGCAGGCAACACGGCCGGCGCAGGAGCGCGCAGGACGGCGTCGTGGCGGCAGTGGACCAGGAACAGGTGGCGGCTCGGTGTCAGGACGGGGAACCAGAGGCAGGCTCGGTGGCGAAACCGGCCAGGCGAGGGCACGGCCGGGGAAGAAAGAAAAAGGCAGGCTCGGCGGGAACAGGAGCGACTCGGCGGCGGCGTCGTCGGGGAAGCAGGGCGCAGGGCGTCGGCGAGATGGGAAGCCTGCGCAGGAACGGCGCTCGGTGGGCGGCGACGTTGTCGGTCGGGGATGGCGCCGGCAGGGAAAACAGGACGCATGCGAGGCACAGGGGTGGCAGGCTCACCGTCGACATCAGCAGTTAGGGCAGGCGGCGCTGGCTTCGGGAGAAAAAGGAACAGATGACGGATGCACACACACACACACACACACATATATATATATATATATATATATAGGCAGCTTGGCACGGGTAGGGCGGCGCGGCGGTTAGGGCAAAGGAGGCGCGGCGGCGCGGGCCTGGAGGCAGCGTGGACAGGCCGGGCACGAGGCTCGCCCGGTGGAGGCGCGCATCGCGGGGTGCGGCTGGGCTCGCGGGCGCAGGCAACTGGCCGGGCGGCCAGGCGGGAGGCCGGCGGGCTTCGGCCTCTGCCAAAGTAGAAGAAGAGGAGGAAAAAGGAAAAGAAGGAAAGAAGGGAAAAGAAAAGGAAAAAGGCAGGGGCTTTTGCGGAAATATTGAATTCGGATTTTGAATTTATTGGAATTATTTGGAGAATTGAAGAATGAATTTGGACCTCCGGGAAACTAGGAAATTGGAAACAAGCTCCACTTCCGAAATCCAAATAAACCCGATTAAGAAAATGGTAACAAATCACCTCATAATTAATTATTTAATCATATTAAATCCTTTTTATTGTGAAATTTTTCATTAAGCTATTTTAGGCGATTAAAGAAGGGTGAATTTTTGCAAGTGGATAAAAAGAACGACAAACAAAAAAATCCGGACGTCACAGCCGACCTGACAAGGGCCATGGCCGAGGTTAAGAAAGGGAAGGCCGACTTGAAGAAGGCCAACGCCAAGCTTGAGAAGGAAAAGGTTGAACTGGAGAAGGCCAAAGCCAAGTGGGAGGCCTACTACGAAAGTAAGTCTCTACACTGACAATGATCTTAACAAATCCATTAAGTACTTCGTCTGCAGTTTGCCTGACAAGTTTACTTGTTGGTGAACCCAGGCAGCTGCTAGAGCCAATGCCCAAATCCAATTCCAGGCTTTTGCAGAGGAGATAAAAGTCATCAAGGAGTCACGGGAGATCCTTGCCGAGTCCGTGAAAGGGCTCCTTGACGTGATGGATCCTCGTCATGTGGGAACCAGCTCCAACACGGTGTCTCAGGTGTAGGCGTGCCTTAACGAAGGACCGAGTATCCTGAAGAGGTACTTGGATGAGCATACTGTTGTCGGCGTGGCCCAAACCTTGGCGATGACCAAGTCCATCTACCCCAGGGCAGACATCGAAGCCATCGGAGAGGGGTTCGCCAAGGAGACGACACCTGAGGAGGCGCTGGAGCTGATAGCCAAGGCGAGGCCGACTGCAGAGGTGATCACCCGAGACCTGGGTATGTAAGAATAGTCCATCATGCAGTCGGTGTATATGAATTTTTTTGTAAGGACATGTGTAAATATATGTGCAATGCTGCCAAGCTTTGAATTATTACTCAGTTGTCATTATCTTTACCCGACTATATAGTCTGCGCCGAGTTGGTCTTTAGGAACTTAATAAAATCGTTCACCATAGGAGGCTGTACTCGGGTAAAGATAACAAAGTCGTTGCAAAACTTCATAACTTAAGTACAACAGGCTCGTATATTATTGACAAAGCACATATAATACATGCAGCCCCTGACGCACTACTCGGTTGAAACAAGTGGCGTAGTGAGTCAGAGAAAAACTGTACACATGGAAAGTATAAAACTCAAGTATAGAAAGGACGTAGCTGTTCTATATTCCATGAGTTGCTGATGAGGGCGCCGTCTTTGGTCTTCAGTCGGTAGGCGCCTGGCACGTGACCTTGGCTATAATGAACGGCCCTTCCCATATTGGGGATAGTTTATGCCTGTCTTTGGTGGTTTGTATTTTTCTCAAAACGAGATCTCCGACCAACAAGGCGCGGCCACGGATATTGCGATTGTGGTAGCGACGCAGGCCTTAAAGATACCTTGCCGATTGGATTATTGCGATGTCCCTTGCTTATTCCAACTGATCTAGTTCGACCAATCGGGTATTATTTGAGGTGTCTTTTGAGTAAGCCCGAACTCGCGGAGAGCCGAACTCTAACTTAGTTGGTAGCATAGCCTCGGCACCGTAAATCAGAAAGAAAGGGGATTGCCTTGTTGCCCGACTAACCGTGGTTCTGAGAGACCAGAGAACAGATGGGAGCTCTTGTACCCACCGGTCCGCATATGGTTGTAGTCGGTCGAATATCCTGGCCTTGATACCTTGTAAGACCATACCATTGGCGCATTCAACATGCCCATTGCTTCGTGGGTATGCCACAGACGCATAGCAGATCTTGATGCTGAAGTCGTCATAGGAATCTTGAAACACGCCACCTGTGAACTAAGTACCATTGTCCGTGATGATGCGGTTAGGGATCCCGAATCGGTATAATATACTCATGATGAAGTCCTTTGCTCGTGCCGCTGATGGTAGCAACAGGTTTTGCCTCAATCCACTTCGTGAATTTATCCACTGCGACGAACAAGTGTGTGAACCCTCCTGGCACTTTCCTGAAAGGCCCGACCATGTCAAGCCCCCATACTGCAAAGGACCAAGAGATTGGGATTGTTTGGAGTTCTTGGGCTGGGAGATTGGTTTGTCTTGCATAGAACTGGCAACCCTTGCATGTGCGAATAATGTCTTTAGCGTCTGTTACTACTGTTGGCTAGAAAAATCCCTGCCGGTAAGCCTTTCCGACTAACGTCCTGGATACGGTGTGGTTGCCGCATATGCCCGAGTGGATCGATTGCAGAATCTGCTTGCCCTCCTCGGTGGTGACGCAGCGCATGAGGACACCGGATGCACTTCTTCGGTACAGGTCTTCTCCGACGACTAGGAAACTCTTGCTTTGACGTTTGATCTGTTCGGCTTGACTGCAATCTTCTGGAAGTTCATCGTCTAGGAGGAATTTGAGAACAGGAGTCTGCCAGTCTTGACATATGTTCAGTACTTCGTCTATTGCCGGGGTAGGTTCGCCTCCCGACTGCTCTGGCACTGGTTTCTTCTTGACTGATGGCTCCATAAGTTGCTCGACAAAGGTCCCTGTCAGGACTGCTTCTCTCTTGGATCCCATGTTTGCCAATTCGTCTGCAGCATCATTGTATTGTCGTAGGACATGTGTTATCTCTAGCCTGTCGAACTTGTTTTCCAGCTTCTGGACCTCCTGATAGTATGCTGCCATTGTGTCGTCGAGACATGTCCAGTCTTTCATGACTTGGTTTACCACGAGTTGAGAATCTCCTCGCACAACCAATCGGCAGATGCCGAGTGATATAGCAATGCGGAGCCCGTGGATAAGTGCCTTGTACTTGGCGACGTTGTGGGAAGCCGGGAAGTGGATTTGGAGAATGTACTTGAGTTTTTCGCCGGTAGGGGACGTCAGTACAACTCCAGCCCCGGTGCCACCGATCTGTAGAGAACCGTCGAAGTACATTGTCCAGTACTCTAGCTTTGCTGTTGATGTATGCATTTGAACTTCTGTCCACTCGGCCACAAAGTCGGCTAGAGCATGTGATTTGATGGCTGTCTGTGGATGAAAGGTGATGTCGAACGCCATCAACTTGAGCGCCCATTTAGCGATTTGGCTGGTGGCCTCGCGATTATGCAGGACATCCCCGAGTGGATACGATGTGACCACCGTGACTTGATGTGCTTGGAAATAGTGCACCAGCTTCCGGACAGTGATGAGTAGGCCGTACAGCAGCTTCTGGACCTACGGATATCTCATCTTCGAGTCGGCAAGGACCTCACTAACAAAGTAGACTGGCTGTTGAATCTTCTGTATTTGACCCTGTTCGGATCGCTGGACCACCAGCACCGTGCTGACTACCTGAGTGGTTGCCGCCAGATACAGCATTAATGGTTCTTGGGGCATTAGTGACGCCAACATGGGTGGTGATGTGAGAAATTTTTTGAAGTCTTCGAAGGCTTGCTGGGCTTCGGGAGTCCATTGGAAATTGTCTGCTTTCTTCAATAGCTTGAAAAAGGGCATGCCCCGTTTGCCTAGTCAGGAAATAAGCCGGCGGAGTGCCGCCATGCAGCCTGTCAGTTTCTGGACGTCCTTCTGACTAGTCGGGGGTGCCATGTTCATGATTGCGTTGACTTTCTCCAGGTTGGCCTTGATGCCGCGATGCGAGACGATGAAGCCGAGTAGCTTACCGGATGGCACACCGAAGGCGCACTTTTCCGGATTCAACTTCATCTTGAATCTTCGAAGATTTTGGAAGGTTTCTTCCAGGTCAGCGATGAGGTCTTCTTTGGACTTGGTCTTGATCACCACGTCATCGATGTAGGCCTCCACGTTGCACCCGATCTGAGTGTGTAGACACTGCTGAATGGCCCGTTGAGACGTTGCTCCAGCGTTTTTCAAACCGAACGGCATAGTGATGTAGCAGTACGCTCCAAACGGCGTGATAAAAGACGTCTTTAGGCAGTCCTCCTCCTTGACGCTGATTTGGTGGTATCCCGAGTAACAGTCGAGAAAGCTGAGAAGTTCGCACCCTGCGGTTGAATCCACCACCTGATCTATTCTAGATAGACCAAATGGATCCTTGGGGCACGCCTTGTTGAGATTGGTGTAGTCGACGCACATGTACCATTTACTGTTTTTCTTCCGGACCAGGACTGGGTTTGCTAGCCAATCCGGGTGATAGACCTCTTTGATGAACCCAGCTGTGAGAAGCTTGGTTATCTCCTCCCGGATAGCATCTTTACGGTCTTGGGCAAAGCGCCGTAGCCGTTGCTTGACTGGCTTGGCGTCTGTCTTGACGTTGAGGGCATGCTCGATCACCTCCCTTGGTACGCCCGGCATGTCGGATGGTTTCCACGCGAAGATATCCTTATTGGCTTGGAGGAAGGTGACGAGCACGTCTTCCTATTTGGGGCCGAGTCCGGTCCCGACTACAGCAGTCTTGGAGGGGTCGGAAGGGTCCAGGGGGATCTTCTTCGTGTTAGAGTCCGCTGAAATTCCCGACTTTGCTGCTTTTTTGGCCGGAACTTGATCATCCTCGAGTTCAGTTGTGGCGGCTTGCCGAATGCTGTTGCATCTGACTAGTGCCTCTTGTGATTGAGCCAACTCGCAGCTCTCCTTGTCGCAGGTGAAGGCTTGCTTGACGTCATTGCGGAGGGAGAGGACTCCTGCTAGCCCAGGCATTTTGAGCACCATGTAGGTATAGTGTGGTATCGCCATGAATTTGGCGAGCGCCAGTCGTCCGAGTATCGCGTGGTACGTAGTGTCGAAGTCGGCGACCTCGAAGCAGTTGTTTTCTGTGTGGAAGTTATCCCGTGTGCCGAAAGTGACCGACAAGGTTATCTGCCCGAGGGGTGTTGAAGACAGGCCGGGAATTATGCCGTGGAAGGGCACAGTACTCGGCCGTAGTTCTGAATGAGGGATTTTCATCTCATCCAGGGTCTTGGCGAAGAGGATATTCAGCGTGTTGCCTCCGTCTATGAGGGCCTTCTTTAGCTTGATATTTTTGATGACCGGGTCTAGACGTGGGTAGCGGGTGTGAGACCGATCGGGATCTACACGGTCGAAGGTGATGGGTGTTTCTGACCAACGTAAATATTGGGGGGGCGTCTGTTGTAGAGACCGCGTTGACATCGCGTGCTGTTAGCTTCTGCTTCTGCTTGGACTCGTACGCAGACGACCCTCTGAAGATGTGGTTGAGCTCGGCTTGGGGATCCTGAAAATCGTCGGCCGAGCCCAAGTCTGGCTTGTCTTTGTCCTTGTCGGTGTCAGATGAAGAAGCCTGCTCGGAAGCAAACTTCTTAAGCATGAAGCAGTCTTTGGCCGCGTGCTTGCCCTTGGGGTGGAAGGGGCAAGGCCCATTCATGACTTTCTAGTAGTCGTTGTTTCGTGGGGGCCGCGACCAAGTGCATTCCACATTGGCCACCTTGTTGTTCGACTTCCGCTTGCGGCTACCAGACTTGTTCTGTGATGGCTTGTTGTCAGCTTTTGCCTTTTGGTCTTTTTGCCGGGACTCTTTCTTCTCGTCGAGGGCCTCTGCGACCGTCTCGGCGTATTTATTTGCCATATTGAAGAGAGCCCTGACAGTAGCTGGAGGCTTCCGAGTGAATTTCGCGATGAATAGGGCGTCCTTTACTCCCTTGCGGAAGGCGGAGATGACGACCTCGTCCTTGATCATTGGGATTTGGTTGCGCTTCTCAGGGAACCTCTTGATAAATTCGCGCAGAGACTCGTTCTTCCTTTGGTGCAGTTGGTATAAATCGTGCTCGGAAGATGGCCTCTCGTAGGTCCCCTGGAAGTTAGCGATGAACCGTTCCCTGAGTTCTCCCCAGGAACCGATCGACCGTCTTGGGAGCCCTGTTTGCCATGTCCTCGCTGAGTCGGCCTGGGCAACCGGGAGGTAGTTAGCCATGGCTTTGTGGTCACCTCCGGTAGCTTGGATTGCCAGAGTATATACGGTGAGCCAGGATTCGGGGTTGGTTTTGCCGTCGTATTTCTCGATCCCCGTAGGCTTGAAGCCTGACGGCCAGTCGACGTCCTGTGGTTTGTGGGTGAAAGCTAGAACGCCTTCATCTTCATGAGGGCTTCGGCTCTGATCGTGGCGGTTGAACTGCTCGTGGTGGAGGCCGAAGCGCTCATGCTCGTCCTCAAATCGGCGGCACTCGTCCTCTTTGCGTTGGCGGTGCCGGGCGTTAATATCTTGTCGGAGGTCGCATTGTAGATGAACTCGGAGGTCCTAGTTGAACCGACGATTGTTCTGGTGATGTTGCCGATTGTTGTTGTTGGTGTTGCCGAGTGATGTTTGCCGCGACTCCTCATGTGGCTGACTTGAGCCGGCCGCCCAGCGTCGCGCTGATGCGGACGAGACTGCCGTTGGAGAACCCGATCGATTGGTTAGTATAAGTGTTTCGCCCAACTGCTAGTGCTGCTGACATGCGGAAGCTGTGATCATGGCTTTAATCTTGGCGATAGTTGGGGTGGCCTGGTGATCAGGCCCAAGCTGGAGTGTATCTAGCAAGGTTGCAACGGCCATGACGTTCTGTTGTGGCGTGACAAAGACGTCGTGGTCGCCGACTCTAGTTTGGAGGATTGCTGCTGCTGAGCGGTTCGCCTAGCCTTGCGTAGCTCGTCGTTGCGAGCCTCGCGGTCGGCTCCTCCTGTTGCCGTAGTCGGCGTGCCTCCTCTTGTTGCTCCTCTTGTAGTCGGCGTACCTTCGGCGGGGGAGGGGGGGTTGATGCCATGAAAATCTCGCGGGGTAGAAGGAAACTTGCCAGACTGGTGTCCAAACCAGTGTCCGAAGCGTTGTCCGACTTGGAGTGGGAATCTGAGTAGTTGATCGGAGTAAGGATGACTCCGACCTCCCTAGATCCAATCTGGAGTGGCTCGGAGCCACGTCAAAACTAAAGCCTAGAGGATCGGGTCAGCCACGTGGGATGTAGATCCACGGCATTGACGGGTCTGCAAGGGAGATTGACGATCTCTCCCCCTCCTAGCCTGACCCGGGCCGGCTCGAGGCCAAGCGCGAGTCGGACGCTGAAGGAGAGAGTTGTCCTGAGACCCAGCAAGGTGGTAGATCTCCGCAGCAAATCGACAAGGGTGGCTGCAGCGTCTTGTGGGCCGACTGGCACGGAATCGGCTGGTTCCTCGGCCTGTTGGATTGGATCTGCGTCAGCTAAGGTGAGATTGCCGAACATGTCGGTGACGAAGTCGAGGCTTCCGAACGTCATTGTGTCTCCAGGGGAGAATTTGCCACCATCAACTCTGGTTGCTGGATCCATCGAGCTTGTAGATGTAAAACTCACTGGAGCCCCTACCTGGTGCACTAATTGTCGATGTTTTACATCGGCAATATGAATATGGGGCTACCCGGTGGATGGAAACTCGGTGGATTGCAAAGGAACACAGGGAGATTTTATACTGGTTCAGGCCCTCGATGTGAGGTAATACCCTACGTCCAGTTGTGGTGGTATTCCTTTGAGGGTTTGTGTTGATCTATGATCTTTTCTGCCCTCAGGGGACGCCCTGCCTCCCCTTATATACTGGGGGATAGGGGTACAAAGTAAGAGTCCCAGTTGGATACGGCCAAGGGATCTCCTCTTAGAGATACAATTTACCCGACTAGGATTGTATATTCCTTATTATACAAGGCAAAGTCTGCCGGGTGCTACTATATCTCTAATTACAAGGCTAGGCCCATCCTCTATCCGAGTGGCCCATATGCTTGTGATGAGATACCCGGGGCCCATGGTCTCGACAGCTGTCCTATTGGCGGTAGGGCTAGTGTGCGTACTATGTCTTCCTGAGCTCCTCCCGGTGGTGAGTGTGAAGTTGAACAAATGCCTCATGGGTGGCATCCTGGATTGCGCCCTTTGGAGTGTCACGGTGATAGCGGGTCTTGAATAGGTACTTTGGCTCACTCGAGGTGCACGGGTGAATCCACACCTCAACCTCCCACTCCTCGCTCTCTCCAAACTCGTACTTCTGTCCACGGTAGACGAGTCTGCTCAGGTAGCATAGGCACCACATCAATCTACGGAGCTGCTCGTTGAAGCCGTCGGGCGTGTCACTGTGTAGGGCAATCCAGCCCAAAGTCTGTCCAAAACCTGCCATCTACAGAAATTTCAAAAGAAGTCAGTGCAACGGAAGAAAGTGAAAGCTTTTTAAATAATGTAAAAGAAAGAAAAACACATGGGATACAGAAAAAAATTGTTTTCTTTGGTATAAGGTAGGATTTTCGTGAAATATGGAGTGGGATTTTCTCCCTTGGCCAACCTAGCAGGGGTAGGGCGCCATTGGTCTTAACCTATGGTCAAATGGCTCTGATCTAGCTTTGTCGGCCCATGTTCTCATAGCAGGAAACCTTCGTGTACACATACCAATCCCTGGATCAAGTAGTTGGTATGCACGGGTACATTGTTGAATATATCAATAGCACATTCACGAAAGTCTCACATAACTTTATTACATAGTGGCCGAATAGACACCATAGAGTACTTAGAACCACATGGTCCACTGATTACATTCAAATACAGAAAGTGGATAAGGTTGTAGGCATAAGGCAGCGACAACAGCATTGCCATAGGCAACGACTGAATCTAAGATCTACTGAGCGCTATCTTCTCCACCGTCTTTCGGTAGTGGCTATAGCGGTCCTCGGCTTCAGGAACTAATTCTAGAGATGATTTTAGCAAGGGTGATTACGAGGGTACTCAACAAGACACCACATAAATGTGCATATGTTCAGAGTATAACAAGGAAGGTTTGGTTTCTTTGCAGAAAACCAATTTCACAATCTTCTTTGCAAACCTATGGCCTAGCATAGACTAAACAAGTTTTAGTTCCAGTGTTCATTAATCAGTGGTGGTTCTATCTACCATCCCTTATATAGAAAGGATGGCTTCCCGCTATTGTCCGTCATGAATTTTTGGGGTCTACCCCTTCTTGCCTCTCAAGAAGTTGATCACTCAGTCTGAAACATCTGCTTTGGTGCTTGATTCGCTCGGCTTCGTTGCGGTCTTTTGGGAGCTTATCTTCCAATAAGAATCAGATGATAGGGGTCTGCCAGTCTTTAGAGATGATTAGCACTTCTCTTGGTTCCGGGGTAGGTTCAGCCCCCGACTGCTCGTGATCAGGATTTCTCTTGACTGATGGCTCCAGCAGCTGCTCAACAAAAACTCCAGTCGAGACCACTTCTCGCTTGGATCCCATGTTGGCTAGCTTGTCTATGACTTCATTGTATTGGCGCAAAGCATGTGTGATTTCTAATCCGTCAAACTTGTTCTAACTTTCGCACTTCTTAACAATATGCTGCCATGTTGTCATCTAGACACGCTTAGTCTTTCATGACTTGGTTTACCACGAGTTGGGAATCCCTGTGAATTACCAACCGTCGGATACCGAGCGATATGGCAATATAGAGCCCGTGGATGAGTGCTTCGTACTCGGCGACATTGTGAGATGCTGGAAAGTGTGTTTGAAGGACATATTTGAGTTTTTCTCCATTGGGTGACGTCAAAGCAATGATAGCTCCTACTCCGCCGATCCATAGAGAACCGTCAAAGTACATTGTGCAGTATTTGAGCTTGTCCATAGGTGTGATCGTCTGAACTTCCGTCCACTCGGCCACGAAGTCGGCAAGGGCTTGAGATTTGATTGTTGTTCGTGGCTGGAAGACAATGTTGAACGCCATCAACTCGAGGGCCCATTTAGCGATTCTACTTGTGGCTTCGCAATTATGTAGAACGTCCCCCGAGTAGATACGATGTGACAATTGTGACTTGATGCGACTAAAAATAGTGCTCCAACTTCCAGATAGTTATGAGTAATCCGTACAGCAGCTTCTGGACTTGGGGATATCGCACCTTGGATTCGCCTAATACTTCACTAACAAAGTAAACTAGCCTCTGAACTTTTTTTGTATATGTCCTGGCTCTGCCCGCTCGACGACCAGGACTGTAACATGTGGAAAAAAAGAAAAGAAACAAAAAAAGAAGGGAGCTTCCTGGGCCGGCCATGGGCAGGTCCGGCCCATCCAACCAGCCCACACCCCTTTCTCAAGTGCTCCTCCTCCACCAGTGGTTCTTTGGCCTCTCCCTCTCACGTTCCCTACCTCTCCCTCTCATGTTCTTGCCTCTCTCTCTCTTCCATGGCTGTCAAGCCCTCAATCCCCTCCCTACAGCACCAAATCCTTGGGGGAAACTAGCAAAATGGATCGAGCTCGACGAGAGGAGCAAGAAAAGGTGCATCTTCGGTGTAAATCCGTCCTTTCCCGTCTCTTGTTGCTGCCCTAGGGTTTGGGGGTAACCAAGGTGAGCAAGGTTTAATCTTCCCCAGCACAATTTGGATGAATACAATGGAGTTTTACCTTAGGAATGAATGGATTAGTGGGTAGTAAGGCTATTTGGAAGTTTCCCTCTCGTTTTTCAGGTTAGCATTTTCTGCAGTTTTGCTTGGGGGAGCTTTTTGGGTGACTTAGAGGCCGATCTAAATGTTTTGGTGAACTACAAAGTTGCAGAGGACCATCAGATCTATGTGTCTGTAAAATTTCGTGATTTTATCCCAGGCGGTTTAGGAGTTATGATTTTCCTATGTTGGCTGTGTTGTTCTGATGAAGTTCTAGATAGAACTGGATCTAGGAGGATTTCAAGACTCTTATCAGTGTTTTTAGCCTTTCCATGTATGAGAGCCTTGTAGTACTCTCCATTATGTTTCCAGATTGGTAAATATCATGATTTTTGGGTGAAGGGAACTCCAGTTATGGAATTTTTATTGTCAGCTGTACTGTTTCCTTAGCAGGTTTTCGAGTTAAGGTTTCAGCATTCTTTAGGCTATCTAAATAACTCTTTCTGCAAGGGTGTGTAATACCAAAGTTGTATATTATGGAATTCTCTGTTCTCTGGTTAAATTTAATGATTTTTCGACATAAGGATCTGGAGTTATAAAAATGTGAAGCTTGCTGACTCAATTCTTGAGCAAATTCTGTTGTCTGTTTTTAATGGCAGTTTAGGGCATCTTAGAGACATGATTAAAATAAAAGCTCTACAGCAAAGTTGTAGAGCTTGTTGTGTAGATTCCAAAAGTGTTTTTGTTTGCCATCATACCCTGTATTGTTTGAAAGATGCAAGGAAGTGAAGCAGCACTGCTGCAATTGTTTTGCTCGGATGTCGGGTTGGGGCGTAGGAGCGCTTTAATTTCTGTAGCTACTTGTTAGCGTGAGTTTTTTTCTTATCATATATTGTTAAAGCAGGTGGTATTGCTCCGGATCGCACCTAGAGCGGTCAACCCTTCATTGGAGGCAAGTAAACGTGGCGATGGTTTGCTACAAGCTTTAACTTGCTATTTATTTTACCTCTACCTTAAAATTTCAGAAATATGTTTGCTATAATGTGGCCGCTCAAACCACGTTATAATCATTTTGACATATGCTCTATGTTTTTCTATGGTGATATTTATGCCCCTATGTTTATGGTTTGATGATGCTCCGATCGGTATGGTGGAATGGGTCGTGTTGGTTATATTGAGGTGTTCATGATGTTATATGCAGTTATCCTTCTCTTATAAGGTATTTGCATTGCATCTCAGTCATTCATGGGCATATGGAGTTATGTCGCCGCTTGTAGCCGCGACCGTACCGGTACAGCATCGTTTATTGGGCATAACGATGCGGCTTCATACTTTGTTGGGTATGAAGGCAGGAGACATGACATTTGCATTGCATATGCATTTTAAATTTCTAGACCATGACATACATGCCTTGGTTTAAGGTTTTGGGAGAGTTTGTGGGAGGCTATGCCTCCCCCTAGTTTCGGTGGTGACCAATCCTTATCTTATATGCGGTTGTTTCGCTTGTTGGAGATATCTCATTGCTTGATGTTTGGTTAGCATGTAATTGAAGATTAAATCGATGCTTACTAACCTTGCAGTTTAAATAGCTTGATAATGTAGTTTACTTGCTAAGATTTCATATCTCACCCCCCTTTTTCTATCTCTCCAAGTTCTCAAGTGGCTTTTGCTTGAAGGGTGGGAAAGTAGTAGCACACACTACTCATTCACGTCATCTATTAGTGTGAATCTTGTGTAATAATAATAATAGTACCAGAACTTGGAGCCTCTGTTCTTCAGATAACCTTAACTTAGACCTTGTGGTTGTTGTTAGGTTGTTCTTGTCAGACTTTGTTTAATGCTGAGCTGCTCATTAGGATGCTTTATCTTGTTGTGGTACTTAGTTTTATCTCTTCTTATGTCGTTGCTTCCGTATTGCTGCGTTATAGAGGTCTTGCTGCCGATTTTTTTTTGATGTTGGTTAGCCTCCTCGCCATCCTTTTTGGGTTGCTTTTTAGGCAAGTTTTTTTTTGGGGTGTTACAAGGACCGTGCTCACTTTCTGAGTGGTTGCCACCAGATACAACATAAGTGGTTCCTGGGGCATTGGTGATGCCAACACGGGTGGTGATGTAAGGAACTTCTTGAAGTCTTCGAAGGCTTGTTGGGCTTCTAGCATCCATTGAAAATTGTCAACCTTCTTCAACAATTTAAAAAAGAGCATGCCCGTTCGCCGAGTCGGGAAATGAATCGGCTGAGTGCCGCCATGCAGTCAGTCAGCTTCTGTACATCCTTCTGGCTAGTCGTGGGAGCCATGTTCATGATTGCGTTGATTTTCTCTGGATTTGCCTTGATGCCATGTTGTTAAATGATGAAACTGAGTAATTTTCCCGAAGGTACTCTGAAGACATGCTTTTCCGGGTTCAGCTTCATCTTGAATCTTTGAAGGCTTTGGAAAGTTCCTTCCAAGTCAGTGATAAGGTCTGCCTTGACTTTTGTCTTGATCACCACGTCATGACATATGCTTTCACATTGCGCTCGAGTTGAGTGTGAAGACACCATAGGATAGCACGTTGATACATTGCACCAATGTTTTTCAACCCGAATGGCATAGTGACATAGTAGTATGCCCCGAATGGCGTGATAAAAGAAGTCTTTAGTAGTCCTCCTTCTTTAGGCTTATTTGATGGTATCCCGAATAGCAGTCGAGAAAGCTGAGTAAGTCGCATCCTGCAGTTGCATCGACCACCTAATCTATCCTTGGTAGACCAAATGGCTCTTTGGGACACGCCTTGTTTAAGTCGGTATAGTCAACGTATATGTGCCATTTACCATTCTTCTTCAGAACATCCTTGATGAACCTGGCTGCTAAGAGCTTGGTTATCTCCTCGTAGATAACATCTTTACAGTTTTGTGCGAAGCGCCATAGTCATTGTTTGATTGGTTTGGCGTCCGGTTTGATGTTTAGGGAATGCTCGATCACCTCCTTGGGTACACCAAGCATGTTGGAAGGCTTCCAAGCAAATATGTCCCTGTTCGCCTGAAGGAAGGTGACGAGCTCGTCTTCCTATTTGGGGTCGAGTCTGGTCCTGAGAAGCACAGTCTTGGTAGGGTCGGAAGTGTCCAGGGGATCTTTTTGTCTCTGAATACACTGAAATTCTAGACTTGGCTGCCTTCTTCGCCGGGACTTGGTCGTCCTCCTTCAAAGTTGTTGCAGCTAGTCTGATCTTGCTTCCGACTGCCACTTCATGAGACTAGGCTAGCTCGTAGCTCTCTTTGTCGCAGGTGAAGGCTTGCTTGATATCACTATGTACAGAGAGAACTCCTGCTGGTCCTGGCATCTTTAGCATCATGTAAGTATAGTGAGGCACCGCCATGAACTTGGCGAGTGCAGGTCGTCCGAGTATGGCGTGGTAGGCGGTCTCGAAGTCAGTGACCTCGAAATAGATGTTCTCTGTGTGAAAGTTTTCCCGCGTGCCGAAGGTTACTGGTAGAGTGATCTGTCCGAGTGGAGTTAAAGAAAGGCTGGGGATTACCCCATGGAAGGGAGCTACACTCGGCCGCAACTCAGATCGGGGTATCTTCATCTTGTCAAGCGTTTTGGCGAATAAAATATTCAGTGCACTTCCTCTGTCGATGAGAACCTTTTTCAATTTAATGCTTCTGATGACCGGGTCTAGGACGAGTAGGTAGTGTCCTGGATGCGTTACTCGGTCAGGGTGATCCGCGCGGTCGAATGTGATTGCCATCTCAGACCAGCATAGATATTGGGGGGCGTCAAACGAGACCGAGTTCACTTCTCGGGCGGTTAACTTCTGTTTACGTTTGGACTCGTATGCTAATGGCCTACCGAATATATGATAGAGCTCAACCTAGGGATCTTGATAGTCGCCGGCTGGGCGCGAGTCTAGCTTGTCTTTATCTTTGTCTCCTTTTCGAAAGGCGGCGATGGCAACCTCATCCTTGATTTTTAGGATTGAGTTCCTCTTATCGGAGAATCTCTTGATGAAATCACGGAGGGACTCGTTTTTCCTATGATGGCACTGGTACAGGTCGTACTCGGAGGACGGCCTCTTGTAGGTTCCTTGGAAATTAGCCACAAAGCGTTCACGGAGTTCCCCCCAGGAGCCGATTGACCGCCTGGGAAGCCCCGTCAACCATGTTCTTGCCGAGTCAGCGAGGGTGACTGGTAAGTAATTTGCCATAGTCTTGTGGTCGCCTCCAGCTGCATGAATTGCCAAGGTATACACGGTCAGCCAGGACTCTGGGTTGGTCTTGCCGTCGTACTTCTCTATCCCAGTTGGCTTGAAGCCGGGTGGCCAGTCAACTTGTTGTAGTTCATGAGTGAAGGCCGGAACTTCTTCATCAGGGTGAGGGCTCCGACTCTAACTACGACAATGAAACCGCTCGTGATGGAGGCCAAAGCACTCATGCTCGTCTTCAAGTCGATGACGTTCATCTTCCTCATGTTGTCAGCGTCGAGCATTGATGCCATGGCGAAGATCCCATCGTAGTCATCCCCGAGTGTCCTGGTTATCATGGAGCTCATTGTGATGGTACCGCTGTCGGTCGTTATTGCGGTTGCCGAGTGATGTGTGATGGGACTTCGAGTGGAGCTGGCTAGAGCTAGCTGCTCGGCATCGTGCTGAAGCAGATGAAGTCGCAGCGTCTGAAGCCATTTTGTTAGATGGTATAAACGTATCTCTAGATTGCTGCTGTTGCTCATAGGCTACAACGGTTATCATTGCTTCGATCCTTGCAATAGTCGGGGTAGCTTGGTGATCCGGCCCTAGCTGCAGGGTGTCCAATAGTGTAGCTACGGCCACGATGTTCTGTTGTGGAGTAAGGAAGACATTAGGGTTGCTTACTTTGGTCTGGAAGATTTCTTGTTGGGTAGTCCACCCAGCCTTGTGCAGATTGTCGTTGCGAGCATCGCGCTCGGCTTGCAAGTGTCGTGCGTCTTCCTCCTATTGCTCACGTAGTCAAGGAGCCTCCTCCTCTTGTTGGTCGCGTAGTCATCACGCATCTTGCCCTGGGGTTGATCCCTTTGATGCCATGAATACTTTGCATAGTGGAGAAAAGCTCCCTGAGTTGCTGTCTGTCTGGGAGTCAGACTTGGAGTAGTTTAGTGGCGTGATGACAACCCCAACCTCTCTGGATCCAATCCCAAGCCCCTCTGAGCCGTGTCCAAGTCGAATTCTAGACGATTAGTTTTGCCACATTGAACTTGGATTAAAGATATCCGGGATGTTGCCAAGTTTGAATGTGAAATTGACGATCTCTCCTTCCCTTAGCCCAATCTCGATCGGTTTGAGGCCATGTCCAAGTCGAACATCAGAAAAAAGAGTTGTCCTTGGACTCGTAGGTCTTGGAAATCACCGCAGCAAGTCACCGAAGATCGCTGCGGTGTTAAGTAAGCCGACTGGCACTGGGCCAGCCTGGTTGTTAGCCGATTGGGTTGAAACCGAGTCGGTAGGGTAAGATTGCTGAGATTGTCGACGATGAAGTCAAGGCTTCTGAAGCTGATTGCTTGCCTAGGAAAGAACTTGATGCCGTCGACTCCGGTGATCAGATCCATCAGGCTTGTTGATGATGATCTTGATGATGCCACTACTAGGCATGGCAACTGTCGATGCTTTGTATCAGCAATAATTATATGGGACTATTCGCAGGACGTAAACTTGATGGATACAAAGAAACACAAAACGGGTTTATCCTTGTTTACGCCCTCAAGGTGAGGTAATACCCTACTTCCAGCTGTTGTGTATTTTCTCTGAGGTTTCTCTGGTGAGATTGATTGTGTATCGTTCTCTCTTGCCCTAGGGGGCTCCTTACCTCCCCTTATATACAGAGGAGGTAAGGTTACATGATAGGAATCCCAGTTGGACTCGATCAAGGGATTTCCTTTTAGGAACACAATGTAATTGGCTAGGACTATATCCCTTTCCTTGTCATGCAAGGTAACATATGCCGAGTCCTATTGTATCCCTAATTACATGATCAGGCCCATCCTCTATTCGAGTGGCCATAATGCTTTTCATGAGGTACCCGGGGCCCATGGCCTCCACAAAAGCTGAGCTAAAGAAGCCAAGATCTCACAAAAGGTTATGTCCGGTCGCCCTCATATTAATGTAGTTGATCATGGGATTAAATCTTTGGATGATGAGACAATTGATGTGTGTACAGATGAATGGGCTTGGTCTTCTAAGTCTAAACCGTTTGTTTGCTCTGTCCTTAAGCCGGTTGGTCATAAGAATCAGCATGAGGAAGTAAACTTCATGTTTGATGTGGCCAAAAGCGATAGGATATTTATGGAGGCCATGGGCCCCCGGGTACCTCATGAGAAGCTATTGGGTTACTCGGACAGATGATGGGCCTAACCTTGTAATTAGGGATACAATAGGACTCGGCATACATAACCTTGTACGACAAGGTTAGGATATAGTCCTAGTCGGGAATGTTGTCTTCCTAGAAGAAAATCCCTTGGTCGAAGTCCGAGTGGGATTCCTACTCTGTAACCCTGTCCCCTGGTATATAAGGGGAGGCAAGGCGCCCCTTGAGGGTAGAAGACAACCATAGCAAAATCTCACTAGAGAAACCTGAAAGGCAATACACCACAACTGGACATAGGGTATTACCTTATCTCGAGGGCCTGAACCAGTATAAATTGTTCGTATTCCTTTGCAGTCCATCAAGTTTAGGTCTCACAAGTAGCCCCATATATTTATTGCCGATACAAAACATCGATAGTTGGCGCGCTAGGTAGGAGCGCCAGCAAGATCATCTTCAACAAGCCTGATGGATCCAATCATCGGAGTCGACGGCATCAACTTCTTCCCCGGGCAAACAATCAGCTTCGGGAGCCTTGACTTCATCACCGACGAATTCGGCAACCTTACCCTGTCCGACTCGGATCCGATCCGATCAGCCAAGGACCAAGCCGACTTCATGCCAGTCGGCCTACTTAACGCTGTAGCAATCTTCGGCGACATGCTGCGGCGATATCCAATATGCCCGAGTCCAGGGACAACTCTTTCTTTCGGTGTTCGACTCGGACTAGGTCTTGAGCTGGCCGAGATCGGGCTAAGAGAGGAGGAGATCATCAATTTCCCACTCGAACTCGACAACGCCGTAACGATCTTCGATTCCAATCTAATGCGGCAGATTCAATCCTCTGGAATTCAACTCGGATACGGCCTAGAGCCGCTCGAGATCGGGTCTAGGGAGGTTGGGGTCATCATCACACCCCTCAACCATTCCGACTCCGATTCTCAGTTGGACAGCACTTCGGCGAGCTTTTCTCCACCACGTGAAGTCTTCATGGCGTCCAAGGGCTCAACCCCCACTCAGGAGGCACGCCGACTACGCGATTTGCAAGAAGAGGAAGCCCGCCAACTACGTGAACAACAAGAGGAAGACGCAAGACGCCTGCAGGCAGAGCACGATGTTCGCAACGACAAACTACGCAAGGCCGGGCACACTGCTCAACGGGAGATCCTCCAAACCCGAGTCGGTGACCATGACGTCTTTGTGACCCCTCAACAGAACGTTGTGGCTGCCGCAACCTTACTGGATACACTGCAATTTGGGCCTGATCACCAGGCCACCCCAACGATAGCAAGGATTAAAGCCATGATCACCGCTGCTGCATTCCAGTAGCGTCAATAGTTGGGTGACACTCTCATACCGACCAACAGGTTGGTTTCTCCAACAGCGGTCTCATCTGCCTCAACACGACGCCGAGCGGCCGGCTCTAGTCAGCCGCACATGGAGTCAAGCCACACGTCACTCAACAACCACAATAATGACCGGCAGCACCGACATCAAGATGACCGTCGAGATAACCATGATGTCTAAGGCTGACTATGACGTGATCTTCGGTAAGACATCAACGCACGACGCCGCGAATGCGACGAAGATGAACCTCGTTGACTAGAAGATGAGAATGAGCTCTTTAGCCTCCACCATGAGCGGTTTCACCGCCGTAGTCGGAGTTGAAGTCCTCATGCAAATGAAGGAGTACCAGCCTTCATCCAGGAGCTTCAACAGGTCGACTGGCCGTTAGGTTTCAAGCCGACTGGAATTGAAAAATACGACGGGAAGACCAACCCCGAGTCCTGGCTCACAGTTTACACGCTTGCAATCTGAGCAGCCGGAGGAGATCACAAGGCCATGGCTAACTACCTCCCAGTTGCTCTAGCAGACTCGGCGAGGACATGGCTAACTGGACTTCCTAAGAGGTCAATCGGCTCCTGGGGAGAACTCTGGAAACGCTTCATCGCCAACTTCCAAGGAATATACGAGAGGCCATCTTTCGAGTACGTTCTGTATCAGTTGCATCAAAGGAAGAACAAGTCTCTTCATGATTTCATTAAGAAGTTTTCTAAGAAGAGAAATTCAATCCCAATGATTAAGGACGAGGTCGTCATTGCCGCCTTCTGTAAGGGAGTTAGAGATGCCCCGTGTGGAGGCCATGGGCCCCGGGTACCTCATTACCAGTACATGGGCCACTCGGATAGAGGATGGGTCGGACCATGTAATTAGAGATAAGATAGCGATCGGCAGGCTGTACCTTGTATAATAAGGAAACATAGTCTTAGTCGGATAGGATTCTATCTCTAAGAAGAAAATCCCTTGGTCGTATCCGACTGGGATCCTTATCATGTACCCCTGTCCCCTAGTATATAAAGGGAGGCAGGGCGCCCCTCAGGGCAAGCACAACAAGAGTAACCAGATCATCGATCTACATACACCTCAGAGGAATAACACCTCAACTGGACGTAGGGTATTACCTCATCTTGAGGGCCTGAACCAGTATAATTCTCTTGTGTTCCTCTGCAGTCCATCGAATTCACCCTCCCCGAGTAGCCCCATAGTTTTATTGCCGGTGCAAAGCATTGACAGTTGGCGCGCCAGGTAGGGGTCACGCCGGCGAATTCTTCATCAGCAGATTCGATGGATTCAATCAACGGAGTCAAGGGCACCAAGCTCTCCCCTGGAGACACCATCACCTTCGGGAGCCTAGATTTCGTTGCCGATCTACTCAGCAATCTCACCTTGGCTGAAGCAGATCCGATCTTACCAGCCGACATTGTGCCAGTCGGCCCACGGGACGCCGCCATCTCCTTCAACGACCTACTATGGCGGTCCCTTACATCGACGAACATCGGGACAACCCTCCCCTTTGGCGTCCGGCTCGTGCTAGGCCTCGAGCCAGCGCGGGTTGGGCCGAGAGGGGGAGAGATCGTCAGTCTCCCGCACGGGTTCGGCGACGCTGCGCATCTACAAACCGCGCAGTAGACCCGATCTCCAGCGGTTCAGTTTGGACACGGTCAAGCACCGTTTCAGATTGGATCCAGAGAGGTCGGAGTCGTTCTTACTCCGATAGATTACTCGGAGTCCGACACCAAGTCGGATAGCGGCTCGAGCGCCAGCTCGGACTCTACTCTGGCAAGCTTCCTCCTCCCCCGCGAGATCTTCATGGCTTCAACACCACCTTCCGAGGTGCGCCGACTACAAGAGGAGCGACAAGAGGAGGCACGCCGATTACAACAAGAGGAGGCCAACCGCGAAGCCCGCAATAACGAGCTACGACAAGCTGGGCGAATCGCTCAGCAACAGATCCTCCAAACCAAAGTTGGCGACCACGACGTCTTCGTCACACCACAACAGAACGTTGTGGCCGCAGCAACTCTGCTGGACACCCTCTAGCTCGGGCCGGATCACCAGGCCACTCCAACTATCGCCAAGATCAAGGCGATGATCACACCTGCTGCCTGTCAGCAGCAACAGCAGTCAGACAACGCTGATACACCGACCAACCGGTCGGGTTTTCCGGTGGCAGGCTCATCTGCATCAACGCGACGCTGGGCAGCCGGCTCCAGTCGGCAACACGAAGAGTCCCGGCAAACAACTCTTGGCAATACCAACAATAACAACCGGCGGCATCGCCAGTACGATCGCCGACCCAATCAAGACCTCCGAGTGCGACTGCATCGAGACCTTCGTCACACCATAAACGCTCGACGCGAAGAACGCGAAGAAGATGAACACCGCCGACTAGAAGACGAAAACAAGCGCTTCGGTCTCCACCACGAGCGACTACATCGCCAAGACCGGAGTCGGAGGCCTCACGAAGACGAAGGCATCCCAGCCTTCACTCGGGAGCTACAGGACGTCTTGTGGCCGACTGGCTTTAAGCCCACCGGGATCGAAAAATACGACGGCAAGACAAACCTCGAGTCCTGGCTCACCGTCTACACCCTAGCAGTTCGTGCTGCTGGGGGCAACAGCAGAGTCATGGCTAACTACCTCCCAGTCGCGCTAGCTGACTCGGCGAGGACATGGCTGACAGGCCTCCCGAGGCGGTCGATTGGTTCCTGGGGACAACTCAGGGAGCGGTTCATCGCTAACTTCCAGGGGACCTACGACAGACCCGCTTCGGAGCATGATCTTTATCAACTGCACCAGAAGAAAAACGAGTCTTTGCGCGAATTCATCAAGAGGTTTTCCGAGAAGCGCAACCAAATCCCAACTGTCAAAGACGAAGCCGTCATCGCCGCCTTTCGTAAAGGGGTAAAAGATGCTCCACTTATCGCAAAATTCACTCGGAAGCCACCATCCACAGTCCGGGCACTCTTCGACATGGCCAACAAATACGCCGACTCAGCCGAAGCGGTCGCGGAGGCCCTCGACGAGAAGAAGGAGCCCCGACAGAAAGAACAGAAGGCAAAAGCCGACAACGAGCCGTCTCAAAACAAGTCCGGCAGCCGTAAGCGGAAGCCGGACAACGAGGTGGCCAACATGGAGCGCAGTCGATCGCAGCCCCAGCGGAACAACGACTACCAAAAAGTCATGAGCGGGCCATGCCCCTTCCACCCAAGGGAAAGCACGCGGCCAAAGACTGCTATATGCTCAAGAAGTTTGCCTCCGAGCAGACTTCATCGTCTGGCACCGACAAGGGCAAAGACAAGCCAGACTTGGGTCCGGCTGACGATTTCCAAGATCCTCAAGCCGAGCTCAACCACATCTTCGGGGGGCCACTCGCGTACGAGTCCAAGCGCAAACAGAAGCTTTCAGCACGCGACATCAACACGGTCTCCACGGCCGACACCCCCCAATACCTGCGCTGGTCAGAGATGGACATCACCTTCAATCGCGCAGATCACCCAGATCGGGTCTCCCACCCGGGACACTATCCACTCGTCCTGGACCCAGTCGTCAAAAACATCAGGCTGAAGAAAACCCTCATAGACGGAGACAGCGCGCTCAATATCCTGTTCGCCAAAACTTTGGACGAGATGAAAGTTCCTCGTTCAGAACTACGGCCGAGCATTGTGCCCTTCCACGGGATAATTCCCGGCCTGTCATCAACTCCACTCGGGCAGATAACCTTGCCGGTAACCTTCGGCACGCGGGATAATTACCGCACAGAAAATGTCTGCTTCGAGGTCGCCGACTTCGAGACTACGTACCACGCGATACTCGGACGACCGGCACTCGCCAAATTCATGGCGGTACCGCACTATACATACATGGTGCTGAAGATGCCCGGGCCAGCAGGAGTCCTCTCCCTCTGCAGCGACATCAAGCAAGCCTTCACCTGCGACAAGGAGAGCTGCGAAGTGGCCCAATCACAAGAGGCGGCGGTCGGGCGCGACAGTATTCAACAAGCCGCCACAACAGAAGTTGAGCAAGATCAAATTCCGGTGAAAAAGGCAGCGAAGTCAGGAATTTCAGCGGACTCTGACACGAAAAAGATCCCCTTGGACCCTTCCGACCCCTCCAAGACTGCCCTAGTCGGGACCGGACTCGACCCCAAATAGGAAGACGCGCTCGTCACCTTCCTCCAATCCAACAAAAATATCTTTGCGTGGAAACCGTCCGACATGTCGGGCGTACCAAGGGAGGTGATCGAGCATGCCCTAAACGTGAAGACAGACGCCAAACCAGTCAAACAACGACTGTGGCGCTTCGCTCAAGACCGCAAAGATGCTATTCGAGAGGAAATTACCAAGCTCCTCGCAGCCGGGTTCATCAAAGAGGTCTACCACCCGGATTGGCTGGCAAACCCAGTTCTGGTCCGGAAGAAAAACGGTCAATGGCGCATGTGCGTCGACTACACCGACCTCAACAAAGCGTGCCCCAAGGACCCATTTGGTCTTCCCCGGATAGATCAGGTGGTTAATTCCATGGCAGGGTGTGACCTACTCAGCTTTCTCGACTGTTACTCGGGATAGCATCAAATCAGCTTGAGGGAAGAAGACTGCTTGAAAACATCTTTCATCACACCGTTTGGAGCGTACTGCTATATCACAATGCCGTTCGGTCTGAAGAACGCGGGCGCAACCTATCAAAGGGCTATTCAGCGGTGTCTGCATACTCAGATCGGACGCAACGTGGAAGCCTACGTCGAAGATGTGGTGATCAAGACCAAGTCCAAAGAAGACCTCATCGCTGACTTGGAAGAAACCTTCCAAAACCTTCGAAGATTCAAGATGAAGTTGAACCCGGAAAAATGCGCCTTCGGTGTTCCATCCGGAAAGTTACTCGGCTTCATCGCCTCACACCGCGGCATTGAGGCCAACCCGGAGAAAGTCAACGCCATCAGGCACATGGCACCCCCGACTAACCTCAAAGACGTCCAGAAGCTGACAGGCTGCATGGCGGCACTTAGCCGGTTTATCTCTCGACTGGGCGAACGGGGCATGCCCTTCTTCAAGCTACTCAAAAAGACCGACAATTTCCAATGGACTCCAGAAGCTCAGCGAGCCTTCGAAGACTTCAAACAATTTCTCACATCACCCCCCGTGTTGGCGTCACCTCTGCCCCAGGAACCGCTAATGCTATATCTAGCGGCAACAACACAGGTAGTCAGCACGGTGCTGGTGGTTGAGCGATCCGAACAGGGTCATATTCAAAAAATACAACGGCTAGTCTACTTCGTCAGCGAGGTCCTTGCCGACTCCAAAACGAGATATCCGCTAGTCCAGAAGCTGCTATATGGCCTACTTATCACAGTCCGGAAGCTGGTGCATTATTTCCAAGCACACCAAGTCACGGTGGTCACAGCATTTCCACTCGGGGATGTCCTTCATAATCGCGAGGCCACCGGCCGAATCGCTAAATGGGCACTCAAGCTGATGGCATTTGACATCACCTTTCAGCCATGGACAGCAATCAAATCTCAAGCTCTAGCCGACTTCGTGGCCGAGTGGACAGAAGTCCAACTGCCTACACCAACAGCAAAGCTAGAATACTGGACAATGTACTTCGACGGTTCTCTACGGATCGGTGGCGCCGGGGCTGGAGTCATATTGACGTCCCCCACTGGCGAAAAACTGAAGTACGTTCTACAAATCCACTTTCCGGCTTCCCACAACGTCGCCGAGTACGAGGCACTTGTCCACGGGCTCCGTATCGCTATATCACTCGGCATACGTCGACTGGTTGTGCGCGGAGATTCTCAACTCGTGGTAAACCAAGTCATGAAAGACTGGACCTATCTCAACGATACCATGACGGCATACTGTCAGGAGGTCCGCAAGCTGGAAAACAAGTTCGACGGGCTGGAAATCACACATGTCCTGCGCCAATACAACGATGCGGCAGACGAGCTGGCCAACATGGGATCCAAGCGAGAAGCAGTTCCAATCGGAATCTTTGTCGAGCAACTCATGGAGCCATCAGTCAAGAAGAAACCGGCACCAGATCAGTCGGGAGGCGAGCCTACGCCGACCACAGATGAGGTGTTGCACATATGTCAAGACTGGAGGACTCCTGTTGTCAAATTTCTCACGGACAACGAACTCCCAGAAGATCGCAGTCAAGCCGAGTAGATAAAGCGTCAAAGCAAAAGCTTCCTGCTAGTCGGAGAAGACCTGTACCGAAGGAGCGCATCCGGTGTCCTCATGCGCTGCGTCACCACGAAGGAGGGCAAGCAGATTCTGCACTCAACCCACTCGGACATATGTGGCAACCACGCAGCATCCAAGACGTTAGTCGGAAAGGCTTACCGGCAGGGATTTTTCTGGCCCACAGCAGTAACAGACGCCAAAGACATCGTTCGCAAGTGCGAGAGTTGCCAGTTCTACGCAAGACAAACAAATCTCCCAGCCCAGGAACTCCAAACTATCCCCATCTCCTGGCCATTTGCAGTATGGGGGCTCGACATGGTCGGGCCTTTCAAGAAAGCGGCAGGGGGGTTCACACATTTATTCATCACGGTGGATAAGTTCACCAAGTGGATTGAGGCTAAACCCGTCGCAACAATTACAGCGGCACGAGCTAAGGACTTCATCATGAGCATATTATACCGGTTCGGAGTCCCTAACCGCATCATCACCGACAATGGTACCCAGTTCACGGCGGGCGTATTCCAAGACTTCTGCGACGACTTCGGCATCAAGATCTGCTATGCATCCGTGGCACACCCGCGGAGCAACGGGCAGGTTGAACGAGCCAACGGCATGGTCTTACAAGGCATCAAGGCCAGGATATTCGACCGACTACAACCGTATACGGGCCGGTGGGTACAAGAACTCCCATCCGTTCTCTGGTCTCTCAGAACCATGGCTAGTCGAGCGACAGGGCAATCCCCTTTCTTTCTGGTCTACGGTGCCGAGGCTATGCTACCTACCGAGTTACAGTTCGGCTCTCCACAAGTCCGGGCCTACTCAGAAGATGACTCCAACAATACCCGACTGGTCGAACTAGATCAGCTGGAAGAAGCAAGAGACACCGCAACTATCCAGTCGGCAAGGTATCTTCAAGGCCTACGCCGCTACCACAATCGCAATGTCCGTGGCCACGCATTTTCGGTCGAGGATCTCGTTCTGAGGAAAATACAAACCACCAAAGACAGGCATAAATTATCTCCAATCTGGGAAGGGCCGTTTATTATAGCCGAGGTTACGCGGCCAGGCGCCTACCGACTGAAGACCGAAGACGGCGCTCTCATCAGCAACTCATGGAACATAGAACAGCTACGTCCTTTCTATACCTGAGTTCTATAATTTTCATGTGTACAGTTCCTCTGACTCACTACGCCGCTTGTATGAACCGAGTAGTGAGTCGGGGGCTGCATGTATATATGTGCGTTGTCAATAACATACGAGCTTATTTCACTTTAGTTATGAAGCCTTACTATGACTATCACGTTTGCCCGAGTACAGCTTCTTACTTCGAACGTTTTTATTAAGTTCTGACAGACTAACTCAGTGCATACTACACGTTCAAGTAAAGCTAATGACAACTGAAAAATAAGCTTGGCGGCATTGCACACATATTTACACATTCTTGTTTACACAAGTTTATATATTCCGACTACATAAACATGTTGCCCTTACAGACCCAGGTCTCGGGTAATTATCTCTGCAGTCGGCTTCGCCCGAGCGATCAGCTCCAGCGCCTCCTCTGGCGTCGTCTCTTCGGCAAACCCCTCCCCGATGGCTTCAATATCCGCCCTAGGGTATAAGGATTTGGTCATCGCCAGGGTATGGGCCACGCCGGCGACAACATGCTCATCCGAGTACCTTTTCAAGGCACTAGGGGCATCCTCGAGACGCCCCACTATCTGAGGGATTCTGCTGCAGCTGGTTCCCACCGGGCGGGGGTCTATAAGGTCAAGGAGCCCTTTCACGGACCCGACGAGGGCCTCCCGTGACTCCCTGATCAACCTTATCTCCTCCGTGTATAACTCATACTGGGATCGGACATTAGTTCTCATGTCTGCCCAGATCAGCCGGCAAGTAAGCTTGTCAAACTCGGCTACACACAGGATAACTAATGGATTGGCTAAGATCACAGTCGGGTTGAGGACTTACTTTCGTAGTTGTCCTCCAACCCGGCCACGGTCTTCTCCAGTTCAGCCTTCTCCTTACCGAGCTTGACGACGGCCTTCTCCAACTCGGACTTCTCCCGGTCAAGCTCAGTGTTGGCCTTTGTCAGGTTGGCCTTGACCTTCTCAAGCTCGGCCTTGGCCTCGTCGGCCTCCTTCAGTTGCGATTCCCTCTCTGTTCGGGTCTTTAACTCCGCTTCGAGGTCTGCACCACAGATTAGCCAAGAGCTCAACCATGCAGTCATGACATAACTGGGCAGTCGGGAACAACGCGGCTGGATGAATACATCAACGGTTCAGTCGGGAAGATATACTCGAGGATTTTACCTCTGATCTTTCCGGCTAGGGCCCATGTCTCCGCCCTGAGCTGATCGGCGCCACTCTTCAGCCAGGCCTCCCTCCCCGCATGATGCTCCTCCATCTCGGTCTTTAAGGCCCGGAGCTGTTCCAACTCTACGAGGTGGGGAGCTACCTCGACCAAGATTTCCATCATCGCCTCATTGCGGTCGACAAGCTTCTGTTCGGGATAAAAGACGGATCAAGGACGGAGTCAAACATCAAAACAAGAAGATTGCCGGAGCTCTACTAAGAATCATACCGCGACCCTTGGACCGCTGATGGCGGCGCGAAGCAGGCTTTCGTGCTCTCTCCTTGCAACGACTTCATCAAGCCTGAAGCTTTTCACGGTACCGTCGCGAGTTGTCCACGTAAAGGTCTAGGGCATCACACGTGGAGGAGCTTCAATCCGAGGCAGATGTGGGATCTCCGGCGGCAGCGGCGGCGATGGCGACGACGATAACCACGACGGCGACGGGGTCCTGGCCTCAGCACCGCCCTCCCCCACGACTTCGGGGACCGGCTCAGGGGCTCCGACCGCGGCTTTCGCAACGTGAGGTGCCTCGGGGGCTAGGGCCTCAGTTTCAGCACCACCTCTCGGTCGGGTGCCAGCAGCGGCCCTGTAGTTGGAGCCACCTCGGTCTCAGCAACCGGGCTGGCCGCCGGCTCAACAGGTGTGTTTGCGGCTGCTGGCTCGGCTGGGGCAGGCTCATCAAGTGGAGCAGACGGGTCGACCTCCTTGAGATCAATATCGGCCCGCTTCATGCACGACGAAGCAAGACATCAAGACATTACTTCAACACACAAAGACTACAGAAGACCCGGAGCAGCGCACCTCTTGGAGAACCTCAGCTTTGCCGGGCGACCCGCTCCCCGGCGGAGCGCTAGCTCCGGCAGTCGGCCCCGCCGGCGTCATTGTCGGCGGAGGCGTATCAACCCGAGTTGGCCCCAACTCCGGTATGGTCGGCTCGGGCGGCCTTCGCCCAGGCGGCGTCTTCTCTAGCTGGCCCCTTGGTGGCGCCACCGCCGGGCTCGGCAACGTCGGGCTCAAACCCGCAGGTCTCAACCTGGGACTTGACCGCGTGGGCGTTGCGGCAGCGGCGTCCTTTATTTTCAAGCTTCCGCTCACGGCGCGCGCCGTAATGGCCCCCTCGCCCCGATATAAAATCGGTTTCTTCCCCGCTCTCTTAGAGTCGGGTTGGGCAGTAGAGGGACTCCTCGGCCTCTTCTTCGACGCGACAGCCGACAATGGACGGGAGTCTTCATCAAATTCTTCATGCCACTACAAGTGAGTTAACCAAATGCGTCATGATATGCTGAACAACTACGGTCTACGGGCATTCATCACAGAGGAAGGTTAAAGGTTACCTTGGTCTGAGGCCGAATGAAGCTATAAGCCACAATCCGGCGCTTGTCGTCCTCGGTCGCGATCACCCCTTCAGAGAAATAGCCGAACAGGGTCGCGGTCACCTCCTTCTTGTCCGCCGATTCACTGCTCACTCGGTCAGGATCATTTTTGCCTTTGAAGGCCTAGCCGAATGAGCTCCTAAGCTTCAGCGGCTGAACGCGCCTTGTCAGAAAGCGACGAGCCACCCAAGGACCTGTCAAGCCCGCTCTCTTGAGGTCATCTATCTTCGACAACAACATATGTGCCTAGCCTAGTTCTTCAAATGTCGGCTCCACGGACCAGTTTGGCAACACCGTCGGCGGCATACCGGTAAACAGGTGCAAGGAAGGAGCCAGATTGGCGCAATAAAACCACTCCTTGTGCCAGCCCTTCAGAGAAGATTTCAAGGGCAAATCGAGATACGTTTTCTTCCCGTCGCTCCTCAGTTGAAGACTAGCCCCTCCAATCACATTGATATTGCTCTTGGAAGGTTGAGGTTTGATATGGAACAGGTGTCGGAAGAGGATGAAATGGGGTTCAACGCCCAAGAAGCACTCGCAAAGAGTAACAAATATAGAGATCTGAATGGAGTTGGGGTTCAGATGTACCAACTCCAGCTCGTAAAAGTCAAGAATACGGCGAAAGAAATCAGAAGATGGAAGGCACAAGCCTCGATCGAAAAAGGAGGCGAAAACTACCGTTTCTCTAGGTCGGGGATTTGGGCTCGACTCATCTCTGGCCGGCCGCCAGTGAATCACCTCTTGGCTGGGCAACTTCAGTTCACTTTCCAGCCGCTTCAGCTTTACCGAGCCGCAATCCGACACCAGCCAAGAACTTCCCGGCGCCCCCGCAAGATCTGAAGCCTTCGGCATGACTGGGGGTGATGAGATTTGGGGAAAAGCGAATCGGAGGCTTGGGGCAAACGGGGAGGATTGAAATCGCCCGAGTTCGGGTGGGGAATAGCAGCAGTTAACCCTAGCCGGGCGGGAGGCGAAAAGTTGGGCGCGAAGGTGGAAGATGAAGAGATTGGCTGATTTGGGGAAGATGACGGAATCTTTTTCTCTCTCCCCATCTTTTTATAGAGCCGATGCCGATTAGACGGGCTTGGGCTTACACAGTCTGCACTGGGTCAACAAGATATGAGTTCCTACAATAGCATGCTCCATATGGGCCGCACGCAGGCTGAGTTGAAATTATAGCGCTGGTGCTACCAACAGGAACCGACGAGGTAAACAGATATGCTTCATGAGAGCCTTATTGCTAAACATATATGTTTGGGTATTTGTTTTGTCCAGCAGGTCTCGAAGATATGTCCTTATAAGGATCACAAGGTGGTCTTCATTAAAATTGGGGACGCAGGTATCTTTCTCGAGTACACCTAACCACGCCATGGATTTACTTTCATAAAGTGGTACTCGGCCTACATGCGTGGCCATCAGTTGTCGTGAGCAACATTTTACCCGCTGACATGATGCGGAAGAGTCTAACTTTCGAGTAGTGTACTACTCGGGAGAGACTATAAATATCTTTTCCCGCTGACATGATGTGGAGGAGTCTAACTTTTGAGTGGGATGCCACTCGGAACAGACTATAAACCCCTTTTTCCAGCTGACATGACGCTGAAGAGTCCCATATCCAAGTAGCATCCTACTCGGCAAGACTATAAACTCATATTCCGACTGACATGAAGTCGAAGAGTCCTACATACGAGTAGTCTCCTACTCGGTAAGACTATAAATTTTACTCCGGTTGACATGATACCGAAGAGTCACAAAAACCCGTAGTAATCTACTCGGGAAAGACTTCCAGGTTAAAGATCTTTGACTTTATGTTTAATTGTCTTCACAATTAAGCACACAGTCGGGGGCTACACCTAATAGGTGCGCCTATTCAGCACACACTATTCATATATTTACATGAAGCCCTTCATAGCCTCGCTGCCAGCTGACATGAAGCAGGACTCAGGAGAAGACTTACTCGGACAAAAAGTACTCGGGCGCACCGCACTCGGGCAACCTTCACCGTGGAGGACAAGCACTCGGCATCAGCTGTGACTCAACTATGAAGGTCTCAGGGGCTACTGTGGAGGCCATGGGCCCTGGGTACCTCATTACCAGTACATGGGCCACTTAGATAGAGGATGGGCCGGACCATACAATTAGAGATAAGATAGCGACCGGCGGGCTGTACCTTGTATAATAAGGAAACATAGTCTTAGTCGAATAGGATTCTATCTCTAAGAAGGAAATCCCTTGGTCGTATCCGACTGGGATCCTTATCATGTACCCCTGTCCCCTAGTATATAAAGGGAGGCAGGGCACCCCTCAGGGCAAGCACAACAAGAGTAACCAGATCATCGATCTACATACACCTCAGAGGAATAACACCTCAACTGGACGTAGGGTATTACCTCATCTTGAGGGCCTGAACCAGTATAATTCTCTTGTGTTCCTCTATAGTCCATCGAATTCACCCTCGCCGAGTAGCCCCATAGTTTTATTGCCGGTGCAAAGCATCGACACCCTGTTCATTGCCAAGTTTACTCGGAAACCTCCCTCTTCTGTCAAGGCTCTTTTTGACATGGCGAACAAATACGCTGACTCGGCCGACGCTGTTGCTGAGCCCCTCGATGACAAAAAGGCACCCTGACAGAAGGAGCGGAAGGACACTAATGACGCGGCCTCGACTAAGGCTGGGAACCGCAAATGCAAGACAAACGACTTCATTGTGGCAGTCGGTCGCAACCATCTTCGACCTCCTAGAACTGAAGATTATCAGAATGACAATTGATATGCTCGGGGGCTCAAAAGCTCAAATGCAAGGATGGCATCCCCACTCCCAACTCGTGCAATACCGAACAGCTAAGTTGCTTTCTGATAAATATTTTTTCCTTTATTCTCATCTAAATGGGCTAGAAAGCAACTCACTTCCCTATGGTTTGACTCGGATACAGCTTAGTGCTAGTTGGGATCGGATCTAGGGGGCTAAGATCGTCAATTCCCCACTCGGCCTCGCTAATGCCGCAGCTGCTTATACCTAATAGGTGTGCCGACTCCCGACGCTAGGGGGCTATGACTAGTTGGGCAGAGTGTTTAAATGTAAGGGGTCAACTACTCAGGGAAATTAATATCAATAAGAGGAGGAACACATATTTACATCTATTGTAAAATAGATCAATTTTCTTCGGGTGATTGTTTTCTTCATCAGATGCTACTGATCCGATATGTTTATAATACAGGGCTAGTTCCGGATACGCGTAACAGGAACTCAGGGCTACGAGCCTATCTCCTACGCTTGGGGGTTAGACTAGTCTACCAAGATACACTTGTAGTGCGATGCTTCAAGAATCACTTGGAATGGTGCACGAGGGCTATTGACCAAGTACTCACGTTAGTCGAGGCTCGAATGTCACCTTTACTTTGGTACGCTCCATGTGAGCTAATAACCAACCTCCGGCGCCAGTCGAGGCTCGGGTACCACACTGCTGGGTAGGGTACGCCCCATGAGGGTCGCTAGCCAAATCCTATGCTAATGGTAGGTTCGGGTACCTCATTTAGCTACAACTCTGTTGGGTAGGGTAGCCCCATGAGGGTCACCAGCTGAATTCTATGCTAATGCGAGGATCGGGTATCTTATTCGGCTACAACTCTGTTGGGTAGGGTACGCCCCATGAGGGTCGCCAGTCGAATCCTATGCTAATGTGAGGTTCAGATACCTTATTTGGCTACAATTTTGCTAGGTTAGGTATGCCCCAAGAGGGTCGCCAGCTGAATCCTGTGCTAGCACAGCGTTTGGGTACCTACTTGGTCAAAACAGGGAAACAAGCCACTACTGGAGCTTTCAGTCAGGAGCAGCATCAAAACCAGAACCTACGGAGATGTTCATTATTTTTCAAGACTAGAAGATCCCAATCATTCGATTCCTACGGGAAGATGAACTTCCTAAAGATTGCAATGAAGCTGAGTAAATCAAGTGACGGAGTAAAACCTTTATCGTAGTCAGAGAAGACCTATATCGTCAAAGCGCATCTGGAGTTCTCATGCACTATGTCACACCTGAGGAGGGCAAGCAGATCCTGTAATATATCCACTCGGGCATCTGTGGTAACCATGCTGCATCCAGAACATAAGTTGGAAAGGCTTGCAGACAAGGATTCCTCAGGCAGATTGTGGTTACCGACGCTGAAGTACTCGTCCTGTCCTACAAGAGATGTTGATTTTTCATTCGGCAAACTCACCTACTGGCACAGGAGTTGCAGACTATCATATGTGCAACGCATGCTGAGTATGATCTACAGATCTAGAGTCCTCAATTGCATCATTATAGACAACGCACTCGGTTCATGGGCGGCATATTCAAATATTTCTGCAACGATTTCGGCATCAAAATCTGCTACGCTTCGGTGGTACACCCCCAATGCGACGGACAGGTTAAACAATGATCAAAATCTCCGGATTTTATAGGGCTGCATTGGGTAGGTTGGTTTAGGATGGCTTATTTAGTAGTAGGCCAAAGATATGAGTTCGTAAATAGCGTACCCTAGTGGGTCACCCGCTGGTTGTGTTAAAATCACGATGCAGGTGCTATTTTACAAGAACCGATTAAATAATCAGATACGCTTCATGCTAAGCCTACAGCCGGGTGTATACATTCGGGTATCTTAATTATTTTAATGTATTCAGGATATATCCTTATAAGGATCGACAGCTGGTCTCCATTAAAATTGGGGATGTAGGTATCTCTCAAGTACACCTGACCACATTTTGGGTTAAAATCCATGAAGTGGCACTCGGCTTACATTCTTAGCCAACAGTTGCCTTGAGCAAAATTATTTCAGCTGACATGATGCTGAAGAGTCTACATACCATGTAGTATACTACTTGGGAAAGACTACAAGGTTAAAGTTCTTTAACTTTATGTTTAATTGTTTCACAATTAAGTACAAAGTCGGGGGCTACACCTAATAGGTGAGCCTATTTGGCGCACACTATTCATATTTTTCTATGAAGCCCTTTATAGCCTCGTTGCTAGCTGACATGAAGTAGGACTCGGGAGAAGAAGCACTCGGACAAAGAGTAGCAATACACTTGGGAATTCTTCACCGTGGAGGATGAGCACTCGGCATCAGCTGTGACTCAACTATGAAGGTCTCAGGGGCTGCTGTAGAGGGCATGGGCCCCCGGGTACCTCATGAGAAGCTATTGGGTCACTCGGACAGAGGATGGGCCTAACCTTGTAATTAGGGATACAATAGGACTTGGCATACATAACCTTGTACGACAAGGTTAGGATATAGTCCTAGTTAGGAACGTTATATTCCTAGAAGAAAATCCCTTAGTCGGAGTTCGACTGGGATTTCTACTCTGTAACCCTATCCCCCGGTATATAAGGGGAGACAGCGCCCCCCCTGAGGGCAGAAGACAATCATAGCAAAATCTCACCAGAGAAACTTCAAAGGCAATACACCACAACTGGATGTAGGGTATTACCTCATCTCGAGGGCCTGAACCAGTATAAATTGTTTGTGTTCCTTTGCAGTCCATCAAGTTTAGGTCTCATGAGTAGCCCCATATATTTATTACCGGTACAAAACATCGACAATATTTGACTATTTATTAAAAACAAACAAATCAAGTTATCACAAGGCCATATCATACCGTCGCCTTATTCTCATGCTACTAACGATATTCCGTAGACAAGTTCAATTGGCCATTAATGAAGGACGGTTGACATTTACGAAAATGCAAGTTGATGAGCTCCCATTTCCTATACACACCGTTGAGTAGCAAGAGAAGAAGAACCCCGATGGCAAAGTGGAAATTACATTGAAGACTTCAATGCTTGGGGGGCAAGATAACAAGCTGAAGGTTCTGGAAGATGACAAATGATCAAGTAGATCGAGTTCGCCTACCAAGCAAGGTGGAAAACAAGCGAGGATGGATCTTCGGTAATATTCTTCTTCTTCTTCATGGTTTTACACTTGGTTTGGGCCATGGAGTTTCAATGGTACGTGGATGATGCCTACTTATATGCAATGTTATTCTCCATTATAGGAATTACCTCAGTAATCGATTTTGAATAATCAATCGTGCTCATTTCATAGCCAGTTGAGGCGAAAGAATCAGTCACAAAAGAATCAACGCAAAAAAAGTGATGAGATAAGAGTGGAGGCAAAAGAAAAACGCCACAATATGGAACAAGAGATGGCCTCTCCAAGTAAAATTATTTCATTGCCACTACACATATAGCCTTAGAGGCGCTCATGGCCAGTATTGGTGAATATCGTTCTTAGTTATTTAACCTCGTGCTTATTGTTTTTCGGCTCACAAGTTTGCCAAAAAGGCAGGGGGCATGTGTTGACACCCAAATTTCGCACTAGTTTGGAATTATAGCAAGTTAAGCCAAATTTAGAAAAGACCGCAGCTTTCCCGTGGAGGCTGGTCTGACCGCCATTGTGTGGCCGGTCAGACCGTACAATGAACTGTGGTCTGACCGCAAGTGTCTAGGCGGTTAGACCTTTAGCCTCGATGCCGACTCCGATTAGAATTTTTCTCGTGTTTCCTTACTTAAAGCCAGAGTTTTTAGAGTTCTAATTGATCTCTAAGCCTAATAGGACATGGAGAAGGCCCTATAGATGCAAGACCAGCCCTTCTATAAATATAGGGGGCAAAGGCCGATTGAGAACAATAAAAAACAACCAATCAATCGTCAAAATCAATCTACAACCATTACCCTCTATATTGTAGATCTCCCTCCTTGCTACCTATATCCCACATCTATTCTCCTCCAATCTCCCAATTGCTCGTCATCTCTTGTCTCTATGGCGTTTGAGGACGTCCTAGCTGGCTTGCTTTCACACACTGATTTTTCCTTGAGAAATTAAAAAAAATCATGAAATAATGGATTTCTAGAATTTATATTAAATAGCAATGCAATTAACAAGTGAAATAATGTGAGAAATAAATTTTCCTTTAATAATTTATGCATGGAGGGATTTTTCCTAATTTCTCCAAGCCGTAAAACACACTCTGGAATTTTCCATGATTTTTTAGAGCTCAACTTCTAATTTTAATAATACAAAGAGCATTTTAGTATTTACTGGAAAGGGGAAAAGTAAAAAAACAAATTAATAAAACCTAATCTAGTCCCCTCCTCGGTTGGGCCTCCTCCGGCCCAACTCCTCCCTTCGGCGTGCGCCAGCCCGCCGTGACCAGCTTCCCTTCCTTCCTCCTCGCGCCCAGCCGTGGCCCATCTCCCGGCCCAGCTGCTGGCCTCCGATCCACTCGCCTCCTCTCCCCGACAGGTGGGACCGGGGCCCACCTGTCACGACTGTCTTCAACCTGCAACCGCCGATCTCACGCCCACGTCAACACGATGGGATCAGCTCTACACCACCCCCCCTCCTACTCTCACAGTCAAATCTGGGAGGAGAACGGTCACCGACATCTCCTCCACCTCTTCCCCCACTCCTCCCACGAAAACTGGCATGGATTCGAGCTCCAGGACCCCCATGACGCAGTCCCTCTCTTTTCTCTCTCTCTCGCACCGCCATCAGCATTCTCGGCCTCGAGCTCGCCTCCCAAGGGAATAAATAGCCTCCCCGTGACTCCCTCTCCATTTTCCCTCAACTTCCCGAGCATGCCGCCCCCTCTAGCTCACCCTCCACCGTGCTATCCCACTGCCACCGTGGCGTACTGCCTCCGGTTGCCGCTCGCCACTGTTTGAGGTCACGCTATGCTGTGCTGTGCTGCCACCGCTGTCAGCTTTTCCACGGCCAGGTGCTCCTCGACCGCCATCTCCCGTGGACTAATCACCGCCAGATGAACGATTCCACCACCGCCCCTGGGAGTATTGCCACCAAACCCCGCCACTGGGCTCCTCCCCAACACCTCCCACTCTCGCCGCCGCTCCTGACAAGCACGGTGAGCTCCCCATCGCCTCCGCCCTCTTTGCCGCTCCCCGTGTGACCGCTGCACCGGATGGTCGCTACCAGCGACCATCGGGTCACATGCCCGCCGCCATCCGGCAGGGTTAGCCGCTGATCCTCTAAACACTCGTGCCTAACCGTTCGATCTGCCCCGGCTCGATCTCAGCCGTATGCGTGGCCATCCCCCTCCCCATGGCCGCTGCGGGCCGGCCCTCATGGCCACGTCGTCCGTCCCAACCCTACCGTCCGATCAGGATCTGGTGAATTCTGGCCGTCCATTCTTGTCGATTCGGTCGGAGTCGTCGATCTCATCCGTGCCGTCTGATCGGGTTCAAATTGATCCCATCCGTCCATCTTGTTGACTCGATCCGAATCGTTGATCCGTTGTGATCTCATCCTAGCCATCGATCTGGTTCCCTACGATCTAAGCCGTTGATCCATCTTAATCTGATCCAAACTGTCGACCTGAAAGTCTAACCCCATCCCAATCGTCCATCCCCGTGGACCACCCTGTGGTCTCGGTCCACGGTGGACCAACCCCTTTTTCTCTCACCAACGCATGGGTCCCACATGCCTGTAGCGCCCTTCTCTCTCTCCCCTCTCCCTGACATGTGGGCCCCGTATATCGGTGGTTCAGCCCTCTCTCTTCCCCCGAGGACTAATGCCATATTTCCCCTTTTCCTTCACAAAAATAAAAGAAAATGATGTCATAACCCGTAATAGTTTTTCCTCGTTTTACGTGCCAACACTTAGTAATCCGGTGTTTCGAAGGATTGCAACTTCGCAGATTTTGCTCGAAAGATTACTTGACGAAGCAAGGCAAGTCCCACATTCATCCTTGAGATGTTGAACCTACTTAATGAAATATTTTACGATTTATGAATGAATTGCATGTTTTGCCAATTACATAGAATATGGGATGTGGGACCCCAAAACAGGGCCCTCTGTGTAAACATACTAACCTAGGATCATGCTAGCACACACAGTGACAAAGGAAATATCATAGCAAACATCACGAAGGAAACATAGCATTTATTAAAGAAAATGACTGTGATAAGCCTTATGGCTAAAGTTTACATTTATTCTGCCACAAGGCCACAGGCAGTCAATTGGGGCACGTGACTAACTCCTCGTCTTCAGCAACGAACTCCTTCGGAAACAGCAGAAACCTTTCTTCTGGACTTGGGGGAAATTGCAAAGTGAGTACATGGAATACTCAACAAGTGCACACGGTCAATATGCATATGCACAGCTGATAAAGATAGGCCAGGGCTATTTTGCATAACACATCATTTGCACTTATAAACAATTCATAAACAGATATTTAAAACAACATTTATAAATAACGGGTATTACCAACCAACCAACCTTCCACGAAGGACCTATCCACACAGGACCCCATAGCTATACTCATTAACC
Source organism: Oryza meyeriana var. granulata (assembly GCA_003991445.1). Taxonomy (NCBI): domain Eukaryota; kingdom Viridiplantae; phylum Streptophyta; class Magnoliopsida; order Poales; family Poaceae; genus Oryza; species Oryza meyeriana. The sequence continues at coordinate 446,335 of RYFJ01001990.1, read as the reverse complement.
TGCACACAACTCATTCCCATACCATGTTTTCGCAAACTACCCCCTCATATGAAATCACCAAGTAATGTCCATGACCGCGGACCTAGCTATTTGAATAGATTAGTTTAACACTCTGCAGAGGTTGTTCAACTTTACCCACAAGATACATCCTCCTCTTAATAGCTAGGCGCAAATGTCACACTACACGTTGTGTTGTAACGCCCAGAAATTCACAACCGAAATTCTGAACATTCATGTGTATTAAATCCCTGCCCAGGAAAGCCAAGGTACATAAAGCCAAGTTGCCATACAGAGTGTCGTACAAACAGAGTAAAATTATATTACAAAAATGCAGCAGAAAAGGTAAAACAAAGTGTATAGACAGCGGGTCCATCGGCAGCGTCCATCCCACAAGCACCTTGATGGCGGAGCCAGCCAATTCCTTGAGACGATCCTTGTCAGACGCGCTCTCCAACGCTGAGAGGGGGAAAAGGGAGCAAGGCTGAGTACCACCCACAGTACTCAACAAATCACACCCACAATTATGCATATGCACAGGGTACAAAGATGAGCTGGGGTTTGTTTGCGTAAAAGTAGTTGCAAACGGTAGTAGTTCGCAAACAGTAAAAAGATTGATTAATTTAACAATATTAATTCTCCACCAATTAACGTTACACCATGTTAACCAGGCCCAACTATTCCCAATTGGTTGACGTTACACCACGTCACCCAGTCTCCACTAATGAACGCTACACCACGTTCACCAGACTCCTCCGGTTACCGTTACACCACGTTAACCGAACTCCCCTGATTAACGTTACACCACGTTAACCAGTCTCCACTGAACAACGTTACACCACGTTGACCAGTCTCTCCTGATCAACGTTACACCACGCTGACCAGGCCACACTGATGAACCTTACACCACGTCCACAAGGCGTCACTGATGAGCGTTACACCACGCTAACCGGCCACCCCCGATCAACTCAACCACGTTGACCGGACTCCACACCTTCCTTCCGAACCACACCAGTTTCATGAAACCAGATTAAGTATCTAAGGATGAAACTAATCATGGTGAGTCTTGACCAATGTGCCCGTAACTACGGGCGCGGCTATTCAAATAGATTTACTCTAATCAGAGGCGTACAACTTTACCCATAAGACACAGCCCCACACACATTCCCGTGTGCCACTGCATCACCACGATGCCCCATGAGAGGCCGTGATAGGACCGTTCACGAAACCTCTCCCAAACCATCCACACCACGCTGAGGTTGCACCAACCGACAGGGCACGCTATATTGGCCAGGCTACCCCCCTTGCGCCAAGGTGAATCTGGAAGCCGATCAACCCTACCCCAGGCCGACCCAACTCCATCACGCCCACCCTCTTCTTCGGTGCCTAGGAGAGGGAGAAGAAACGCTTCAAGCCCAGCCGTTGCCCACGCTGGCTTGTGGAAAGTACGGGTAGTTGCCAAAGTGGTTCCCGCGAACCGGTCCTTAATTGCCATGGGTGTGACAAGCAAAACCATACACCCACAACCCACCATTTAGGTCCAATTTTAGTAATTTAACCTCAACCTATCCAAAGTTCCATTTTGCCGACATTGAGTCGAATCATATAAAAAGATAATATTTAATTCCTATGTGAGCTATGTTGCTAGGCATGGCTAAGCATCCTAAGAATAGTAATCCAATCATATTATTACCCAGGTGACAAGGATTCAGGTTTCAAAGCTAAGGCAAGGTCCTATTATTGTATAGGTTATAACCCACCCACATGAAATATAGAAATAATGCAGTTTATTTGAGTAAACAAAGCAATTTAGCGAAAAATGAGTACAAATTGATCAAGATAACAGTGCGACCTGCCTTGCTCTGGCTCGATGTACTCTGCTACGACCTCGTAATACACTGGAGGGTCAGCGACGTCGGATTTTATAACAAACAATGCACAAATAATTAAAAACATTACATGTGGGCAATCAAACATGGGCTGAAAGTATTTTTAATGCATTCTTGGCATTTTTCTGGATTTAATAAAATTTGAATGGACTTAATCGGAGTTCGTATGAATTAGTTATGATTTATTACTGTGTTTTCTATTGTAAAACTAATTATTAAACGATTTATTGCGCAATTATTCGGTTAATGGCGTCACTGGACCGGAGAAACCAGCACCGACAGATGGGCCCCACCGGTCAGTGGCGCACCGGAGGATGGCGCACGGTGGACCGAGTCCACCGCGGCCAAAAACGGGTGCGCCACGTGGCACACACGTGGCGCCAACGAGGTGGCCACGCGGGCGACCACGTGGGCGGCCCCAATCTGCCATCCGGCAGATCGGACGGCCCCGGGGAACGGCGGCCGAAGCCGGCCGTCCCGAGCAGGAGGCGGCGGCGCGCAAGCGACCCAATGGTAGCTGGCGGCGACCACACGGCGCGGCGGCGAACACACGGAGGGGCAAAATGGGACGGGGAGGCAGAGGGGAATCTCACCGGCAGCTCGTGTTGGCAAGTAACGGCGCGAGGACGACGGCAGTGATGAGGTAGTGGTGGCGGCTTCGGGACGACCTCGGCAACGGAGCTCCGACGACGGTGAACGAGCGAGAGGCGGCGGCCGAGGTGTCCTGGAAGATGAGGAGGACGGGTAGGGAGTTAGGGCAGAGAAAGGAGGCGCGGCGCAGCGGAAACGACCGGCAGGAGAGGAGATAGAGGATAGGAGCCCACCGTTCGCGAGGACAGAGCGTTCCGGTGGTCTTCGGCTTCCACGGAGTGGTGGCCGACAGTCTCCTCAGCACGGCGGAGACGATGGCGATGGCGGTGCGTCTTGGCGGCGTCTGGACCGGCGGTGAGCGATGGCCAGAGATGGTGGAAGGCGGCAGAAACTCAGGTGCACGGTGGCGGTGGTGTTTCAGGGCTCCAGGAGGCTCAGTATGAGAGTGGAAATGTAGAGGAGAGAGCGGCAAACACTTTTATGCACTCGGCCGAGCGGGATCAAGGCCATAACGGCACAATCATGCTCGGGAAAGAGTGCGGTGGTGTTGGGGTCATGCGCGTGATTTGCGAGAGAGAGAGGGGACGAGGACGCTAGAGGACGTGGGGAGTGGGGGCAGACTCGGTCCGCGCTCGTTTGAACCCGAGGCGGGCGCGGGAGGAGGCGGGCGCGAGCGCCGATCGAACGGCGCAGGGGATTTTTCCCCTCCGCTCGATTCAGACGGAGGAGGAAGACAAGGCTGACAGGCAGGCCTAGCCTGTCAGCGGGGAGGCGCGCGGGCAAGCGGGCGAGCGGCCCGATAGGCAGGCCCCAAAGCGTAGAGAGAGAGAGAGCGGGAGGGGCAGGACGGTAGCTGGCAGGTGGGGTCGGCAGGAGGCAGGCACGCGCGGGCAAGCGCAGGCTGGCGGCACAGTGCTGGGCCGCGGCCCAGCGAGAGGAGAAAGGAAAAAGAGAAAAGAAAAAGGAAAATAATTTCCAGAGCAACTTTAATTTCGATATTCGTATTCGATTTATTAAAAATAGCTCCAGTGCTCTGAAAATTCCACTAAAAATCCAGTTAATGTATTTTGGCAAGGAGAACATAAGAAATATATTCTCGGCCATGTTAATTTATTATTTTGCATTTCATATATTTAATTAATTCCTTTTGCCATTTAAATTTATTTTTCTTGGGCATTTTCTCAAGTATAATTTAGTGTGGCTAATATCAGGGTGTGACAAACCTACCCCCCTTAAACAGAATCTTGTCCCCGAGATTCGGACGTGCTGGCGAAGAGGTGGGGATAGGCGGACTTCAGTTCGTCTTCTCGTTCCCAGGTGGCTTCTTCTTCTAAGTGATGCCTCCACTATACCTTGCAGAATCTGATTACCCGGCTTCTGGTGTTTCTTTCACTGATCTCCAAGATCCGAATTGGCTTCTCCACATAGGTGAGGTCTTCCTGGATCTCGATCTATTTCGGATCTGCCTATTCTACTAGTATCCTCAAACACTTCTTCAGTTGTGACATGTGGAACACGTCGTGTATACCTGTCATTGAAGCTGGGAGGCTCAACTGATATGCCACTTCGCCTTTACGGGCTAGCACTTGGTAGGGTCCCGTGAAGCAAGGTGCTAACTTCTGTTTGGTTTGGAACCTGTGTACCCCGCGGAGTGGTGTGACACGAAGATACACATAGTCCCCTTCCTCGAAACTTAGGTCTCGGCGACGGTTGTCGGCATAACTCTTCTATCTGGATTGAGCCATCTTTAAGCGCTCCCATATTATGGCCACCTTCTCTTCTGCCTCTTTGAGTGCATCGGTTTCGAAATGCCTGGCGTTCACTTGTCTAATCCCAGAAAAGGGGTGTACGGCACTTCCTGCCATACAGAGCTTCAAACGGCGCAATCTGCAAGCTGGCTTGGTAACTGTTGTTGTACGAGAACTCCGCGTAAGGTAAGCTCTTATCCCATGTTCCTCCGAAGTCCAGTGCGCAAACCCTTAGCATATCCTCTAATATCTGATGGACCCTTTTAGTCTGACCATCTGTTTGTGGATGATATGCTATGCTGAAATTCAGTCGGGTTCCCAGTTCTGCTTGTAACTTCTGCCAAAACTTAGAAGTGAACTGGCTACCACGATTAGAGACGATCCTCCTGGGTACTCCGTGTAAACACATTATGCAAGCCATATACAGTTCTGCCAGTTTCTTACCCATATACGTTGTATGCACGGGGATGAAGTGCGCAACCTTGGTGAGTTGGTCAACGATCACCTAGATTAAGTCATATCCTGACGATGTGCGGGGTAAATCGGTGATGAAGTCCATCCCGATCTCTTCCCACTTCCACTCTGGGACCTTGAGCGGCTGTAACAGTCCAGCAGGCCATTGGTGTTCTGCTTTGACTCGTGGCACACATCACAAAGTGCCACGAATTCTGCGATCTCTCTTCTCATGCTGGCCCACCAACACTTTGACTTAAGTTCCTGGTACATATTTGTGCTTCTGGGATGAATGGAGTACTGCATCTCATGGGCCTCCCGGAGTATTAGGTCTTTGAGTTCTTTATTCTCTGGAACGCACAAACGTTCTCCCATCCAGACGGTCTCATTTTCATCTTCCGTAAAACCCTGAGCTTTTCCGACTCATATGTTCTTCTTAAGTTCTTGAATTTCTAGATCATTTGCTTGTGCCTCACGAACTTGGTAAAAAAGTATGGGCTGGGCCTCTAGGGCCGCCATGAATCCATGTTCGACAATGCCCAGATTCAAGCGTTCAAATTCCTGCGACATTTCTTTACACAATGCCTCTGCTCGAGCGGTGTTGCAGTAACTTTTCCTGCTCAAAGTGTCTGCCATGACATTGGCTTTCCCTGGGTGGTAATGTGTTCCCACATCATAGTCCTTAATCAATTCCAGCCACCTTCTTTGGCAGAGGTTTAGATCAGGCTGGGTGAATATGTACATATAAATCTCACTGTGGTTACCGACAAGGTAATGCCACCAAATCTTTAGAGCATGGACCACTGTGGCTAATTCCAGGTTGTGTGTTGGGTAATTGCCCTCATGGGGGTGTAACTAACGCAATGCATAGGCTACAACTCTGCCTTCTTGCATCAACACACACCCTAGCCCTTGGCGGGATGCATCACAGTACACTTGGAAATCCTTCTTGGGATCTGGTAAGATCAGAACCGGTGCTGAAACCAACTTCTTCTTGAGTTCTTCAAAGCTCTGATTGCACTCAAATGTCCAGACAAACTTCACATCCTTCTTCAGTAATTCGTCATATGTTTGGCAATCTTCGAGAAGTTCTCAATGAACGTCCAAGAAAACTCCGCACTTGTGTCACTGTCTTAGGCAGTTTCCAATTAGTGACAAATTCCACGTTCGTTGGGTCCACGGCAACTCCCTGGGCAGTGATGATGTGTCTGAGGAACTCACTTCTCTCAACCAGAAGTCACACTTGCTAAACTTGGCGTACAACTGGTGTTCTCTCAACTTCTCAAGAACCAAACAAAGATGCTGCTCATGCTTTTCTGTTGACTTCGAGTATATCAGGATGTCATCGATGAAAACTACCACAAACTTGTCCAAAAACTCCATGAATACTTTGTTCATCAAATTCATGAAAAAGGCAGGTGCATTTGTTAGTCCGAAGGACATAAGAGTGAACTCGTACAACCCATACCGCGTGGTGAAGGCTGTCTTCAGTATATCCTCCTCTCGAATTCTCAGCTAATGATAGCCTGATCGTAGGTCTATCTTGGAGAAAACGGTGGCACCCTCCAATTGGTCGAAAAGATCATCAATCCATGGTAAGGGGTACTTGTTCTTGATGGTGACGTCATTTAGTGCGCAATAGTCCACACACATCGTTTTGTCTTGTCTTTCTTTTCCACGAAGATGACTAGTGCTCCCCAAGGTGATGTGCTTGGTCAGATGTAGCCCTTCTGTAGCAAATCGTCGACCTGCTTCTTGACTTCCGCCATCTCGTTCGGTGCCATTCTGTACGGCCTCTTGTATATTGACGCTGTCCTAGGTGCCAAATCAATCCTAAACTCAATTTCCCTTTCTGGTGGCATCCCTGGTAGGTCTTCTGAGAACACATCCTAGTATTCCCTTACTATTGGAATGTCCTCTATTTTCCTTTCTGGCTTCGTCCCACCTTCCGACGGTTGCTCTGCTGCGACCTGATTCAAGCTTGCTTCCTGATGTAGCGGCACAGGTGTCTTGAAGATAACCACCTTTCCTTCCAAACTGGTCACTGTTACAGTGTGGTCCGCACAGTTGATCACCCCTTTGTGTCGGGTCAACCAATCCATTCCTAGGATGACATCTAGGTCTTTGGATGCCAAGAGGATAAGATTGGCTAGAAAAGGTGACCCTTGGATTTCTAGGCTCACTGAAGGGCTATAGTGAGCAGTTATCATGTGGTTCCTAGGTGTATGAACCCTCATGGGGATTTTAAGTTCCACTACTTTTATCCCATGTGCACCCACAAATTTCTTGGATATGAAAGAATGTGTTGCACCAGAATCAAAAAGTACGGTTGCAGGTATTGAGTTCACAAGAAACGTACCCAATACCACTTCCGGTGCAGTCTGCGTCTCTTCCGTGGAGACATGTGTTAACGCCAAAATTTGGCACGGCTCATATCATATTCGGTAAAGATAGAAGCTATATCAACCGGAGGAAATTAATTCAGAAGAAACCGGATTTGAGAAGGAATCGTGAAGACCACGTTATGGCAGTTATTTATCTTATCTATTAGATAGTTTTATCTTTTAGGAAACTTGATCTCTTGTCCGATCAGGTCTGTTAGTTTTCCTTTTCTAGTTAGGAAAGTCCTGTTCCGTGTCCTATAAGGACTCCTGTCAACTCGGGGTATATATACGTATGCCCGGGTGCTTTGTAAATTATCCACACAGATCAATCAAATTCGGCGCATCGCCACCCTTTCGATAGGTTCTTGCTTCTCGAGCAGGGCTGCATCGGTTAGGTCCGAACTCCTGCGAGAGGGTAAGACTCGTCACCCCTTACCCAGGTGTATCTGCCCTGTCTACGGCTGCATCGGTTCGGTCCGACCTCTTAGGCCGATCAGGTATACCACATCACGCGTGCGTAGATCTTATCAGCTTACTGGGGGCGATTTATCATCAGTTCGTGCTGCATCGGTTGGGTCCGACCTACTGAGCTGCCAGCGATAAATCGTTCCTGCTAGGTTGATGGTTTTTGCGCAAGTGTCTTATCGGAATGTATAGCCGATAAGTCATCTTATTACATCACAGTTGCATTAGGTCTATCGGCTTGTTGAGGTTCCTTTATTATTATTAATCTGTGCTGTATCAGTTAGGTCTGAACTACTAGATTAATAATAATAGATTTATCCTTGTCGAGCCGATCGGTGTATATGCGACGTTCTATCGGAGTGCTTAGCCGATAGGTTATCTTTTTATAAAGCCGACTGTATTATCTTTACTATTTTGGTCATCTATATTATCATCGGTTTTCTAGCCGATGCACATGTGTTTCCTTGGCAGTCGGCTAGTTTACTATTCTTCCTATCTATTTTATCATCGGCTTCTAGCTGATGCACATGTCATACTGACAGCTTATCTATTTGCTTATAGCGTTATCGGTTTCCTAGCCGATACACAGGTGCCATCGGCCATCGGCTACAAGGAGCCTACATCAGTCCGTATCGGCCGATAGCCGATGTGCAATTGCTGCTGACCCGGGCACGAGCACAAGCGAAGGCCCGGGAGCGAGGGTACGAGACTCGGGCGCGGACAGCTGGGGCCCGGACAAAGTTTTATCATCGGCTTTTAGCCGATGCTCAAGCATTTCTTCGGCAATCGGCTAGCAGGATTCTTATTGGCCGATTGAATCCCTGAGCTAATATTCTCCTTGTCAATTGCGGGGTCGAATTGACTGGCACGCCTACGAACCTCAAATATTTTAGGACCTGCACTGGAGCTAAGCAGATCTCCCAGGCCTTCGCGTGTCACCAAGCCGCCGGACGGCCCCCGGCGGGTTTTCGGCGTCAACACGCTTTTGGCACGCCCGGTGGGACACAGAACTTCAACATGGTTGGAAAAGAGGTCAGCACAGACAATATGATTCCAGTCACAATGAAAGACTTGACCGAAGAACAAAGACAACAAGTGGAGCAGAACATCGTGGAGTTTCAGAAGCTTTGTCTACAATCCTTCGGTATGACGGATCAAGGGCCGATTCAAAAATTACAGTTTCCAAAGCCTGTTCTTATTGACGAATCGAGCCATATATCGCCTACAAGTTCATAGAAGCCGATCCAAGACATGTTTAATAAAGCAGTTCATCATGCGTTGACCGATCAATCTGGGATATTGGTGAACACATTACAGAGCTTGATCAAGAAGGCAGTAGAGCCGATTCAAATACCCGGGGGGCAACAAGATGGGATTCCTCAAGGATATCAAACTGCCTACTATGGGGGGCATCAACAGAGTTATCCAAAAGCTGTTCCTGAGTACAATTATCTGAGGGAATATCAGAATCAGAATCGGCTATCAACTCCACCTCTACGTTATTACGGTGAAGATCCAAAAGAAGACTTATCAGCAAGAGTCACAGAGGTGATAAGAGAGCAATTCGGTCTAAGACCGAAGGAGGAAATGTTTATGTATCGGCCTCCATATCCAGATTGGTTTGATAGAGCTCCGTTGCCGCGCCGATACAGAGTACCAGACTTCTCCAAATTCTCAGGGCAAGATGATGTATCTACAGTGGAACATGTCAGCCGATTCTTGGCTCAATGTGGAGACGCATCAGCTGTAGAAGCTTTGAGAGTTAGACTCTTCCCGTTATCATTATCCGGATCGGCCTTCACATGGTTTTCTTCATTGCCACTTAACTCAGTTCGAGGTTGGGCCGATCTGGAAAAGCAATTCCACAAGTATTTCTTTATGGGGAGTCAGGAGATGAGTTTGATAGACTAAACATCGGTAATACAGGAGCCGGAGGAATCAGTCGCAGAATATATCCAGCGGTTTCGTGATGTTAGAAGCCGATGTTATAGTTTAAGTCTGGATGATGCACAGCTGGCCGAGTTAGCATTCCAAGGGTTGGTGGCTCCGATCAAGGAAAGATTTTCATCAGAAGACTTCAAGAGCCTAGCACACCTAGTACAAAAGGTATCGGCTCATGAAAGCCAATTTCAAGAAGCCAGGAAGGAATATTGAGGCCCGAACAGAAGAATTTCGACGTTTGATAACAAACTCTGAAATTGGGGGGCATGTGTTAACGCCAAAATTTGGCACGGCTCATATCAGATTCGGTAAAGATAGAAGCTATATCAACCGGAGGAAATTAATCCAGAAGAAACCGGATTTGAGAAGGAATCGTGAAGACCACGTTATGGCAGTTATTTATCTTATCTATTAGATAGTTTTATCTTTTAGAAAACCTGATCTCTTGTCCGATCAGGTCTGTTAGTTTTCCTTTTCTAGTTAGGAAAGTCCTGTTCCATGTCCTATAAGGACTCCTGTCAACTCGGGGTATATATACGTATGCCCGGGTGCTTTGTAAATTATCCACACAGATCAATCAAATTCGGCGCATCGCCACCCTTTCGACGGGTTCTTGCTTCTCGAGTGGGGCTGCATCGGTTAAGTCTGAACTCTTGCGAGAGGGTAAGACTCGTCACCCCTTACCCAGGTGTATCTGCCCTGTCTACGGCTGCATCGGTTCGGTCCGACCTCTTAGGCCGATCAGGTATACCACATCACGCGTGCGTAGATCTTATCAGCTTACTGGGGGCGATTTATCATCAGTTCATGCTGCATCGGTTGGGTCCGACCTACTGAGCTGCCAGCGATAAATCGTTCCTGCTAGGTTGATGGTTTTTGCGCAAGTGTCTTATCGGAATGTATAGCCGATAAGTCATCTTATTACATCACAGTTGCATTAGGTCTATCGGCTTGTTGAGGTTCCTTTATTATTATTAATCTGTGCTGCATCAGTTAGGTCTGAACTACTAGATTGATAATAATAGATTTATCCTTGTCGAGCCGATCGGTGTATATGCGACGTTCTATCGGAGTGCTTAGCCGATAGGTTATCTCTTTATAAAGCCGACTGTATTATCTTTACTATTTTGGTCATCTATATTATCATCGGTTTTCTAGCCGATGCACATGTGTTTCCTTGGCAGTCGGCTAACTTACTATTCTGCCTATCTATTTTATCATCGGCTTCTAACCGATGCACATGTCATACTGACAGCTTATCTATTTGCTTATAGCGTTATCGGTTTCCTAGCCGATACACAGGTGCCATCGGCCATCGGCTACAAGGAGCCTACATCAGTCCGTATCGGCCGATAGCCGATGTGCAATTGCTGCTGACCCGGGCACGAGCACAAGCGAAGGCCCGGGAGCGAGGGTACGAGACCCGGGCGCGGACAGCTGGGGCCCGGACAAAGTTTTATCATCGGCTTTCAGCCGATGCTCAAGCATTTCTTCGGCAATTGGCTAGCAGGATTCTTATTGGCCGATTGAATCCCTGAGCTAATATTCTCCTTGTCAATTGCGGGGTCAAATTGATTGGCATGCCTACGAACCTCAAATATTTTAGGACCTGCACTGGAGCTAAGCAGATCTCCCAGGCCTTCGCGTGTCACCATGACGCCGGACGGCCCCCGGCGGGTTTTTGGCGTCAACAACATGGTGGACGTGCCCCTTCATCACCTGTTGATTGGCATTGGGGTGCTGGGGAGCTGTAGGCCTAGATCCCATCCACCTCGGCTTTGGACACTTGTCAGCGAAATGACCCGGTTCATTGCAATTGTAGTAGACGTAGTTCTTGCCCCCGTTGTCTTTCCGAGGCTGACCCTGTTGTACTGGCGCCATTGGTGGGCGTGGAGCGGACTGACGGTTGTGCTACCTGTTGTTGCTACTGCCTCCAGCGTGCCCCGGGTGGAACGGGCGCTGTTGACGGACGATCATGGTGGTCGGTCCACCTTGCTGGCCCAACAACATCTGTGGCCTCCGATGCTGCCCTTGGTGAGTCCGGAACTGGGCAACCTTCCTCTTGCGGTCCACCTTGTTGTGTTGGCTTTCCTGGCAGATCGCTTTATCCACCAGCTTCTCGAAGTCTGGATAATCGCTTGAGAGGAGCTGATTGGTCAGCTCGTTGTTCAATCCGTCCAAGAACCTCTCTTCTCTCTCTGCATCAGTGCGGACATCCTCAGGTGCGTAGCGCGCCAGATGATTGAATTCGTGGAGGTATTCTGTGACCGTCTTGTTCCCTTGGACCAAGTCCCTAAACTCCTTTTTCTTCTGTGCCACAATTCCTGCCGGAATTTGAGACTTCTGGAAATTGTGGCAGAATTCTGCCCAAGTGACTTCCGTGGTAGCGGTGCGGGTCACCAGGAAGTTGTCCCACCAAGTTGATGCAGGACCTTGGAGCTGGTGTGTGGCGAATGCGATCTTCTCCATATCGTTACACTGAAGGAGGTTGAGCTTCTTCTCAATTGCCAACAGCCAGTCGTTGGCATCGATCAGGTTGGTGGTGCTGGAGAAAGTTGGTGGCCTGACCCTCAGGAACTCAGGCAGCTTGGACTGAGGGGCAACGGCCGGGTTGTGTGGTTGCTGCTGTTGCTGCTGCAGATTGTTCTGCTGCATCTGCTGCATCATCAAAGCCATCATCTGGTTCTGGTTGGCCAGAACCTGTACCAAGGTCGGGTTCTCTGGTAGCGGCGGTGGCACGTGGTTGGGTGCTCCCTGGTTCTGAGGTGCTGCTTCCCACTGGTTGGTAGCACTGGCATCGCTGGCAGCACAGGCACCACTCCTTGTGTTCACCATCTGAAGGGGAGAGCAGTGGAAGGGAAGGAGAAAAACAGGTGGCTCAGAACATGAGTGATAATTAAGTGGCTGAATTAAATTAACTGAAATTTTTGGTTGGAAACATGAGGAAAATCAGTTCAACTCCTAATTACGACGGACATACCACAATAGTCGGTATGCCACCAACTAACTCCAAACAAAGTAAACATTCCTAACATTACAACTAAACAGGAAATCAAACTAAGAAAAATGACAAAACTAAGGGTGGCGCATCTAATGCTCCTAGCGGCTTTGACGGTCATCTAAGTTGTACTCCGGCTCCTGCTCGTCGCCCACCTCATCGTCGGTGCGGCTCCTAGATCCGCCCACGTAGTCCACACTTCCGTGGGCCGAAGAACTGGCCTCGCTGCGGGTGCGGGACCTGCTAAAGGAGCTGCTGTCATCTATGGAAGTGAAGCCCCCATGGATGCTGGTGCCTCCCTGAGAGCCATCGTCGCCTAACGACGCGCTGATCCATCAATCCGTCTGTGCTGGCACTGGGGCTAGAGCTGGCGCTGGAGCTGGTGGCGGTGGTGGTGCATGTGGCCCGTTCCTGGGGGCCAACTGAACACGCACAGGAGGAAGGGTCCTCTTCCTCGGAGTCAGCCGGATCCTAGCCCCACCGGGTGGCGGCTGTCCCTTCAGTTCTGCGACCTCCTTCTTTAGGTGGTCGATCTGATTCTGTAGACCAATGATGGTCATCCTGTTGGCGTCTTTCCGGTCGTGAGCTGCATGCACCCAGTTGGCGTGCATGTAGTCCATGGCCAACATTGCCCGCCTCATGTGGACTATGGTGGTGTCATTCTCATTGTCTGCCAGTTGAAACGCACTGTAGGTCTGGTAGTGCGCTCGGTAGGGAAGGTAGCGGTAGGCGGTGGTGCGGAGGGTAGCGTGATGCTTCCGTCATAGCTCTCCAATCAAGTGGAAAGCAGCCTCCTGGTAGGCGTGGCTGAAGGTGCGCCCGCCAACCTTGACCTCCATAGCAGTAGGAGGTACATCTCGCCTGGCAGCTCCAAGCGAGCCCAGTGTGGGAGCTCACCCTCCATGGGCTCCACTGCAGTGTACTCTGGGGCATGGATGTACCCCAAAGTGAAGCTCATCATCCGAAGCTCCTCCACGAAACCGCCCATGTCCATGCCACGTTGGTTGGAGAGGTTGTCCATCTATAGATAGCAAGGAGGGGGAATCAATGTATGCTCAGATCCAAATAACTGAATAGTAAATAATTTGAAAATACCAATGATTTTATGCAGAAAATAATTTTGTAAGTAAACTTGAGACCGACAAAATACCACTGTGAAACCAAATAATACCAAATAAAATTCACATAATAATTGCAAAGCGAATAAAGATATTTTATGCATGCCATAAATCATACCTTCCCCTAGATTAACCCATGTTTTCCCAAAAGTCGGTCACCCATGACAACCCATGAACAAAATCTTCACTCCAGATTTAGCTTGACTCAAAAGTTTCCGTCAAATAAACGGCCAAGATTTTATCCCAATCCGAGAACGAATTCCCACTTTTCCCAAAATAACTCCAAATGTGAGAAGCATATGCAAGTGAGAATTTCAAAAGGCTCTTAGGGTTTCCATTTGGCTGGTCTTACGGTCAAGCTTGTAACGCCCAGAAATTCGCCACCGAAATTCTAAACATTCATGTGTAATAAATCCCTGCCCAGGAAAGCCAGGGTACACAAAGCCAAGTTGCCATACAGAGTGTCTTACAAATAGAGTAAAATTATATTACAAAAATGCAACAAAAAAGGAAAACGAAGTCTATAGACAGCAGGTCCATCGGCAGCGTCCATCCCACAAGCACCATGACGGCAGAGCCAGCCTATTCCTCGAGACGAACCTCGTCAGATGCGTTCTCCAACACTGAGAGGAGGGAAAGGGAGCAAGGCTGAGTACCATCCACAGTACTCAACAAATCACACCCACAATTATGCATATGCACAGGGTACAAAGATGAGCTGGGGTTTGTTTGCATAAAAGTAGTTGCAAACGGTAGTAGTTCGCAAACAGTAAAAAGGTTGATTAATTTAACAATATTAATTCTCCACCGATTAACGTTACACCACGTTAACCAGGCCCAACCATTCCCAATTGGTTGACATTACACCACGTCACCCAGTCTCCACTGATGAATGCTACACCACGTTCACCAGACTCCTCTGGTTACCGTTACACCACGTTAATCGGACTCCACCGATTAACGTTACACCACGTTAACCGGACTCCACTAAACAACGTTACACCATGTTGACCAGTCTCTCCTCATTAACGTTACACCACGTTGACCAGGCCGCGCTGATGAACGTTACACCACGTCCACTAGGCGTCACTGATGAGCATTACACCACACTCACCAGTCTCCACCGATTAGCGTTACACCACGCTAACCAGCCAACCCCGATCAACTCAACCACGTTGACCGGACTCCACACCTTCCATCCAAACCACAACAGTTTCATGAAACCAGATTAAGTATCTAAGGATGAAACTAATCACGGTGAGTCTTAACCAATGTGCCCATAACCGTGGGCGTGGCTATTCACATAGATTTACTCTGATCAGAGGTGTACAACTTTACCCACAAGACACAGCCCCACACACGTTCTCGTGTGCCAGTGCATCACCACAATGCCCCGTGAGAGGCTGTGACAGGACCGTTCACAAAACCTCTCCCTAACCATCCACACCACGCTGAGGTTGCACCTGCCGACAGGGCACGCCATATTGGCCAGGCTACCCCCCTTGCACCACGGTAAATCCAGAAGCTGATCAACCCTACCCCGGGCCGACCCAACTCCATCATGCCCACCCTATTCTTCGGTGCCTAGGAGAGGGAGAAGAAACGCTTCAAGCCCAACCGTTGCCCACGCTGGCTTGTGGAAAGTACGGGTAGTTGCCCAAGTGGTTCCTGCAAATCGGTCCTTAATTGCCATGGGTGTGACAAGCAAAACCATACACCCACAACCCACCATTTAGGTCCAATTTTAGTAATTTAACCTCAACCTATCCAAAGTTCCATTTTGCCGACATTGAGTCGAATCATATAAAAAGATAATATTTAAATCCCATGTGAGCTATGTTGCAAGGCATGGCTAAGCATCCTAAGAATAGTAATCCAATCATATTATTACCCAGGTGACAAGGATTCAGGTTTCAAAGCTAAGGCAAGGTCCTATTATTGTATAGGTTATAACCCACCCACACGAAATATAGAAATAATGCAGTTTATTTGAGTAAACAAAGCAATTTAGTGAAAAACGGGTACAAATTGATCAAGATAACAGTGCGACTTGCCTTGCTCCGGCTCGATGTACTCTGCTACGACCTCGTAATACACTGGAGGGTCACCGACGTCGGATTCTATAACAAACAATGCACAAATAATTAAAAAAAGTACATGTGGGCAATCAAACATGGGCTGAAAGTATTTTTAATGCATTCTTGGCATTTTTCTGGATTTAATGAAATTTGAATGGACTTAATCGGAGTTCGTATGAATTAGTTATGATTTATTAAAGTTTTACTGTGTTTGTACTATAAAACTAATTATTAAATGATTTATTGCGCAATTATTCGGTTAATGGTGTCACTGGACCGGGGAAACCGGCACCGACAGGCGGGCCCCACCGGTCAGTGGTGCACTAGAGGATGGCGCACGGTAGACCGAGTCCCCCTGCGGCCGAAAACGGGTGTGCCACGTGGCGCACACATGGCTCCAACGAGGCGGCCACGCGGGCAACCACACAGGCGGCCCCAATCTGCCACCCGGCAGATTGGATGGCCCCGGGGAACGGCGGCCAAAGCCAGCCATCCTAAGAGGGAGGCAGCAGCGCGCACGCGACCCAATGGTCGCCGGCAGCGACCACACGGTGTGGCGGCGGACACGCAGAGGGGCAAAATGGGACGGGGAGGCAGAGGGGAATCTCACCGGCGGCTCGCGGCGGCGAGCGACGGCGCGAGGACAACGGCAGCGATGAGGTAGCAGCGACGGCTTCGGGACGACGTCGGCAACGGAGCTCCGAGGATGGCAAACGAGCGAGAGGCGGCGGCCAAGGTGTCCTGGAAAATGAGGAGGACGGGAAGGGAGTTAGGGCGGAGAAAGGAGGTGCGGCGCGGCTGAAACGACCGGCTGGAGAGGAGACAGAGGACAGGAGCCCACCGTGCACGAGGACGGAGCGTTCCGGCAGGCTTCGGCTTCCACGGAGTGGCTGTTGACAGGCTCCTCGGCACGGCGGAGACGATGGCGGTGGTGGTGCGGCTTGGCGGCGTCTGGACCGGCGGCGAGCGACGGCCAGAGAAGGTGGAAGGCGGCGGAAACTCGGGTGCACGGTGGCGGTGGAGTTTGAGGGCTCAAGAAGGCTCGGTATGAGAGGGGAAATGTAGAGGAGAGAGCGGCGAACACTTTTATGCACTCGGCCGGGTGGGATCGAGGCCGTAACGGCACAATCGTGCTCGGGAAAGAGGGCAGCGGTGTCGGGGTCATGCGCGTGATTCGCGAGAGAGAGAGGGGACGAGGACGCTGGAGGATGTGGGGAGTGGGGGCGAACTTGGTCCGCGCTCGTTTGAACCTGAGGCGGGCGAGGGGGGAGGCGGGCGCGGGCGCCGATCGAACAGCGGAGGGGATTTTTCCCCTCCGCCCGATTCAGACGAAGGAGGAAGACAAGGCTGACAGGCGGGCCCGGCCTGTCACCAAGGAGGCGCGCGGGCGAGCGGCCCGACAGGCGGGCCCCGCAATGTAGAGAGAGAGCGGGAGGGGACGAGACGGCGGCTGGCAGGTGGGGTTGGCGGGAGGCAGGCGCGCGCGGGCGAGCGGAGGCCGGCGGCACAGTGCTAGGCCGTGGCCTAGCGAGAGAAGAAAGGAAAAGAGAGAGAAAAGAAAAAGGAACACAATTTCCAGAGCAACTTTAATTCCGATATTCATTTTCGATTTATTAAAAATAGCTCCAGTGCTCTGAAAATTCCACTAAAAATCTAGTTAATGTATTTTGGCAAGGAGAACATAAGAAAAATATTCTCGGCCATGTTAATTTATTATTTTGCATTTCACATATTTAATTAATTCCTTTTGCCATTTAAATTTATTTTTCTTGGGCATTTTCTCAAGTATAATTTAGTGTGGCTAATATCAGGGTGTGACATGTGCGGCTAAGGAATCTGTAACAAGGGATTTTAGAAACTCCATCTCAACACTGCCTTTCCCCATAAGACACCTTTCCCTCACACAAACAAGAAAGTACCCATGGCTAACCATAAAACCTATCATCTAACCACATGGGCCGGCAGTGCCAAGACTCGGAATCTTACTGGGCTAGGTCCTTCCCATTAGGACATGTGGTTGTATGTTAGGCTCAGATCAATGGCTTATGATGTAAAGTCCTTGATTGACCAGGGCAACTTGCCAAATCTAAAGTAGCACAAAGCATAACATAGCAGCTTAAGAGCACATAGTTGGCCCTTGGAGCAACTTGAGTAGCACACAGCTTAGGAGTAGGCTCACATAGAGACCATACCCGGTAAAGATCACATAGATATATTACCACCTAACTAGGTTCACACAGAACCACCCATCACCCCGGTCCAGAACATTTTATCCACCCGTTGTTTACTACACGGTGCAACACATGCTACCGAACAGATAGCATACAACCACATAGTTTATATGAAACCATATCAAGTATATCATTAATCAGGATTATATTTTGCTTGTAAACAACCTGGAGCGGGACTAAGCATATCTACGCTACCTTGAGTTGAACCCTATATTCAACTCACAAGGGCTAGGGTGACAAGGTAAAACAGGTATGCAAATAATAATCAAAGGAAGGGATAAATAGCAATTAGGTCACTGCTACCCGACCCGATAATTTATAAATAAAATCATACATGTATTCAAAACAAAACATTTTATAAACTGGGTCTAATATGTTCAAGAAGTGCACTTGCCTTGCTCCATGTACTGTCCCTGCACTACATCTTCGGCGGCGAACTGCTCCTCGGTTCCTGCATCTATACGATCGCAAACGAGAAACAAAAAACAAAACAAGAAAATGGCCTAAATAACATTAATTAAAGGAACCAACTAAACCAGGAGGTAGAGCTCAATTTTTGAAGAATTTTAGGAAAAAGAACGGGTCGAATCGGAGTCTAGATGGATGAGATATGGATTCCGAAAGATTGGAATCAAGGAAAATCCGAGGATAAAAAGAAAAAAGAAATATTCCAGGAATATTCCCTGGATTTTAATTTTCAGAGGATGGTTTATTTTTGTGAGGGGGATTAATATAGTGGCTCTTGTACCCCGGGCCCCACCCATCGGTGGCACAGGGCAAGCCCCGGCCAGGCGGCAGCTACGGCGGCGCAGGGGGCGCGTGGCTCGGCGATGGCAAGCGGCGGCCAGGCGGCGGTGTCGAGACAAGGAGGAGGTGACCCCTGGCGGTGGGAACAGGGCACCGGGACGGAGAAAGGGAGAGGAAGGGGCGCCAGGAGGGGAAAATGGCGCGGACGGTGGTGGAACTCACCAGCGACGGCGGCTAGGGCAACAATGGCAGTGCGACGTTGGCGGCCGGTGGATAGGAGGAGATGGTGGTGGCGGCGACTTCAGAAAGAGGAGACGACAATGGGGGTGGCAGCCATATATATAGGGCTAGGGCTAGCGCGGCGGCTAGGGTTGGGGCGGCAGCTCGACGCAAGGGCTAGGGCAGCGATGGCGGCGCGGGCCGGGCCGGGCCGTGGCGGGGGCGTGGGCTGGCGGCGGCTTGGGCCGGCCGCAGGAGGGAGAAGGGAGGCTTTGGCCTCCCTGGCCGAAGGTAGAAGAAGGAGGAAGAAAAAGAGAAAAAGAAAGAAAGGCAGGGGCTAAGTGGAAAAAAGAGAAAAGAAATAGGAAGGAAGGGAAAAAGGAAGAAAACGATCGGGACTTTTCTGGAAAATTACAGAATTTGGAATATTTGGAATTGTTGGGATTATTTGGAGAATTACGAATGGAATTGAATATTTGAAGAGGTTTGGAATTGAAAAAGGATATGTGTTGGATCTGAGGAGAAATTAATTAGAAAAATGAGCTCCACTCCAAAACGCGAATAAACTCCAATGAAGAACTGAACAAATCCACGATGTAATTAATTTAACTTAGTCATTTTAAATGCTTTTAATTGATGAAATTTTTGTTAAGCTATTTTAGGCGAATAAACCAGAGGTGAATTTTCGCAATCAAGCAAAAGAACAGAAAGCAAAAAATCAGGACGTGACATGGGATGACCTATCCGCTTGCTTGAGACACTGTTTATTTGGTATCCATTCCTTGATAACCTTGGGTGAATAATTTTACTAGCTTATATCACGCTTGATACTTTAGCTAGAGATAGGACATGCTTAGCCATGCTTAGTACCACTAGATAACTAATGGGATAATCACATTATACTCTATATCTGGTAATCTGTTGAGCCGCGAGCTTGAGATGTTTGACCATGGTAATTGGTCGTGACTAATCAATTAAAACTTGACCTAATGGTGGGCTGTAGGTGCATGGTTTTGCTAGTCGCACCCATGGCAAGGACCGGTTCGAGGGAACCCCTTGAGCAGATTTCCATACAACCATAAACCAGCGTGGACAACGGCTGGGCTTGTAGCCTAGCTATTCCCTCTCCTAGGCACTGTTTGGTGAGGATGGGCGTGATGGAGTTAGGTCGGCTCTGGTGTCAGGTTGATTGGCTTCTAGATCCATCATGACACAAGGGGGGTAGCCTGACTGAGCCTTTTGTATAGAACTTTCCTTTCAAAGAGAGAATGGTCGTCCCTCCCAATCAAAAGAAGGAGGGTTCACGGTGTGCTCTATCGGCAGATGCAATCTTAGCGTGGTGTGGATGGTTGGGGAGGAGTTAGGTGAATGGTCCTGTCATGGCCCCTTTACCGTGGGTTACGGGTACATGGAGACATATGCTGGGCTATGTCTTGTGGGTAAAGATATACACCTCTGGCCAGAGTTAAAATCTATTCGAATAGCCGTGCCCACGGATATGGGCGATTGGTCAAGACTCACCGTGATTAGTCTAACCCTTAATTAATTAACTTGACATAATGGAGCTAGTATAGTTCAAGTGGTTGGTGGGGCCTGTTCAACGTGGTGTAGCGTTGTTCAGTAGAGATTAATCTTGACTTAATTAATGAACTATTTTACTGTTTTAAATGCAAATGTTTGCAACCGCCTTTATGCAAATGAGCCATCAGCCTCGCTTTGCAATCCCGTGCACGAATGCATCATTGGTGTGGCTTACTGAGTGCGGTGGGTCGTACTCAATCTTGCTATATCCCCCTTTCAGAAGTGAGGGCCTTCTGTGGTGAAGACACTACTACAAAAATGATTTTTCTAGACACCCCCTCTTTATTTTTACAAACGGACTAAAAGAAGGCTCGTATGTAAAAATCTTTGGGAATGTCCGGTAACGGCCCACTTACAAAAATCTATTTTCACAGGCGGGTATCTTAACAAGCCCGCCTGCAAAAATAACCTATTTTCACAGGCGAACATATTAAGAAGCCCGTCTACGAAAAAAGATTTTCGCAGGCGATGGAGACTACGCACGAACGTGCAACTTGACCTGCAAGCTACCACACCCATCCACTCCCTTTATTTTCACTCCTTCCATCCTTATCCTCTCCCCTCCTCAGTCTCCACACACGAAAATCTATCTCTCTCTCTTTCTCCCGCGGGGATGGGGCACAGGTGCTGAGCGACCTCTCGCGTAGCAAGCTTACGATGGTGATCCGCGGTGGTCGGCGGTGGGCCCCTGATCATAGCTGCGGCCGGCGGCAGCATCGCGAGTGGCGGCGACGGCTCAGGAGCGTCGGCAGCGGCCGCGGTGGCCTAGCGAGCGGCGGCGACGGGAGGGAGTGGCCGGCGGTGGTCGCTGAGGGGTGGATCCACCGCCCGCGGGCATGGGAGCAGCAGCGACAGCCGGGAGCAGCCAGCGGCGGTCCCGGAGGGGCGGATCCACCGCCCCCGAGCACGGGAAGGGCAGCGACGGGCGGCAGCAGCCAGCGGCGGTCGCGAAGAGGCGGATCCACCGCCCCAGGCCTCGGAAGAGGCGGATCCGCCGCCCCTAGGCATGAGAGCGGCCACGACGGGAGGGAGAGGCCGGCAGCAGTTCCGGGAGGGGCGACTGAGATGCGGATCAACGGCGACGACGACCTTGACCGTGACCTGCCGGCTGCTAGCTACGCGCGACGACGGCCGCGGTGGCGGCTTCTAGGGTTTCTGGATTTTTTTCTTTTTTTATTTTTTGGAAAAAAATATTTGCAGGCGGGCGACTTAATATGCCCGTTTGTGACAATCGGTTATCGCAGGCGAGCCCGTTAAGCCACCTGCCTGCGATAATCGATCTTCCCATACAGCGGCAGGCCTGCATGAGAAAAGGGGTATTTTCACATATCCCTTCTCCTAGGCGGGCCGGCCATCCGCGTGTGAAAACACGTTTGACCCGTATGCGAAAACGGCTTCTATAGTAGTGAGATGAGCTTAGAAGTCTTTGGCTTATACCCCAGTTGAGCTTACCTGTAGAGTGGAGCTGAAGGCTCGCTAATTTCGCCTTTCCACTGCTGCTTTCTTCCGTGTGAGGACTAAGTATCTCTTCTGTAAGTATTTACACTTTATTTATATTTGGATCTATGTATTGATTTGTCATTTTATATACCCTAACTTGATTCCTAGACAGCGATGTTAATACATAAAATAGTCCTGAAATTGGCTAAATTTCTGGGCGTGATACCTGCCAAGCCTCGGACAAACCGGCGTGTGTTAATCCTGACGGAGTCCCACTCAGGTGATCGTTCGGCGATATCTACTTCTTGTGGCGGCACGTTTCCGGGTGCTGCTACGGGTTACACACAAGGCATTCACACGTGTGAAATATGACAAGTTTTTGTACCAACAAAGAAAAAGTTGGACATGGTGCTGTTTTTTTATTTCAGCTGTTTAGCCTGGGTGCCGCTACGGGTGTCTCCTTTTTTGGCATTTTTTATTAAAATAATATTATTTCTAAAAAAGTTCATGATGATGGTGCCATATTTAATTTCCGTACTTTATATATAGTTCAGTCACTACGTTCGAATGATGCTCAGGGATAGAAATTTTGTTTGAAATTTTGGGAATAATCTGAGAGTAATCCAAAATTTGACTTCCAATAATCTTGAATTGGGACCGTCCCAAAAAAATTGGGCTAAAAAATCACCCGTTTCTCCAACAGTGCTCTATATTTAGTTCCCAAAAACTTTAAAATATGCCACATCATTGCTGGTGGGCCCTCTTCAACTGCTTTCGGCAGATCTCGGTTTCTTCTCATGGAGGATGCAAAACAACAAAGTGTTTAACACATCTGAAGATGCCTGAATTTTCAGCATACAAACATCCAACGCATCAATCAAAAATGCAAACAACAGTCTTCAGGCACTTTGCATATAAGTATTTAATACATCAATCAAATATGCAAATAACGGGGTGGAGCTCCACGACACCGAGAGCGAACTGGCACTGGCCGCCGTAGGGGCACGCTCCGTATTGAACATGCCCTGGTTATACACCTTGAACTCCAGCCCACCCATGGGCGGGTCCTTCTTCTCACCACCCTTATGCTCGCCTAATACCAAACAATGTTACATCAAGGTGAACTTTATTAACAATTGACACTATGCTTAGCCATCTTTGCTGCTCACCAAATTGCAGCGGAGGAGGAAGAGCTAGCACTGTTTGCTCCTCGGGGAGGCGGATGCGGCGTAGGTCACTGGCGAGTGCGATGGCAGAGCTCTGCTTGTTGCCAACTTGTCGATGCAGCATGCGAGGTTGTTATTTGGCGTGAGCAGAAAAAAATATGGCGTGATCATCTGGATTGGGAGCGCCGGCTCCTGCCTCAAATTTGGCTCAAGAATACTTCCGGATTGGGAGTGCAGATAAATTGGGAGTGGATTTAGGCATCTGTTCGAGAAGTGATTTTAGCCTTAATTCTCAATATTTACCTTTAGAAAACTTATTTTGGTCCCTCTTGGAGATGCTTTAAAGCCCTCGTTGGACTAGAAAAATTTCAAGGGAATTGTATTGTGAAGGATATCATTCCTTAGAAAAAATTTCACTGTTGCACCGTTTGGTACAAAGGAATTTGTAAATAGTATTCCTAAAGTTTGAGTTCCTTTCCACCAGTTTTCCATCCATTTCACAGCGTGGCGTGTTGGTTATTTTATCGGCTTAGAGATAAGATAAGAGATAGAATCCGTGATCAGTGGATTCAACCGAATGTCCTAAACCGAAGGAAACCCCCGAGCCCCACTAGTGCACATATAAAAGGGAAATTGGAGAAGAACGGGACGTTGTTCGCTCTCCAACTAAAAACCCTAACTACTGTGCCCGATCCACAAACGCACTAGAAGGGTTTCGTGAGGTCCTTCTACATCTCAACACCGGCGACCAAGATTGATCAAGCCGGCGTTGGCACACATCGGCACAGAGGAGCAACAGAAGAAGAAAAAGGAAACAGAGAAGAAATCAAATCGAGATGGCTTCACAAGCAGGTCAGTGATTAGAATTAAGTTTTCCGCATAGGTGATTGAATTTCTAAGGGGATAAACTCAGTGAATCAATTTTATTCAACACTGTAATTTTTAATTTCTCCAACATTGTGGTATCAGAGCGAGCCCCTTAGAATTTAATCCCAAAATCTTCATCCCTTAGTGAAGCCATTATCAATTAACTCGGCAAAACCCTAAACCCCCAAAATCCCCAAATCCGAAGAACCCTAATTTGAATAAGACCCAAAATCAACGCGAATACAATGAAATCGGGATTATCTTACCCGGTTCGTCGTCTTCGCTGCCGATGTGCTCGCATCCGTGACTCGGGAACTCTCTCCTCGCCTCGCCGCTAAGCCATCCCGCTGCCCCAGACCGGTCTCGCGCCGTCGCTCGGCCGCGCGAGACCGAGGCTCGCCTCGGTGTTGCTGTTTCGCACGGGGAGGAGAACTGGGGACGGAGGGGGAAGAGGAAAGACGGGCATTGGCCGTCGTCGCCGCTGCTTCGCTCGGCGCGTCGTCGCCACAGCCGTCGCCGTCACCGCTGCCGCTTGCTCGTCGAGCGCGTCGGGAAGAAGACGAGGAAAAAAAGGGGATCGGCCGGGGCTCGGGTTAGGGTTCGGCCGCCGCCGCCGATTTTTTTTAATCCGGTAAAAACTGATCTCAGCCGTCGGATTGAGATCGGACAGCGATAACAAAATTAGACGCGGGGATGACCGTAGCCGTTCTATCTGAATCGAACGGAACGGCCGACATCGCGCCCGCGCCCGCGCCCGCGCTTGAAATTAAATCAATTCCCACTGTTTTATTCATTTGTTATTTACAGAAATTCATTTATATGCTTTCTTGGCCATTAAAAATGCTGAAAATTATGAAAAAAATTATTTTGATGACTCAGAAAATTATTTCTAGCTAAATGGAACCAACGGGAAGTTTTGCTGGAAAGTATTTATGATGTGAAATTATTTTTGACCAACGTTAATTATAATTTCATGTCAAATAAATTAATAATATTATTTCCTTAATTATTTCTGCCCAACGGTGATGTAATTAAGGATTATTTTTTGGTCACTTCATATATTTTCTAAATTTTTTCTGCCCAACGGTGATTAAATTTAGAAAAGAAGCCCATCATCGCATGTGATTGATTGAGCCAACGCAAATTAATCATATGCAATATATTTACTAATATTTTTTTCCATTGGTTATTTTCAGCATTGGGGCAGCTTAAAATTGTTACACCCCTTGATGGAACAAATTTCGCTGAGTGGAAGAACGATGTGCTACTGAATCTTGGCATGTTGGACTATGACTTAGCACTAAGAGAGGACTCCCCTGAGGAGCCCATGTACACTGACGAAATGAGTCAGGAAGTTTATGATAATACCAAGTGGAGTTATGAAGAAAAAGTAGCCTCTTGGGAAAAGTCCAACAGAATGTCTCTCATGTACATCAAGAGTACTATCGCTCCAGGAATTATTGGAGGGATTACGGACTCAAACGATGTTAAGACGTACTTGGCAAACATTGAAGAGAATTTTAAGACTTCATCTAAGAGCCATGCCAGTACCTTAGTAAGTAAGCTGATCACCAGCCAGTATGATGGCAAAGGTGGTGTAAGAAAGCACATCCTTGAGATGACTCATATGGCACATACACTAAAGACCATGGACATGGAATTGTCTGAAGGTTTCTTAGTGCATTTCATATTGAACTCTCTTGGTCCTGACTATGGTCCCTTCAAGATTAATTATAATACTCAAAAAGAGAAGTGGACCGTAGCAGAATTGATCTCCCACTCAGTGGAAGAGGAAGAGCGACAAAAGGCTGATAAGCAGAAACTTAAAGATCAGCTCAACCTCATCCATGCTAAAGGCAAGAGGAAAACAAATCAAGGCCAAAGCTCGGGTAGTGGCAGAAAGAAGCCATATCACCCTCATAAGTCTGGAGGGAGTAACACTGCTCAAGCAAAGCCGCATCCTCAGTCTCAAGCTTTAGCTGCCTCCACCACTGCAAGTCCATATTGCAAGTTTTGCAGTAAAGATGGACATTGGCAGAGGGATTGTCCACGCATCCGAGAGTGGCTAGCTAAGAAAGGTATAAATGAGATTGATGAAATATCAAATGTTAATGAGTTATTTTACTCTGAATTCTCCATTAATACCTGGTGGGTTGACTCAGGTGCCACTGTGCACGTCTGTAACTCATTGCAGGGATTGACTACTGTCCAGGCGGTAGCAAAGGGGGAGCGAATCCTAAGAGTAGCTGATGGAGCGGAGATCGAAGTGAAGGCCGTTGGAGACCTAGCACTTAGACTTCCTAGTGGCTACAATTTAATTCTGAATAATGTTTTATTTGCTCCCTCAATTAAGAGAAACCTCATTTCTGTTCAAGTGTTGACAGAAACTGGTTATGACTGTCATTTTTCAAAGAGAACATGTTACATTAAATTAGATAATTAAGTGATTGGCTTCGCCTTCGTGCGAGATAAGCTATTCTTGCTCTCTTTGGATGATATGGTCCTGAATGTTAATAATGCCTGCAATGATAAAGTAATGAATGTGATAAATGAGACGTCGTCGAAATTATGGCACTGTCGCTTAGGCCATATTTCTAGGGGAAGAATTGAACGTCTCATAAGAGAAGAGATACTCCTTCCCTTAGACTTTTCTGACGCGGATCATTGCATAGATTGCATTAAGGGAAAATTTACTAAAACAATAAAGAAAGGAGCCACTAGGAGCTCAAGTCCACTAGAAATAATTCACACTGATATTTGTGGACCATTCCCGGTGACATCTGTGGATGGATTTGATTCATTTATAACATTCACAGATGATTATTCCCGTTATGGTTATATTTACCCCATAAGCGACCGTTCCGAATCTCTTGA
Organism: Oryza meyeriana var. granulata; assembly: GCA_003991445.1. Taxonomy (NCBI): domain Eukaryota; kingdom Viridiplantae; phylum Streptophyta; class Magnoliopsida; order Poales; family Poaceae; genus Oryza; species Oryza meyeriana. Next base: position 419,548 of record RYFJ01001990.1, on the reverse strand, counting down.
GAAATTTAAGATATCTAAAGCTGAAGTGGAGAATCAGCATAATGCTAAAATTAAAGTTGTGAGATCGGACCGTGGTGGTGAATACTACGGGAAACACGCTTCATTTGGGCAAATTCCTGGTCCATTTGCCTTGTATCTCCAGCAACATGGGATTATTGCCCAATATTCCATGCCTGGAGAACCTCAGCAGAACGGAGTAGCAAAACGACGCAACCGCACACTCATGCATATCGTGCGTAGTATGCTGAATCACTCTACTCTGTCACCTAAGCTGTGGATTGAAGCACTTAAAATAGCTGCACACATAATCAACAGAGTGCCTAGTAAATCAGTGCCTAAGACCCCTTATGAATTGTGGACCGGAAGAAAACCGACACTCAATTATTTACGTGTGTGGGGCTGTCGTGCGGAAGCCAGAATATTTAATCCATAATTAAAGAAATTGGATCCTAAGACTGTGAGCTGTCATTTTATCGGTTATCCCGAGAGATCCAAAGGATACCGATTTTATTGCCCAGATCGGGTTACTAAATTTGTGGAGACTAGACATGCTGTCTTTCTTGAGGACAATAAATGGGGGAGCTCACAGACAAGGGAAATTAATCTTGAGGAAATTCGGGCTAATATTCAAACTCCGGAAATCCGAGAGACTGATATTCCAATTATTCAGAATATCCCCATAATTTCTAATGTGCCACGTGATGTAGCACCGCCAACGGGTAATTCTGGACCGTCTGGTGCTACACCTTCTGTTGAGGAAAGTATTGAGAGTAATAATGATGATGAGCCTCAACAGATTGAAGTGACACATAATGAAGAAGAACCTCCACATGAAAATCCTCAACCTCAAGTGACAAACAATGAAACTCAAGAATTGAGAAGGTCACAGCAGGTGAGGAGATCTGCCATCCCTGATTATTATGAAGTATACATGAATGAAGAAGACATGGGGAAGATAGACGATCCCACCTCATTTAAAGAAGCAATAAACAACAAGGATTCATCTAAGTGGCTTCAGGCTATGGAAGATGAACTAAAATCAATGAGCCATAATAAAGTATGGGATTTAGTAGAAGTTCCTAAAGGAGTCAAAACAGTAGGCTGTAAGTGGGTCTACAAAACTAAGCATGACTCTAGAGGGAACATCGAACGATTCAAAGCAAGGCTAGTTGCCAAGGGTGTTTCACAGAGAGAAGGAATTGACTATAATGAAACTTTTTCTCCTGTCTCTAAGAAAGACTCATTCAGAATTGTCATGGCGCTAGTGGCTCACTTTGACTTAGAACTCCATCAGATGGATGTAAAGACTGCATTTCTAAATGGTGACCTAAAAGAGAATGTTTACATGACACAACCGGAAGGTTTTGTTATGGAAGGAAAAGGCCATTTAGCATGCAAACTTAATAAATCCATCTATGGACTTAAACAGGCATCCAGGCAATGGAACCTTAAATTCGATCAGATTATTAGACAGTTCGGATTTAAGGAGAATGAGGTGGACAACTGTATTTATGTTAAATATAAAGGTGGTAAATTCATCATCCTAGTACTCTATGTTGATGACATTTTGTTAGCAAGCAGCGATAAGAACCTGCTGCGAGAAACTAAAGAATTCTTGTTATCAAAATTTGATATGAAAGATCTTGGTGAAGCATCTTATGTTTTGGGCATTGAGATTCACCGAGATAGGTCCAAAGGAGTGCTAGGACTATCTCAGAAAGCTTACATCTCAAGAATCTTAGAAAGATATAATATGAGTAAATGCGCCTCTTCACCTGCTCCAATAATGAAGGGCGATAAATTCGGATTATTCCAAAGTCCAAGAAGTGAGTTAGAATCTAAAGAAATGGACAAGGTACCTTATGCTTCAGCTGTCGGAAGCTTGATGTATGCACAAGTCTGTACGCGACCAGACTTAGCATTCGTCACAGGGATGCTTGGCAGATTTCTGTCTAAACCAGGAATGGACCACTGGATGGCAGTAAAGAAAGTTCTGCGTTATTTACAAGGAACTAAACATTACATGCTTACATACAGAAAGTCTGATAAGCTTGAAGTCCTTGGCTATTCAGACGCTGATTTCGCGGGGTGCGTAGACACAAAGAAATCCACTTCAGGATATATTTTCACCCTTGCGGGAGGAGCTATTTCATGGAAAAGCTCTAAACAAACGCTTACTGCATCGTCGACAATGCAAGCGGAATTTGTAGCATGTTACCATGCGACGGGGCAGGCCGTATGGCTTAAGAATTTCATCCCAAGATTAAAAGTGGTTGGCAGCATTGAGAGACCACTTGTTATATACTGCGATAATGAAGCCGCAGTATTCTATACGAGTAACAACAAGTCAAGTGAAGCTGCCAAACACATTGACATTAAATATCATGTTATGAAAGATAGAGTCCAGGATCAAACAATTAAGATTGAGTACATAAATACTAAATTTATGCTTGCGGATCCACTAACCAAAGGCTTACCTCCCAACTTATTTAAAGAACATGTAGCTGGCATGGGATTAAGTGATTGCCTTTGACTAAGATCCTGGAAATAGGGGATTAATTTTCAATCAACACCCGCTAAGTTAAGATATGAGTTTATTTAGGTATTATAGTGAACTATAGGTCTTGTAGTCTTAATGACGTTTAAAGTTGTTATGACACATTGCCTTGGGGAGCTGTTTTACTTAATAGACTTAGAAATTAATTAAGCCTCTAAATCAAGGGGAGAATGTTGGTTGTTTTATCGGCTTAGAGATAAGATAAGAGATAGAATCCATGATCGGTGGATTCAACCGAATGTCCTAAACCGAAGGAAACCCCCGAGCCCCACTAGTGCACATATAAAAGGGAAATTGGAGAAGAACGGGACGCTGTTCGCTCTCCGACTAAAAACCCTAACTTCTGTGCCTGATCCACAAACGCACTAGAAGGGTTTCGTGAGGTCCTTCTACATCTCAACACCGGCGACCAAGATTGATCAAGCCGGCGTTGGCACACATCGGCACAGAGGAGCAACAGAAGAAGAAAAAGGAAACAGAGAAGAAATCAAATCGAGATGGCTTCACAAGCAGGTCAGTGATTAGAATTAAGTTTTCCGCATAGGTGATTGAATTTCTAAGGGGATAAACTCAGTGAATCAATTTTATTCAACACTGTAATTTTTAATTTCTCCAACATGGAGGTCATGGGCCCCGGATACCTCATGGGAAGCTTTCTAGCCACTCGGACAGAGTATAGGCCCAATCCTGTAATTAGGGATACAATAGGACTCGGTGAATATTACTTTGTACGATAAGAAAAGTACAGTCCTAGTCGGGTACGTTGTATCTATAGAAAGAAATCTCTTGGTCGTAGTCCGACTGGGATTCCTATCTTATAGTCTTGCCTCCTCAGTATATAAGGGGAGGGCGGAGAACATCATACAAAATCTCACCAGAGAAACCTCAAAAGCAATACACCATAGCTGGAAGTAGGGTATTACCTCACATCGAGGGTCTAAACTAGAATAAATTGTTTCGTGTTCCTTTGCAGTCCGTCAAGTTTAGGTCTCACGAGTAGCCCCATATTATTATTGTCGATATAAAATATCGACAGTTGGCATGCCAGGTAGGGGCATCGGTGAGATCATCTTCGACAAGCCTAATGGATTCGGCCACTGGAGTCGACGACGTCAAGTTCTTCCTCAGGCAAACGATCAGCTTCGGGAGCCTCGACTTTATCACTGACAAGTTCGGTGACCTCACCTTGTCCGACTCGGACTCGATCCAATCAGCCAGGAATCAAGCCGACTCCACGCCAATCAGCCTACTTGTCGATGCTTTGCACCGGCAATAATACTATGGGGCTACTCGGCGACCTGGAATTCGGTGGATTGCAGAGGAACACAAGAGAATTATACTGGTTCAGGCCCTCGATGTGAGGTAATACCCTACGTCCAGTTGAGGTGTTATTCCTCTGAGGTGGTTTTGCGATCAATGATCTTGTGTGCCCTCATGGGGCGCCCTGCCTCCCTTTATATACTAGGGGACAGGAGTACATGGTAAGGATCCCAGTCGGACACGACCAAGGGACTTCCTTTTTAGAGATAGAATCATATCCGACTATGGCTAGGTTTCCTTATTGTACAAGGCACAGCCTGCCGGGTGCTATCTTATCTCTAATTACATGATCTGGCCCATCCTCTATCCGAGTGGCCCATGTGCTGGTAATGAGGTACCCGGGGCCCATGGCTCCCACAGTAGCCCCTGAGACCTTCATAGTTGAGTCACAGCTGATGCCGAGTGCTCATCCTCCACAGTGAAGGTTACCCGAGTGCGATGCTCCCGAGCACTCTTTGTCCGAGTAAGTCTTCCTGAGTCCTGCTCCATGTCAGCTGACAGCGAGGCTATGAAGGGCTTCATGTAGATATATGAATAGTGTGCGCCGAATAGGCGCACCTATTAGGTGTAGCCCCCAATTTTATGCTTAATTGTGAAGATAATTAAACATAAAGTCAAAGATCTTTAACCTAGAAGTCTTTCCCGAGTAGATTACTACTGGTATATGAGACTCTTCGGTATCATGTCAACCGGAATATGATTTATAGTCTTGCCGAGTAGGGAACTACTCGTATATAGGACTCTTCGACTTCATGTCAGTCGGAATGTGTGTTTATAGTCTTGCCGAGTAGGATGCTACTCGTATATGGGACTCTTCAGCATCACGTCAGCTGGAAAGGGGGTGTTTATAGTCTTTCCCAAGTGGCGTCCCACTCGGAAGTTAGACTCTTCCGCATCATGTCAGCGGGAATGAGAAATTTATAGTCTCTCCCGAGTAGTGCACTACTCGAAAGTTAGACTCTTCAGCATCACGTCGGTTGGAATAATATTGCTCATGGCAACTGATAACCACGCATGTAGGCCGAGTACCACTTTATGAAAATAAATCCATTACGTGGTTAGGTGTTCCCGAGAAAGATACCTGCATCCCCAATTTTAATGAAGACCAGCTTGTGATCCTTGTAAGGATATATCCCCGAGACCTGGTGGATAAAACAGATACCCAAGCATATATGTTTAGCAGTAAGGCTTTCATAAAGCATATCTGTTTACCTCATCGGTTCCTGTGGGTAGCACTAGCACTATAATTTCAACTCAGCCTGCGGACGGCCCACATGGAGCATGCTACTGTAGGAACTCATATCTTGTCGGCCCAATTCCGACTGTGTAGGCCTGGGCCCATCTAGTCGGTACAGGCTATAAAAAGATGGGGAGAGAGAAAAAGACTCCGTCGTCTTCCCCAAAGCAGCCAATCTCTTCATCTTCCACCTTCGCGCCTAGCTTTTCGCCTTCCGCCCGGCTAGGGTTAGCAGCAGCCGCTCCCCACCCGGACTCGGGCGATTTCAATCCTCTTCATTTATTCCAAGCCCCCGATTTGCTTTCCCCCAAATCTCACCACCTCCAGTCATGCCGAAGGCGACGAATCCTGCGGGTGCGCCAGGGAGTTCTTGGCCGATCTCGGATTGCGGCTCGGTGAAGCTGAAACGGCTGGAGAGCGAGCTGAAGTTGCCCAGCCAAGAAGTGATCCATTGGCGGTCGGCGAGGGATGAGTCGAGCCCCAACCCCCGGCCTGGTGAAACAGTAGTTTTCGCCTCTTTCTTTGATCGGGGCTTGTGTCTTCCGTCGTCTGATTTCTTCCACCGCGTCCTTGATTTCTACGGGCTGGAGTTGGTGCATTTAAATCCCAACTCAATCCTTCAGATCTCCATATTCGTCACTCTTTGCGAGTGCTTTCTAGGTGTTGAGCCCCATTTCATCCTCTTCCGACACCTGTTCCATGTCAAGCCCCAGCCTTCCAAGAGTAATATCAGTGTGATTGGAGGGGCTGGTCTTCAACTGAGGAGCGATGGGAAGAAAACATATATTGATTTGCCCTTGAAATCTTCTCTGAAGGGCTGGCACAAGGAGTGGTTTTATTGCGCCGATCTAGCTCCTTCCTTGCGCCCGTTTACTGGTATGCCACCGGCGGTATTGCCAAGCTGGTCCTCAGAGCCAACCTTTGAAGAACTGGGCCAGGCACACATATTGCTGACGAAGATAGATGACCTCAAGAGGGCCGGCTTGACAGGGCCTTGGGTGGCTCGTCGTTTTCTGACGAGGCGCGTCCAGCCGCTGAAGTTGAGAAGCGCCTTCGGCTGGGCCTTCAAAGGTAAACACGATCCCGACCGAGTGAGCGCGAGACAGCGGACAAGGGGGCAGTGACCGACACCTTGTTTGGCTACTTCTCCGAAGGGGTCGTTGCCACCGAAGATGATAACCGCCGAGTTGCTGCCTATAGCTTCATCCGGCCGCGGACCAAGGTAACCTTCTACCTTCTTCTGTGGTGAACGCCTGTGGAACGGTGATTGTTCAACCTGACGTGATGGTATCTTGTCGACTTGCTTGTAGTGGCATGAGGAATTTGATGAAGACTCTCGTCCATTGTCGGCGGTCGCGTCGAAGAAGAGGCCGAGGAATCCCTCTGCTGCCCAACCCGACTCCAAGAGAGCGGGGAAGAAGCCGATTTTATATCGGGGCGAGGGGGCCATGACAGCGCGCGCCGTGAGCGGCAGCTTGAAAATAAAGGACACCGCTGCCACAACGCCCACGCGGTCGAGTCCCAGGCTGAGATCAGCAGGCTTGGGCCCGACGTTGTCGTACTCAGCAACAGCGCCACCAAGAGACCGACCAGAGCAGAGGCTGATTGGGGCAAGGGAACCCGAACCAACCATACCAGAGTCGGGACCGACTCGGGCTGATACGCCTCTGCCATCGATGACGCCGACCGGGGCGACTGCCGACGCCAGCGCTTCGCCGGGGGGCGGACAGGCTGGCAGGAAGCTGAGGTTCTCTAGGAGGTGCGCTACTCCGGGTCTTCTGTAGTCGTTGTATGTTAGAATACAGTCCTGATGTCTTGCTTCGTCATGCAGGAAGCGGGTCGATATCGATCTCAAAAAGGTTGACCCATCTGCTCCATTTGATGAGCCTGCCCCAGCCGAGCCAGCGGCGGCGAACACACCTGCTGAGCCGGCGGCCAGCCCAGTTGCTGAGACCGAGGCGGCTCCGACTTCAGGGCCGCTACCGCCACCCGACCGAGAGGTGGCTGTTGAAACTGAGGCCCCAGCCCCCGAGGCACCGTATGTCACGGAAGCGGAGGACGGAGCCCCCAAGCCGGTCCCCGATGTTGTGGAGGAAGGCGGTGCCGAGGCCAGGACCCCGTCGCCATCGTGGTTATCGCCATCGCCCTCGCCGCCGCTGCGGCCACCGCCGGAGATCCCACATTTGCCTCGGATCGAAGCTCCCCCACATGTGATGCCCCGGACCTTTACGTGGACCACTCGTGACGGCACTATGAAAAGCTTCAGGCTCGATGAAGTCGTTGCAAGGAGAGAGCGCGAGAGCCTGCTTCGTGCCGCCATCAACGGGTCCCAAGGGGTCGCGGTATGATTCTTGTAGTAAAGCTCCAGCAATTTTCTTGTTTTGATGTTTGACTCTGTCGTCGGTTTGTTCCTTGTCCCGAGCAGAAGCTCGTCGACCGCAACGAGGCGATGACGGAGATCCTGGTCGAGATGGCTCCCCACCTCATGGAATTGCAACAGCTCCGGGCATTGAAGGCCGAGATGGAGGCGCGTCACACGAGGAGGGAGGCCTGGCTGAAGAGCGGCGCCGATCCGCTCAGGGCGGAGACATGGGCCCTAGCCGAGAAGATCAGAGGTAGAATCTCCGAGTATATCTTCCCGACTGAACCGTTGATGTATTCATCCAGCCACGTCAATCCCGACTGCTCGGTGGTGTCATGACTGCATGGTTGAGCTCTTGGCTAATCTGTGGTGCAGACCTCGAAGCGGAGTTAAAGACCCGAGCGGAGAGGGAGTCGCAGCTGAAGGAGGCCGAAGAAGCCAAGGCCGAGCTTGAAAGGGTCAAGGCCGACCTGACAAAGGCCAACACCGAGCTTGACCGGGAGAAGTCCGAGTTGGAGAAGGCCGTCGTCAAGCTCGGTAAGGAGAAGGCCGAACTGGAGAAGACCGTGGCCGGGTGGGAGGCCGACTACGAAAGTAAGTCCTCAAGCCGACTGTGATCTCAACCAATCCATTAGTCACCCTGTGTGTAGCCGAATCTGACAAGCTTACTTGCCGGCCGATCTGGGCAGGCATGAGAGCCAACGTCCAGGCCCAGTACCGGTTCTACACGGAGGAGATAAGGTTAATCAGGGAGTCACGGGAGGCCCTCGTCGGGTCCGTGAAGGGGCTGCTTGACCTTGTAGATCCCCGCCCAGAGGGGACCAGCTATAGCAGAATTCCTCAGATAATGGGGCGTCTTGAGGACGCGCCGAGTGCCCTGAAAAGGTACTCAGATGAGCGGGTTGCCGCAGGCGTGGCCCAGACCCTAGCAATGACCAAGTCCATCTACCCGAGGGCGGACATTGAGGCCATCGGGGAGGGATTTTCCGAGGAGACGACGCCCGAGGAAGCGCTGGAGCTGATCGCCCAGGCGAAGCCGACTGCTGAAGCGATTACCCGAGACCTGGGTCTGTAAAGGCAATACATTTTGTAGTCGGTATATATATAAGTTTTTATACATGGTCATGTGTAAATATGTGTGTCGTGCCGCCAAGCTTATCACTCGGTTGTCATTAGCTTTACCCAACCGTGTAGCATGCACCGAGTTAGTCCGATAGAACTTGATAAAAAATGTTCGGAGTAAGATGCTATACTCGGGCGAATGCATCAGTCGTGGCAAGCCTTCATAACCGGGGTGAAATAAGCTTGTATGTTATTGACAGAACACATATATACATGCAGCCCCCGACTCACTACTCGGTTGAAAAAAAAGCGGCGTAGTGAGTCAGGAAAAACTGTACACATGGAAAATGTAAAACTCAGGTATAGAAAGGACGTAGCTGTTCTATGTTCCATGAGTTGGTGATGAGGACGCTGTCTTTGGTCTTTAGTCGGTAGGCGCCTGGCCGCGTGACCTCGGCTATAATGAACGGCCCTTCCCAGATGGGGGATAGTTTGTGCCTGTCCTTGGTGGTTTGTATCTTCCTTAGAACGAGATCCCCGACCAAAAAGGCGCGGCCACGGACATTGCGATTGTGGTAGCGACGCAGTCCTTGAAGATACCTTGCCGACTGGATTATTGCGGCGTCTCTTGCTTCTTCCAGCTGATAATTCAATCAGTCGGGTGCTGTTGGAGTCGTCTTCGGAGTAAGCCCGGACTCGCGGAGAGCCGAACTGTATCTCTGTCGGTAGCATGGCCTCGGTACCATAGACCAGGAAGAAAGGGGATTGCCCTGTTGACCGACTAACTGTGGTTCTGAGAGACCAGAGAACGGATGGGAGTTCTTGTACCCACTGACCCGCATATGGTTGTAGTCGGTCGAATATCCTGGCCTTGATGCCTTGTAAGACCATGCCGTTGGCTCGCTCAACCTGCCCGTTGCTCCGCGGGTGTGCCACAGATGCATAGCAGATCTTGATGCCGAAGTCGTCGCAGAAATCTTGGAATAGGCCCGCCGTGAACTGAGTGCCGTTGTCGGTTATGATGCGGTTGGGGACCCCAAACCGGTATAGTATACTCAGGATGAAGTCCTTTACTCGTGCCGCTGTGATTGTTGCAACGGGTTTAGCCTCAATCCACTTGGTGAATTTATCCACTGCGACGAACAGATGTGTGAACCCTCCTGGCGCTTTCTTGAATGGCCCGACCATGTCGAGCCTCCATACTGCGAATGGCCAGGAAATAGGGATAGTCTGGAGTTCCTGGGCAGGGAGATTTGTCTGTCTTGCGAAGAACTGGCAACCCTCACACTTGCGAACGATGTCTTTGGCATCTGTGACTGCGGTGGGCCAGAAGAATCCCTGCCGGTAAGCCTTTCCGACTAACGTCCTGGATGCAGCGTGGTTGCCACATATGCCCGAGTGGATTGAATGCAGGATCTGCTTGCCTTCCTCGGTGGTGACACAGCGCATGAGGACACCGGATGCGCTCCTTCGGTACAGGTCTTCTCCGACTAGCAGGAAGCTTTTGCTTCGACGCTTGATCTGCTAGGCTTGACTGCGATCTTCTGGGAGTTCATCGTCCAGGAGGAATTTGAGAACAGGACCCCTCCAGTCTTGATATATGTGCAGCACTTCGTCGGTGGTCGGGGTAGGGTCGCCTCCCGACTGCTCTTGTGCCGGTTTCTTCTTGACTGATGGCTCCATAAGTTGCTTGACAAAGATTCCAGTCGGAACTGCTTCTCGCTTGGATCCCATGTTTGCCAGCTCATCCGCCGCGTCGTTGTATTGACGCAGGACGTGCGTGATTTCCAGCCCGTCGAACTTGTTTTCCAGCTTGCGAACCTCCTGACAATATGCCGCCATTGTGTCGTCGAGACAGGTCCAGTCTTTCATGACTTGGTTGACCACGAGTTGGGAGTCTCCGCGCACAACCAGTCGACGTATGCCGAGTGATATGGCGATGCGGAGCCCGTGAACAAGTGCCTCGTACTCGGCGACGTTGTGGGAAGCCGGGAAGTGGATTTGTAGTACGTACTTCAATTTTTCGCCGGTGGGGGATGTCAGTATGACTCCAGCCCCGGCGCCGCCGATCCGTAGGGAACCGTCGAAGTACATTGTCCAGTACTCTAGCTTTGTTTTTGGTGTTGGTAGTTGAACTTCTGTCCACTCAGCCACAAAGTCGGCTAGAGCTTGAGATTTGATAGCTGTCCGTGGCTGAAAGGTGATGTCGAACGCCATCAGCTCGAGTGCCCATTTAGCGATCCGGCCGGTGGCCTCGCGATTATGAAGGACATCCCCGAGTAGAAACGCTGTGACCACCGTGACTTGATGTGCTTGAAAGTAATGCACCAGCTTTCGGACTGTGAGGAGTAGGCCGTATAGCAGCTTCTGGACCTGCGGGTATCTCGTTTTGGAGTCGGCAAGGACCTCGCTGACGAAATAGATTGGCCGTTGTATTTTCTGAATGTGACCCTGTTCGGATCGCTCCACTACCAGCACCGTGCTGACTACCTGTGTTGTTGCCGCCAGATAAAGCATTAGTGGTTCCTGGGGCAGGGGTGACGCCAGCACGGGGGGTGATGTGAGGAATTCTTTGAAGTCTTCGAAGGCTCGCTGGGCTTCCGGAGTCCATTGAAAGGTGTCCGCCTTTTTGAGGAGCTTGAAGAAAGGCATGCCCCGTTCGCCCAGTCGGGAGATAAATCGGCTGAGTGCCGCCATGCAGCCTGTCAGCTTCTGGACGTCTTTAAGGTTGGTCGGGGGTGCCATGTTCTTGATGGCGTTGACTTTCTCCGGGTTAGCCTCGATGCCGCGGTGCGAGACGATGAAGCCGAGTAACTTCCCAGACGGCACCCCGAAGGCGCACTTGTCCGGGTTCAACTTCATCTTGAATCTTCGAAGGTTTTGGAAGGTTTCTTCCAAGTCGGCAATGAGGTCTTTTCTGGACTTGGACTTGATCACCACATCGTCGACATAGGCTTCCACGTTGCGCCCGATCTGAGTGTGCAGACAGCGCTGAATAGCACGTTGGTAAGTTGCGCCTGCGTTTTTCAGACCGAACGGCATTGTGATATAGCAATACGCTCCAAACGGCGTGATGAAAGATGTTTTTAAACAGTCTTGTTTCCTCAAGCTAATTTGATGATATCCCGAGTAGCAGTCGAGAAAACTGAGTAGGTCGCACCCCGCCGTGGAGTCGACCACCTGATCTATCCTGGGAAGACCAAATGGGTCCTTGGGGCACGCTTTGTTGAGGTCGGTGTAGTCGACGCACATGCGCCATTTACCGTTTTTCTTCCGGACCAGAACTGGGTTTGCCAGCCAGTCCGGGTGGTAGACTTCCTTGATGAACCCGGCTGCGAGGAGCTTGGTGATTTCCTCCCGGATAGCATCCTTGCGGTCTTGAGCGAAGCGCCGCAGCCGTTGCTTGACGGGCTTGGCATCTGGCTTGACGTGTAGGGCGTGCTCGATCACCTCCCTTGGTACGCCCGGCATGTCGGACGGTTTCCACGCGAAGATATCTTTGTTGGCTTGGAGGAAGGTGACGAGCGCGTCTTCCTATTTGGGGTTGAGTCCGGTCCCGACTAAGGCAGTCTTGGAGGGGTCGGAAGGGTCCAGGGGGATCTTCTTCGTGTCAGAGTCCGCTGAAATTCCCGACTTCGCTGCTTTTTTCGCCGGAACTGGATCTTGATCGATTTCAGGTGTAGTGGCTTGCCGGATGCTGTCGCGCCCGACTGCCGCCTCTTGTGTTTGAGCCAGTTCGCAGCTCTCCTTGTCGCAGGTGAAGGCTTGCTTAGCGTCGCTGCGGAGGGAGAGGACTCCTGCTGGCCCGGGCATCTTCAGCACCATGTACGTATAGTGCGGTATCGCCATGAATTTGGCGAGGGCCGGTCGTCCGAGTATCGCGCGATACGCGGTCTCGAAGTCGGCGACCTCGAAGCAGATGTTTTCTGTACGAAAGTTGTCCCGCGTGCCGAAGGTCACCGGCAAGGTTATCTGCCCGAGTGGGGTTGATGACAAGCCGGGAATTATCCCATGGACGGGCGCAGTGCTCGGCCGTAGTTCTGAACGAGGAATTCTCATCTCGTCCAAAGTCTTGGCGAACAGGATGTTGAGCGCACTGCCTCCGTCGATGAGGGTTTTCTTCAGCCTGATATTTTTGACGACCGGGTCCAGGACGAGTGGATATCGTCCCGGGTAGGAAATCCGATCTGGGTGATCTGCGCGATTGAAGGTGATGGCCGTTTCCGACCAGCGCAGGTATTGGGGGGTGTCGGCTGTGGAGACCGTGTTAATGTCCCGCGCTGATAGCTTCTGCTTGCGCTTGGATTCATACGCGAGTGGCCCCCTGAAGATGTGGTTGAGTTCGGCTTGGGGGTCCTGGAAATCATCAGCCGGGCCCGAGTCTGGCTTGTCCTTGTCCTTGTCGGCGCCAGACGATGAAGCTTGCTCGGAGGCGAACTTCTTGAGCATGTGGCAGTCCTTGGCCGCGTGGCGGCCCTTGGGGTGAAAGGGGCAAGGCCCGCTCATGACTTTCTGATAGTCGTTGTTCCGCTGGGGCCGCGACCGACTGCGCTCCATGTTGGCCACCTCGTTGTCCGACTTCCGCTTGCGGCTGCCAGGCTTGTTCTGGGGCGGCTCGTTGTCGGCTTTCGCCTTGTTGTCTCTTTGTCGGGGCTCCTTCTTCTCGTCGAAGGCCTCAGCGACGGCTTCGGCCGAGTCGGCGTATTTGTTGGCCATGTCGAAGAGAGTCCGGACAGTGGATGGTGGCTTCTGAGTGAACTTCGCGATAAGCGGGGCGTCTTTTACTCCCTTGCGGAAAGCGGCGATGACGACCTCGTCTTTGATGCTTGGGATTTGATTGCGCTTCTCGGAAAACCTTTTGATGAATTCGCGCAGAGACTCGTTCTTTTTCTGATGCAGCTGATAAAGGTCGTGCTCGGAAGCCGGTCTCTCATAGGTCCCCTGGAAGTTAGCGATGAACCGCTCCCTGAGTTGTCCCCAGGAACCGATCGACCGCCTTGGGAGGCCTGTCAGCCATGTCCTCGCCGAGTCGGCTAATGCGACTGGGAGGTAGTTAGCCATGGCTCTGCTGTCGCCCCCAGCAGCTTGAACTGCTAGGACTCTGGGTTGGTCTTGCCGTCGTACTTTTCGATTCCAGTAGGCTTAAAGCCGACTGGCCAGCGGACGACTTGTAACTCCCGAGTAAAGGCTGGAATGCCTTCGTTATCGTGAGGACTCGGGCTTCGGTTTTGGCGGTGTAGCCGTTCGAAGTGGAGACCGAAGCGCTCGTGTTCATCCTCCAGTCGGCGGCGTTCATCCTCTTCGCGTTCTTCGCGCCGGGCCCTTAGGGTGTGGCGAAGATCGCGTTGTAATCACATTCGGAGGTCTTGATTGGGTCGGTGGTCGTATTGGTGACGCCGCCGGTTGTCGTAGTTGGTGTTGCCGAGCGTTGTTTGGCGGGACTCTTCGTGCTGACGGGTGGAGCCGGCCGCCCGACGTCGCGCTGATGCAGATGACTCCGCCGCTGGAGAGCCCGTCCGATGGGTCGGTATGTGAGTGTTGCCTGACTGTTCTTGCTGCTGGCAGGCGGCAGCAGTAATCATCGGCTTGATCTTGGCGATAGTTGGTGTGGCCTGATGATCCGGCCCAAGCTGGAGCGTATCCAGCAGAGCTGCGGCGGCTACCACGTTCTGTTGTGGCGTGACGAAGATGTCGTGGTCACCGACTTTGGTTTGGAGGATCTGCTGCTGGGCGGCTCGCCCAGCCTGTCGAAGCCCGTCATTGCGAGCTTATCGGTTGGCCTCCTCTTGTTGTTGTAGTCGGCGTGCTTCCTCTTGCTGCTCCTCTTGCAGTCGGCGCACCTCGGAAGGTGGCGCTGAAGCCATGAAGATCTCGCGGGGGAGGAGGAAGCTTGCCAAGGTGGAGTCCGAGTTGGTGCTCGAATCGCCATCCGACTTAGTGTCGGACTCCGAGTAGTTTATCGGAGTTAGGACGACTCCGACCTCCCTAGATCCAATCTGAAACGGTTCATGACCGTGTCCAAACTGAATTGCTGGAGGTCGGGGCTGCTGCGCGGGTTGTAGATGCACAGCGTCGCCGAATCCGTACGGGAGATTGACGATCTCTCCCCCTCTTGGCCTAACCCGCGCTGGCTCAAGGCCTAGCGCGAGTCGGACGCCGAAGGAGAGAGTTGTCCCGATGTCCGGCGATGTGAGGAACTGTCGTAATAGATCGTCGAAGGAGATGACGACGTCCTTGGGGCCGACTGGCACAACGCCGACTGGCTCCTCGGCTGGCGAGATTGGATCTGCTTCAGCCAAGGAAAGATTGCCGAGTTGATCGGCGACGAAGTCAAGACTCCCGAAGGTGATGATGTCTCCATTGGAGAACTTGTTGCCCTTGACTCCGTTGATGGGATCCATCGAATCTGTTGATGAAGAATTCGCCAGCCCCCTACCTGGCGCGCCAACTGTCGACGCTTTGCACCGGCAATAATACTATGGGGCTACTCGGCGACCTGGAATTCGGTGGATTGCAGAGGAACACAAGAGAATTATACTGGTTCAGGCCCTCGATGTGAGGTAATACCATACGTCCAGTTGAGGTGTTATTCCTCTGAGGTGGTTTTGCGATCAATGATCTTGTGTGCCCTCATGGGGCGCCCTGCCTCCCTTTATATACTAGGGGACAGGAGTACATGGTAAGGATCCCAGTTGGACACGACCAAGGGACTTCCGTTTTAGAGATAGAATCCTATCCGACTAAGGCTAGGTTTCCTTATTGTACAAGGCACAGCCTGCCAGGTGCTATCTTATCTCTAATTACATGATCTGGCCCATCCTCTATCCGAGTGGCCCATGTGTTGGTAATGAGGTACCCGGGGCCCATGGCTCCCACACTACTCAACGCTGCAGCAAGCTTCAGCGACATGCTACGGCGATCCCCAAGATGCCTGGGTCTCGGGACAACTCTTTCTTTTGGTGTTTGACTCGGACTCGGCCTCGAGCCAGCCGAGATCGAGCTAAGAGAGGAGGTAGTCAATCTCCCGCTCGGACTCAGCAACACTGCAGATAACTTCAAACAACATCTAATGCGGCAGACCCGACCCCCTGGAGTTCAACTCGGACACAGCCCAGAGCTGCTTGAGATTGGATCTAGGGAGGTCGGAATCGTAATTACCCCCTACATTGATGGAGGAAGCACTCTCAACATATTGTTCACCAAGACGCTCGATGAGATGAAAATTCCTCAATCCGAGCTGCAGCCGAGTACAGCGCCTTTCCATGGGGTAATCCCCAGCCTCCCTTCCACTCCACTCGGACATATAACTCTGCCAGTCACCTTTGGCATGCGGGAGAATTTTCGCATCGAGAATATCTGTTTCGAGGTTGCCGACTTCAAGACCGCGTATCACGCCATACTCGGACGGCTAGCACTCCAACTTCATGGTAGTGCCTCATTACATATACATGTTTCTCAATATGCTAGGACCAACAGGAGTACTTTCCCTACGCAGCAATGTCAAGCAAGCCTTCACCTGTAACAAGGAGAGCTGCGAGCTAGCCCAATCTCAAGAAGCGACAGTCGGGCGGAGAAACATCCGATTAGCTGCCACAACTGCAAACGAGGACAACCAAGTTCTGGCCAAAAAAACAACCAAGTCGAGAATTTCAGTGGATTCAGAAACAAAAAAGATCCCCTAGACCCTTCCGACCCCTCCAAAACTACACTCATCGGGACCGGACTCGACCCAAAATAGGAAGATGCACTCGTCACCTCCCTCCAGGCGAACAGGGATATTTTTTCTTAGAAATCTTCCTACATGCCTAGTGTACCAAGG
This sequence comes from Oryza meyeriana var. granulata, assembly GCA_003991445.1. Taxonomy (NCBI): domain Eukaryota; kingdom Viridiplantae; phylum Streptophyta; class Magnoliopsida; order Poales; family Poaceae; genus Oryza; species Oryza meyeriana. The sequence continues at coordinate 403,191 of RYFJ01001990.1, read as the reverse complement.
GAGGTGATCGAGCATTCCTTCAACGTCAAGCTGGACGCCAAACCAGTCAAACAACGGCTACGGTGCTTCACACAGGACCGCAAAGATGCTATACGGGAGGAGATTACCAAACTCCTTGCAACCGGGTTCATCAAAGAGGTCTACCACCCAGATTGGCTGGCAAACCCAGTTCTGGTCCTGAAGAAGAACGGTAAGTGGCGCATGTGTGTCGACTACACTGACTTAAACAAAGCGTACCCCAAGGATCCATTTGGTATACCTAGGAAAGATCAGGTGGTTGACTCCACTGCGGGGTGCGAGTTACTCAGTTTTTTCGACTGTTACTCAGGATATCATCATATCAGTCCAAAGGAGGAGGACTGCCTAAAGACTTCTTTCATCACGCCATTTGGAGCATACTGCTATGTCACTATGTCGTTTGGGTTAAAAAACACTGGTGCAACGTATCAACGTGCTATCCAGCGATGTCTTCACACTCAACTCGGGTGCAATGTGGAGGCATATGTCGATGACGTGGTAATCAAAACCAAAGTCAAGGACAACCTTATTGTCGACTTAGAGGAAACTTTCCAAAGCCTTCGGAGATTCAAGATGAAGTTGAACCAGGAAAAGTGCGTCTTTGAAGTGCCTTCGGGAAAATTACTCGGCTTCATCATATCACACCAAGGCATCGAGGCTAATCCAGAGAAAGTCAACGCTATCATGAACATGGCACCCCTGACTATCTAGAAGGACATGCAGAAGCTGACTGGCTGCATGGCGGCACTCAGCTGATTTGTTTCACGACTTGGCGAACGGGGCATGCCCTTTTTCAAATTACTCAAGAAGCCCAACAAGCCTTCGAAGACTTTAAGAAGTTTCTCACATCACCACCGGTATTGGCATCACCTATGCCCCAGGAACCACTTATGTTATACCTGGTGGCAACTATTCAGGTAGTCAGCACGGTGTTGGTCATAGAGCGGGCAGAGCCTGTGCACATACAAAAAGTACAGAGGCCAGTTTACTTCATCAGTGAAGTCCTAGCCGACTCCAAGATAAGATATCCCTAAGTTCAGAAGCTGCTCTATGGTTTACTCATAACTATCTAGAAGTTGGTGCACTATTTCCAGTCATATCAAGTTACAATTGTCACATCGTATCCACTCGGGGACGTCCTACACAACCGCGAGGCCACCGGCAGAATCGCTAGGGCACTCGAGCTGATAGCATTTGACATTATCTTCCAACCTTGAACAGCAATCAAGTCACATGCACTGGCCGACTTTGTAGCCGAGTAGATGGAGGTTCAGACGGTTGTACCAACAGACAAGTTAGAATACTGGACGATGTACTTCGTCGGTTCTCTATGGATCAGTGGAGCAAGGGCTGGCGTTGTTCTGATGTCACCCACAGGGGAAAAGTTGAAATACATCCTTCAGATTCACTTTCCAGCATCCCACAACGTCGCCGAGTACGTAGCACTCATCCACGGGCTCCACATCACCATATCACTCGGCATCCATCTACTGGTAGTACGCGGGGATTCTCAACTCGTGGTCAACCAGTTCATAAAAGAATGGACGTATCTAGACAACAACATGGCGGCATATTGTCAGGAAGTACGAAAGCTGAAAAACAAGTTCGACGGGCTAGAGATCACACATGTGCTGCGCCAATATAACAAAGCCGCAACGAGTTAGCCAACATGGGGTCCAAACGAGAAGTGGTCCCGACTGGAATCTTTGTCGAGCAACTATTGGAACCGTCAGTCAAGAAAAAACTAGTACTCGAGCAGTTGGGGGTTGAACCTACCTCGGCAACAAATGAAGTACTATTTATCTCTCAAGATTAGCAGACTCCAATCATCAGGTTCCTCCTGGAAGACGAGCTCCCAGAAGATCGCAACGAAGCTGAGAGGATCAAATGTCGAAGCAAAAGTTTCCTCGTAGTCGATGAAGACCTTTATCGAAGAAGTGCATCCGGAGTCCTCATGCGCTGCGTCACTCCTGAGAAGGGCAAGTAGATACTGCAGTCCATCCACTCAGGAATCTGTGGTAACCATGCTGCATCAAGGACGTTAGTCAGAAAGGCTTATAGACAAGGTTTCTTTTGGCCGACTACGGTTACAAACACAATTCCAATCTCTTGGCCCTTTGCAGTTTGGGGGTTTGACATGGTCGGGCCGTTCAAAAAAGCGCCAGGAGGGTTCACACACTTGTTCGTCACAGTGGACAAATTCACAAAGTGGATCGAGGCAAAACCCGTTGCTACCATAACAGCGACAAGAGCAAAAGACTTCATCATGAGTATTTTATACCAATTTGAAGTTCTCAACGGTATTATAACGGACAATGGCACTCAGTTCACCGGCAGCGTTGTCCAAAATTTCTGTGACAACTTTGGCATCAAGATCTGTTATTCTTCTATGGCAACTCACAAAGCAATAGGCAGGTTGAGCGTGCCAATGGCATGGTCTTACAAGGTATCAAGACTAGGATGTTTGACCGACTACAATCATATGTAAGGTGGTGGGTGCAGAAACTTTCATCTATTCTCTGGTCTTTAAGAACCATGGTCAGTCGGGCAATAGGGCAATCCCTTTCTTCCTAGTCTATGGTACTGAGGCTGTGTTACCAACCGAGTTAGAGTTTGGCTCACCACGAGTTCGGGCCCACTCAGATGCAAAATCAACTGAAGACCGACTGATCGAACTAGATCAGTTGGAGGAAGCAAGAGACATTGCAACCATCTAGTCGGCACGGTATCTTCAAGGCCTGCATCGTTATCACAGTCGGAATATTCGTGGCCGCGCCTTTTTAGTGAGAGATCTCGCCTTAAGAAAAATTCAAACCACCAAAGACAGGCATAAATTATCTCCCTTTTGGAAGGGTCGTTCATTATCACTGAGGTGAAATGTCCGGGCACCTATCGGCTGAAGATAGAAGACGGTGTCCTAGTTAGCAACTCATGGAACATAGAATAGCTATGTCCTTTCTATACATGAGTCTTGTATTTTCTTTATATATATGAATATAGCATTTTTCTCTAACTCACTACATTGCTTGTCTCAACCGAGTAGTGAGTCAGGGGCTACATGCCTTGCTTTTGTTACTAAAATCCGAGCTTGTCTAATCTGAGTCATGAAGTTCCACAATGATTATGCTAAGTTTGCCCGAGTATAGTTTGCGAGGTGAATACTTTTCCAAAGTTTACCTCGAACCACTCAGCGTAAACTTCCTAGTCGGGTAAAACTAATGACGATTCAAAACAAATAAGTACTCATCAGAATTTAGCAAGCATTAGCAAAGTATTTACAATATTCACACATTGTTTCTAGTAAGCACCAACTACATAATTATTTTATGTTCACATCATCAGGTCCCTGGCTATCGCCTCTGCGGTTGCCCTCACCTAACTTACCAGCTCCATGCCTTCCTCTGGGGTCGTCCCCTCGGCGAAGCCCTCACCAATGGCCTCGATATCTACCCTAAGGTAGAGCAACTTGGTCATGGAAAGTGCCTGGGCGACTCCTACTACAACATGCTCATCCGAGTACTTCTTCAAGATACTCAGAGCTTCGCTGAGGTGTTCTGCTACTTGGGCGATCGAGCTAGAGCTGGACCCAGGTGCGGCAACATGATGTCAAGGAGAGTCTTCGCGGAGTCAACGATGATCTATCGCGATTCCTTGATAATCTTGTTTTCCTCCGCAAAGGCGCCGAATTGGATCTTCGAGTTGGCCTTGGACGCTGCCCATGCATCAACAGGCATATCAGTCGGCTGGAGCAAGCAGTTGGAGCCAATTTAGCTCTGGCCAGGAAACTTACTGGCATAGTCGGCTTCCACCTTCGCCTTGGCCTTCTCAAATTCCTTCAACTTTTTCTCAAGGCACTCATTTCCCTTGGTTTGGGCGCTAAGCTCAGACTCAAGTTCTGCAACATAAGACAGTCAAGACTCAATATTGCAGAAAAGTGTGTCGGGGATTCACTTGGGAAGACAACAAGGAGACTTACTTCTTATCTTCTCAGCTTGGTCCCAGTTTTCGTCCCTGAGTTTGTCCATGGACCCCCTCAGCCATGTTTCTCTCTCCTGGCTGGTCCGCTCTAGGTCGTCCTTAGCCACCTGGAGCTGGCGAAGCTAGAGCAGCTGAGGGGCGAGCTCGGTCAAGACCTTGTCCATTTTTTCAGAGCGGTTGACAACCTTCTGCTCAAGACATACCAAAGTCAGTCAAAATCGACAGATAGATTACAATATTCAGAAAAATCATCAGTCCGCCAACGCAGTAGGATTGATTGTGTACCTAAATCCCCTTTGACGTAGCAATTGCAGTGTACATCAGATTGGTCCTCTTTCTTAGGGTTGCTTGCCCGTCGTGTTCAAAACTCTCCGCCACCCCCTCAGGAGTAACCTGGTAAAATGTTTTGGCGAGGTTTGGCGGAGGAGCTTCGAGCTTGGGGTGGTCACCCTCTTTAGAAGATGACGATAACTCCGGTGATGGGGTCCTGGGCCTCAGCTCAACTACTGCAGGGGCTTCTAGGATTGGCTCAGGGGCTGGAGCTGCAACTTCAACCACGACGTCCTGGCTAGTTAGTGCTGGTGGCTCAGCTGTCGGGATCACCTTAGCCTCAGTAGCTGGGGCAGACTCTAGCTCGGTCTGTAGTATAGCTTGCTCTGGCTTAGCCAGGACGGGTTCGACAGCAGGGGTTGGTGGCGTAGTCCTCCTGGGGTCTGTGTCACTTCGTTTCCTGCAGAAATCGTCGACAATCATGATACTACAATGACATTTAAGTCTCTCAGAAGATTGAAGATTCTCTGCTACCTCTTGGAAGTCTTGAACTTCCATAGTGGTTCTCTGGTGGAGGTCTGCGAGCGGTTTGATAGCCTGCTCGGCAGCGGAGAGCAACCAACTGCCGGGCTCGTCGACGTGGCAATCGGTGGAGGTGTGCTGGCCCTAGTCGGTGCTATGCCTGATGCAGCCGACTGGGGGGTCGAGACACTCGGCAGCGCTAGCCTTGGGCTTGGCGACTTGAGGGCTAAGCTGATGGGGTCCTTGATCTTTAGGCTCCCCTGCGCCGTACTCGGCATGCTCTTCATCTTCCCTTGGTCAGTCGCTGGTCTTTTCCCAGCCCTCTTGGGGCTGGGTTGGGCAGCAGAGGGGCTGGCTGGGCGTTTCCTTGATCCCACGGCCGATTGGTTCTGGGAATCAGCATCAAATTCCTCACAGTCCTACAAATATTTGGACAACTTTCTTCATACATTGCAAAACTGGACATGCATTCACAACATTCGTCACAGATGGATAACAGATCAATAACAACATCGCAAGATTACCTTTGGCCGGAGCCTGCCCTTGCAGTAGGGCTTAGGGACTCACTTTTCATCCTCGGTCTCCACCACCCCATTAACGAAGAAGCCTAACAAGGTGTCAGTTATCTTGTCCTTGTCAGCGACGTCGGGATACTCCCGCCTGGGGTCATCCTTGCCTTGGTAATCCCAACCGAAGTGGCTCCTGGCCTTCAATGGCCGGGTGCGGCTGTTCAAGGAGCACCTCACTACCCATGGACCTATCAAGCCCGTGCCCTTCAGGAGATCAATCTTCTCTATCAGCTGGTACACTTGCCCCATTTCTTCGTGTGTTGGCACCGAGGACTAGCTAGGCAGAACGGATGGAGGGGATCTAGAGAAAGGGGGAAGAGAGGGCTCAAGATTTGAACAGTAAAACCACTCTCGGTGCCACCCCTTGAGAGAAGTTTTCAGGGGGGACATTGAGGTAGATTCTCTTCATCTCATTTCTGAGCTGAAGGTCTGCCCTCCTGATGATCTGTATCTTGGTCTTAGAAGGTTGGGGCTTGATATGGAAGAGGTATCGAAAGAGATTAAGATGGGGCTTGACTCCTAGAAAGGATTCACAGAGAGTGGCAAAGATAGAAATTTGAAGGATCGAGTTGGGATTGAGATTCACCAACTCGATCTAATAAAAAGCAAGAAGTTGGCGAAGAAAATCTGAAGAGGGGAGGGCCAAGCCACGGTCGAAGAACGAGGTAAAAACAACAGTTTCACCTGGTTTGAGGGCTAGAACAGATTCCCCCTCAACGGTGTGCCAGCGGATGACCTCCTACTGCTGCAAGATCATCCATTTCTCCAATAGCTTTAACTTCACCGAACTGCAGTCCGACATCAGCCACAATCCGGCTATCATCTTGGGGATCTCAAATGGTGCCCTCGGCATTACTGGAGAGGAAAGAATTTAGCGAAAATGCTTGTGGAGCTTGGAATCGATGTAGGGAGGTGGATCTCAGAGAGTCTCAAGCTAGGAGAGCGAGTAGCAGTGAACACTAGCGAGGCAGAGGTGCGAAATTTGGGCACGGTTTCGAGAAGACAAAGCAATTTGGCAGATTGGGGAAGAAAGGGAAATTTTTCTCTCTCCCACAGCTTTATAAGGCCTGCACCGGGTTAGTAGACTTGGGCCGACTAGCTCAGTAATGGGCTATAAGATATGAGTTTTTAAATAGCATGTCTTATTGGGCCGACTACTGGCTGTGTTAAAATCACAGTACAGATGCTATTTTACAGAAACCGATCAGAATAATCAGATATGCTTCATGTTAAACCTAATTGCTGGACATATGTGTTCAGATATCTCAATTATTTGATAGGTATTGAGAATATATCCTTATAAGGATCAATGGCTGGTCTCCATTAAAATTGGAAATGCAGATATCTCTCTAGTACACCTCACCATATATTGGATAAAAATCCATAAAGTGGTACTCGGCTTACAAGCTTAGCCAAAATTATCTTGAGCAAAAATATATCCAGCTGACACGATACTGAAGAGTCTAATTTCTGAGAAATATACCACTCGGGAAAGACTTAAAAGTTAAAGATCTTTGACTTTATATTTAATTGTTTCACAATTAAGTACAAAGTTGGGGGCTATACCTAATAGGTGCGCCTACTCGGCGCACACTATTCATATTTTTCTATGAAACCCTTCGTAGTCTCGTTGCCAACTGATATGAAATAGAACTTGGAGAAGAGGTACTCGGACAAAGGGTACTCGGGACCAAGGTACTCGAAAAATCTTTACCAAGGGGATGAGCACTCAGTACCAGTTATGACTCAGCTATGAAGGTCTCAAGGGCTACTGTGAAGGCCATGGGCTCTGGGTACCTTATGGAATGCTTTCTGGCCACTCGGACAGAGGATAGGCCCAATCCTGTAATTAGGGATGCAATAGGACTCGGTGAATATTACCTTGTACGATAATGAAAGGATATAGTCCTAGTCAGGTACGTTGTATCTCTAGAAGAAAATCCTTTCGTCAAAATCCGACTGAGATTCCTATCCTGTAGCCTTACCTCCTCAATATATAAGGGGAGGCAAGGAACCCCCTGAGGGTGGTGAACATCATACAAAATCTCATCCGAGAAACCTCAAAGATAATACACCATAGCTGAAAGTAGGGTATTACCTCACATCGAGAGCCTGAACCAGGATAAATTGTTTCGTGTTTCTTTGCAGTCCATCAAGTTTTGGTCTCATGAGTAGCCCCATATTATTATTGCTGATATAAAATATCGACACACTGGAAAACAAAACTCCACCAAAAACTTGATGGAAAATTTCCTGTATGGACAAGAGGGAAGCATGTGGTGCTGCTGTGCATTTCCTGTGAAATGGTGAGAGAAAATTCCTTTCTTCTAAACAGCTATAGCTCTATATTTTCTGCATTTTCTATTCCTCTGTTTTATACCCGTACTCCTCTATTTTATTTTCTTATGTTTTATTTCCTGTGTTTTATTTTTCAGGTTTTAAACGGAGCCTAACTCTTCGTATATTCTCTCTTCCAATTCTACCCCACGTATCCTATTATCTAAATGGGCCCTTATTGCTAGCCTATGACTCTTATGCAAAAGTGACAATCTGTATGACTATATATTGGCATATTGTGTTACATCAAGGATGATAGACGTGGATATACATGTTGTGATACATGATTAGAAGGGTGAAAGGAGACGTGACTACACGAGAAACAGCCGGTTCCAACCTAGGAAGGAAACAGATCTACGAAAAATCCGATCAGCTAGGGATTGTCTAGGCCTCTAGGGTCTGGACGATGGAATAGCTAGCTTCTTGTCACTTCGTGAGAGGATGTATTGAGAGAGGGATTTAAGAGATCAGATAAAGAGTGCTAAATAGTTAAAAACTCCGGTAGACGATAGGATGGACAATGACTTAATGCTAAAAATAACTGTCGACGGTTTCGATTCGCCGTGTTGTCTAAATCTTTGACAGTTATTTTTAGCTAAGAAAAGTCAGACGGAGCAAAGCATATATGAACCGTGTTGTCGTTATACAATGGTCGAGGAACTATGAACATGATGTAAAAAAGAAAACCCTTTTCATTTTCAATGGTGGAGGAATTATGAACATGAACGTTCACCATATTATGAACTTGAACGTTCACCATACGATGGATCATGCATATTTCACGTCCCTAGCGTGGATGTCTCCAGCTCACATATATGGCACGCAGTGCAGCTTATGTACACAATTTCCACCATTTACAAATGATTTTTACGTAAACTAATTGGATGCCCATGCGCTGCAACGGGTTTGAAGTATATGTATATATGAAAAGACGTAATAATTTCTTGGGGTGCATGATACATGTTGCTAATGGTAAATGGTTATGTTGAGAAAGATTTTATGTTCATATACATTTCATATAAAAACTGGACAATGTAAGAGTCATTACACAATTTTAATCATAAACTGTGATGGACCCCATCCCCTCCCACGTCGTCGGTCCACCCCACCTCCTCGCCGTTGACCACTTCCATTTCACCGTGCCACTACCCACCGCCGCTCGCGTCTCAAACCAAACCACCTCGCCGTTCAAATTTCCATCAGAATCCAGACATGGAGGGAGGGAGAAAGAGAGATTACAGTGGTTGTACACAGATTGGTCACCACCTTCCTCTCCGCGGCCGGCAGGCCTCGCTTACCACACCTGCCTCCTCATCATCATCGTGCTCGTTGCAGGCCTCGGCTTCGGGTCATCGCCGAGCACCACCACGCGCTTGGCGCCACTGTTGTGCTCGCCGTCACCACCTGTTGGGAGATCGATATCACGTCGCGGATGAGTAGTGAAAGGGGGAGAATAAATGATATCACCGTCACCACCATTAACACCAAATCTGGTGGTCTGTCGCAGACTTAATGGCATAAACAAAACAAAGCAAGTCAGAGAAAGGATCATTATCTTACCAAATGGAGAATAGCTAGAAAGCACAATGATATGAGCAGATGCACGTCTGACTACATACCACGTAGGAGAACTGCTCTTTGATGTCAAATATGGAGTTTGATATCTATGCAGATATGGCTTAAATGTAGAAGTTTCTCCCTGAAAACATATAATATGAATGTGGCCAGGGTTACAGAAAGACAAGTGGAACTGCAGTGTTATTCTGAACAATGGATTCAAGGCTAAAAACCCAAGGCTTCAAGGGCTGTCCCATACGGCCATAGTACTGTTCTACAACATTTCTGTAGCATGTACTACAAAACCCTCCTCAAATAGCAACTCTATGTTTCTACCCAAAGGTCACTTCGTAATATTTGACAATGCAGACAAAAACGATCGAGTAATATAGATTTTTGCAAGGATCATCTGCACATTAATTGCCAAAGATGGAAACATTTTTTCCCAGAATTTAGGAAATTATTTCATTCTGTGCTATGAACCATAAAATCTCATAGTGGTACACACTTCCATAGTTCCATAGTGGTGACTTCCAAACAAAAGTATACAATGAAATGATCACAGGATCTTGGAACTCTTATGAGAATTTTAGAATTCCAAAGTCTAACACTTTGTCTGAACCATAAATTTCTCCTTCTGCAAACAAAAATACAATTCTTCTTTACAGTGCAACTAATACTTAATACATGCTAGTTCAGCCCTGGAATTATTATCATCTGCAATTCAAATAGCTCGAGTTTTATCCCCTGTCCTTTTCTGACTTTTGTCATATATCTAGATCTATGGCTGGTTTTGATCTATAGGCACTCTGAAATGTTTACTTAAGCAAATCAACATTTATAATAGCATTCACGGTATGCAATGTGCATATTATCAATAATCTCATGCAAGGAACAGAGAAATAATCCTACTAACCTGAATGTCAATCTTCTGGGATATCCTCTATATTCATATCAATGTTATCATCGCTGTAAGGGAAAAACACAGTTTCCATAATTTTAGAAACCCTCATTTATCTCAACAGCATAAAGGATTATCATGACCAGCAAGCAAGAAATACTTAGTATAGGAAATTATCGACAGGGTAAACTACAAAACTGAAGAGAGATTAAGGCATTCATTTGTAGGACTTCTTTCAGAAACTGGTTTTTCATGTAAGTTGATCAAGAGAGGCTTCAGGTTTCAAATACAAGAATGGTTTTAACTTCTTCAGAAGTCCTTCAAGTCATATTTATACTATGTTTATAGAACTCAAACTTATGCAGCACTGCACTAAGCTGAAGTCGAAACCCTCCCAAACAGGGTAAGCGTGGGAATCAAACTAAAATTACCCTAAGCAATTCACGTATAAGAGGACGTATATACTCACCTTGGCTTGGGTGCTGCGACGCCGTACTTCCTGGAAGATCGTGGAGGTGTGGGCGACGGGAGATCGTGAGAGGCACGGTAGTGGATGATGGGGGACCGGCACAATGGGGGATCCGCGGCGGCGTGCTCGTGGACGACGGTGGATCGGCAACCGCTTGGTCTGGACGACGGGCAGCGAGTATTCGAGGAGCTGTGGGCGACAGGCAATCGGCGGCGAGGCCGGAGACGACGGCGGTGGGGCGAGGGCGCCGGGCGGGTTAGGGTTAGCGGCGAGGGCGCCGGGCGGCTGCTAGGGTTAGGGGCGAGGCGCAGGGGCGGGGTGGGGGTGGGGGTGAAGGCGATGGGGGAAGGAGATGCGTGAGTCACGGAGATGGGAAGGGATGTGGGACGGTGGGAGCATCCTGGGATCAATACCAAGCATCGGCCCGATCGAACGTTCAGGAATAAGGGCCTGTTTGGGACTGCTCTGCTCCTCCTTTTTCAACTCTGCTCCCAACCTTCCCTGCCAAATAGGTCTAACTCCACAAACTCTACTCTAGAAAAAAGATGGAGTTAAGGGCCAACTCCATGTTTTTTCCCAGAGCTCCTCAAGGGGTACTCCAAAAACCAGCGTTTCGTATGTCCTCGTGGAGTTGAGAGGTAATTACCTGCAATTGCCACTGGTTACACAAAAACGTTTCATTCTATTTCCCTCTCCTCCCCCGCAGGCGCGCTTCTTCCCGTCGCTCCTCATCCCGCAGGCACGCGACTTCCTATCGCCCCTCTCCTCCAGTACGAGCCCTAGCCACGCCGCCAGTAAATCCAGCCGCCACGGCGACCAATCCGGCGAGGTGATGGCCGGAGAAGATGGATCCGGTGATCCTCCACTGGATCCCCTCTTTTCTTACCCCCAAATCCCCTCCATCCTCCCTCCCCAAAGTTCCCTTGAAGCCATGGGTCGAGGAAGTTTGATGGCGCCTAGGGTTGGGCTGCCGCGGCCTCCTCCAGCGGCGCCACCGGTGTCCTCCATCCAGGCCGGGATGGCTGCTGGCCGTGCAGGGCCAGCCCATGGCCGACCAGGGCAGGCTGCGGACGGCCAGCCAGCAGGCGCCAAGCTGCGAGGCCACAAGCCATGGCCGACCATCGCCCTCCGGCGTCTTCTTCACGGAAACGACCACTAGCAGCGAAGAAGAAAGATGAACAGGTATTGCTCCTCGCTGTAAAACTTCAAAATGAGCTGCTAGATGCCTGAAATAGATAGTATCTTTGTGAAGTGCTTGCAAAATTCAATAGATTATCCTGAGTGCTTGAACATACTATTGCAATATTATGGTCAGGGTGATCAAATGGATTGGAACGATGCACATTTGCAATTAGCCTGTGAGTTGATGGCTGAACAAGTTAGTAGAGGCAATCGCCCAAACACTCATTTAAACTCTGTAGGTTATACTGAGGTCACAGCTAGGTTTTTGCAAATGACTGGTATCTCATTATCAAAGACTCAAATTAAGAACAAGTGGGATAAATTAAAGGCTGATTGGAGCATTTGGCTAAAGTTGAAGAGGAGGCAAACAGGTACTGGTTGGAACAATGCGACCCAAACAATTGACATGGAGGCTGAGTGGTGGAAGAAAGCAAAAAAGGTGAGTGCTATCAACATATCAATAATTTTGTTTGGATATATGTACTGATGTAATGATATATGTACTAATATTTTTGTTTTTTTTTGTGCAGGATATTCCAGGGTGTGCAAAGTTCAGGAAAAAGCTTATCCAAAATGAGGATTTGCTTAGAGAAATGTTTACAAATATTACAAATGACGAAGTAGATCATTGGAACCCTTTGAGTGACAATCCTATTATCCCTAATAGTCAGGAGCAACCTTTTGATCTAGATAGTGAATATGTTGATGGAGAGAATAATGCCCAAGGTGATCCATTTGATGCCAACCAGGAAGGGGATGAGGAGGTTCAGGAAGTCACTCCAAGTGCGGTTCCAAATAAAAAACCTCGTGTTGCTGCTGTGGATAGGAAAAAGGCAAAGTCAAGCAACGCACTTCTAATGGTTGAAGCAATTTCGAAGATATCTGATTGTTCAAGTTCCTTTACAGCAAAGAAGAAAGAAGGGATCACCATCCCGGAAATAATGGAGCATGTGAAGGACTGTGGTGCGGCGTATGGTTCAGATGAGCATGACATTGCCACCCAGCTGTTTGTGAAGAAGGAACACAGAGAAATGTTTATGACCTTGCCTACTAGAGAAATTAGGCTCAATTGGCTTAGGAAGAGGCACTTTGACAAATATGGTGCTTAGATGTTTTGGCAACTTGTATGCTTTTATTTATATATGCACCTGTATGGTGCTATTTGTGATTTGAACCTTGTATTGCTACTATTTGTGATTTGAACCTTGTATTGCTATTTGAACCATTATTTATCTATGTATTGCTGTGTTGCTGGAAACATAAGCTCATCCATTTTTCTCTGTGTATGTACCTGTATGGTACTATTTTTTGGCAACCTGTATGCTTCCATGTATTGTTATTTATCTCTGTATGCTACTATTTTTTGGTAACCTGTATGCTTCCATGTATTACTATTTCTCTAATTGGCATCCTCCATGGCCTTTTTTTTTACCTCTGTGCAGAGTGAGGATGAATCTGATAGTGACTCTGACAATGAGAGCATGGCATTTTGGAATCTTGTATTGGCTGGTGCTAAACTTGCTGCAGCTTATGTTGAATTATACTTTGACAAAAATCCACCTAGGACATCACTCCTTAGTGGTATGGGCTGGTTGCTAGAGACCCTGAACACACCGGGAGAGTGTCATTCGCAGCTTCGGATGAGCACACAGATGTTCTATGACCTTCATGATTTATTGGTTGGAAGGTACGGTCTAAAACCATCCCTACATATGAACACTCAGGAGATGTTGGCAGTGTTTTTATTTGTGTTATCTGGAAATGAGTCTAATAGAAAGGCTCAAAACCGGTTCAAGCACTCTGGTGAAACTATTCATAGGAAATTTGATGAGGTTCTGAATGCTTTGATGGCTATGTCAAAAGATTTTATTAGACCAAAGGACCCCAACTTTCGAGCTGTTCACATGAGGATAAGAGATGACCGTAAAGCATATCCACATTTCAAAGATTGCATGGGTGCTCTAGATGGTACTCATATCCGAGTTTCGTTGCCACCTGACGATCAAGTAAGATATATTGGAAAGTCTGGTATACCAACTTAAAATGTTCTAGCAACTTGTGACTTTGATATGAGGTTCACTTATGTGTCGACGGGACAGCCGGGCTCTATGCATGATACTAGTGTCCTGTACAATGCAATTAGAGTGGATGAGAGCTTTTTTCCACACCCTCCAGAAGGTATTAAAAATATGACCATGCATTTTATTGTTTGATCAAATGCTTACAAATGTGATCTGAGATTTTTTTTTCTAATAATTATAGGCAAATACTATGTTGTCGATGTGGGATATCCTAATCGCCCGGGATACCTTTGTCCTTATAAAGGTGAGAGGTATCATATGCCGGAGTGGCATAGAGGAATGGAACCAAAGACTCCTAAAGAAAGGTTCAATCGTGTTCACTCATCCATCCGCAATGTTATTGAGCGATCATTTGGAGTGCTAAAAAATAAATGGGAAATTCTATATAAAATGCGGTCGTACCCGATGTTCAAGCAAAAAATGATTGTTGTGGCTACTATGGTCCTTCACAACTTCATTCGTGAGCATGGCGGTGAAGACTTGGACTTCGCTCGGTGCGACCATGATCCAAATTATGTTCCAACAATTCCGGAAAGGTATCTAAAATATGTGGCTAGATCAAATAGCTCTACTGATGCGCCGAATGCTCCTACTATGGACAAATTCCGCGATGACTTGGCCACCTCTCTTTCTCTAGCTTGGAGGTAGAATTATGCATTAGTCACTATTCTCTAGTAATCTGTGAACGACTATTTCTATTAGAATGATGGACTTTGTTATCTTATTTATCATTAGTCATGTATGGACAATTATTTGTATCCGAAATCTGGACTTTGTCAATTATCCATCAAGCACTTTGAAAGTTACGTGACAAAAGTATAGAATGATTTGACCAAAATATTTGTTTTTTACTTTTCTCCAATAAATTCAACGAGATTATAATATTTACACCATATTTGAATTGGTAAAAAAAAAAAATTCAATTACACAAGCAGAGCATATAACAGAACATACACCAAACATCGATCAGGGGCATAGTAGACCTTTCTCACAAAAACCACATGTTCCTAGAGCTGGAGCTAGGCTACGTGCCAAACAGGTCTACTTGCTCCAGAAACTCCACAGTGGAGCTGCTCTGTGATGGAGTTGGTGGAGCAGAGCTGGAAAAGGTGGAGCAGAGCAGTCCCAAACAGGCCCTAAAAATTGTAGAACCACCGTCACTAATATCTTTTTTTAAGTAGTAAAGATACTCCATGAATTCACAAATCAAAACGTCTAAGCTCTAGGTTCGACAGTCTCACTGTCCGATCGCCAGGTCAGCCGGTTTAATTGCATGACCAGAAATATATGTGCATATTCTTCTTAGATCAGAACGTGCACCTTGGCTAGCTGGCAATGGCTTCCAACTCCCCATCCCACCACTTTTTGCACAAATATTTGGAGTAATGTGTATGGACAGTAGTAAGTAGGCTATTGGGCCTAAGAAAATATTTGGAGTAATATGTGTATGGGTCTTTTTAGGCAGAATATTGTCCCTAAGAAAACATTTTGAGTAATATGTGTATGGGCCTTTTTAGGCAGACTATTACCCCTAAGAAAACATTTGGAGTAATATCTATATGGGCCTATAAGAAACCCATGTCTTGGCTAGCCGACACACGAACCGTTGGTTCAGCTTTGTACGGTTCTTCCATTTCCTGTCAAAAACCGTTTGGTTCCTCCACTTCTCGCCGGGTCAATTGCATGAACAATCTTTCAAATAAACCGAACCGCTGAGGGTGTTGATCCGAGAACTCTGGCTTTTTCCGGCTTAACCTAAACCACTAGGCTGGTTCTATTTTTTTTTCTACCATGCCACAAATATAAGAATTCTTAGCATTTGAAGTTTGTCCACATGATTCCTAGACTACTGCTTCCCTCACCAAACACCCCTCATTCAATTTCCTTTTCCATCTTACTCCAATCACTTTCTCATCACAACCACCCCTTATTTAATGAAGAGCATCATAATCTTTTCTTCTTAACCTTAATCTCTACTAAAAGTCTTAGGAATGCTTATATATATGGATGGTAGGGAATATATCTTATATTAGTATGGGAGTTCACATGAGTTTTGTTGTTGTGTATAGCAGGAATATTAGATAATTCAATGTTCCAAAACAGAACATGCTAGTTAATTCTCATTAAAAAGGCAAAATTTGCTAAGAGGACACTAAAAATGTATCATTTGCTTAAGGACATCATAAAATTGTGGTTTTACTTGAAGACACCCAAAATACTTGGTAATTTGCTACAATGCACTATTCCCATTAAACAATAATATCTGTTGGATAAGGAGTATACAAGGCCAAACGAACGGACCGGGCCGGCATGGCCCGCTACGGCACGGCCCATTTAGGCACGGCCCCTATAGCGGGCCGTGCCGTGCCGGGCCACGTGCCTCCCCCCGGCCCAGGCATGGCCCACCGATGATGAGAACATCACTTCTTTCGATACACACTTACAACCTCCACAGGTCCAAGGACCAATTACTCGCGCACGTGCCCGTCAATTTAATTGCCAAGTGAATGCATTCCTAAGCTTACATAGAAATATTTCTATGAATGATATGCTATTTAATTCTTGTGATGATTTTATTGTTATTATGAACCTGGGAGAAGACCATGGAGAATAGCTCAAGAAGCTAAATATTAAAGTGGAGACAACAAGTGCAAGTAAATTCTTATTCCCGAGACCGATTCAGTTTCAGACTGAGAGACAGCGTCAACTTCAAACGGTCATAACTTTTGATTCACAAGAAGTTATAGGGCCTACAAGTACTTGTTGGAAAGCTTATAAAGTCTACTTTCAGATGGTTTTAGTTTCACACCAAAATTCCTCCTGAGCTGTCCAGAATCGCCAAAATAAGTTGCATCATTTTTCTCATCCGAGTCAGTTTGGGCCTTTGGGCTTTGTATTTGTGTCGTGGGCTAAACCCATGAGGAGTGCGCCCCTCACAGGGAAAACCCTCACCCTAGGACATCCTAACTCAAATATATTCAGTAGCCGTCACTGTTTAGGTGGGTTTTGCTTAGATTATTCTGTCTCTGAATAGTTTCGCCTTTTTCGGTTTGTGAGACCCCAACTTCGAGAGTATAATCATTCAGCTGTAAGTGAGTTACAATCTTTCTTGTTCTTGCTTGTGTTCTTCGATTCGCATGCAGGGATTAGCCTTCGTGGCGAGGTTAACCAGGCAGCGCACGGTTGATAACGAGAGGAGACGTGGTTCAGCAATTGCAGGGTTTAGGTCTTGATGATCAGTAGCCGGATCGTAAGTGTCAATTCTTTACCAAATTGAGAGTTATCCTTACCTAACGGAAGATCGGGCACCCCGTTGCCATCAAGTGGTATCAGAGCGAAGGTTGCCCGTTAGGTATATCTTTTCCATCCTGTTCAATCTTTGTTTTCCTATACCTAGAGTCCAGAAAAGCCACAAAAGAAAAATTGGTAGTCGTAGGTTTTTCCCCTATCCTACAATCGTGTTTAGCCTTTTGCATAATTCTGTTTCAGAGTCCGTAGTGTTGAGTTTGTGTCCTAGGTCGAGTTCGGTTGCTGGCTTAGATTGTGTTTGAATCCAGTTCATGATCCATCCGCCGCACCCCCCTAGACACCACCACCTGATCCCGAATCAGCCTCCACCAAAATACTGATACAGAGGACCTTCCTTGAAACTGCCATAACTTTCGCATACGAACTCGGAATCAGGCAAATAAATAGTCTGCCATAACTTCGTCCGGTTTGTCCAAAAATTTTTTGCGAAATTCAGCTCGGAAAATTTGGTTTCCACACTTCAAAGTTCTAGTACGCTCGTGTATTTCTACAGACCACACCTTATATCAGACTGAACTGCCACCTTCCTGAGGTTGCTGTTCATGTGCTCCTAGTTGAGAAAAAAATATCAAAAAAATAAAAGAAAAAATAAAAAAAAGTGTGAAAGAAGAGAAAAAAAAGGAAAAAAAAAGAAAAAAAAGAAGAGGAGCACATAGGACACACCAAGGAGCCATCTGTGGTTGTTTTGTGCTGTATTTTTGTCTTCTCCTTATTTTCTTGCTGCTGTTCTTTCATACTTGTTTGTCTCCCTTGTTTTATCATATCTGGTTTAGAACGCGTTTAGGCTAGCAACTAGGACTAGTGCTTTGGACATTTATTCAGCATTACTATTGTTATTGAATTGTGTGCTACTAACATATTTTGGCCTCCCAAGCTCCACATATATACTTCTGGTTAGCACGGTCTCGACCCTTGCAATTGCTGGATCACGCCCTCAAGTTATCACGAACCAGCCACCGGTTATACCATCCTTTGCTCGCTAGTCTCAGAACCTTATAAGAGCTCGGTAAGGTGCTTCCATTTGCGAGTGTCCACTATCCTTGCATAGTAGTAGTTGATAGGGATAATTCCTTTGTGTTTTCTCTGTTTTCTTGCTAACAATGCCAGGGACCGACGATGAAATCTCGAAGTGCGTTCTCCGCAGAGAGATGCAAGGCTACATGGACCAGATGATGAAGGGGCTGAATGAAACCATTCTGAAGAGGGTCAACAATGCTCTTGCCAAGCAGAACATAAACCACACGCTTGAAAGTCTGGACAGACGAGTAGCCACGCTGGCTGGGAGGATTGATGAATTGGAGACCCATCGGCCACCCTCCGGAGATGATGCCAACCAGGATACGATGTATGATGACGATGGAGAGGTTGACCAGCGAATGACACAAGAGGCACGACTACGTCAACGCCTTCGCCGCAATGATCAAGGTATGGGAGGAAACCACCAAGGGCGAGGTAATGATGATCCTTTTGCTAAAGTTAAATTTACCTTGCCTTCATTTTCTGGAAAATATGACCCTGAAGCTTATTTGGATTGGGAGATGACCGTAGAGCAGAAATTTAATTCCCATTTAGTTCCTGAAAATCATAGAGTTAGGCAAGCAACTAGTGAGTTCAAGGACTTTGCTATTATTTGGTGGAGTGAACTAGTTAAATCTGGCCTAGAACCTGACACATGGGATAGACTAAAGCGAGCTATGCGGGGTAGATTTATTCCTCCATCTTTCAAACGAGATTTGCGAAATAAGTTACAACGCTTAGATCAAGGAGAAAAATCTATAGAAGATTACTTTTAGGAGCTACAAATAGGAATGTTGCGTTGTGAGGTAGAGGAGGATGAGGAGGATAAGATGGCTCGATTTTATGGGGGGTTGAGATGTGAAATTTAGGACATTATTCAATATAAAGAATACAATTCTCTTAACCGATTGTTCCATCTAGCTATATTAGCTGAACAGGAATTGCAGGGAAGGCAGCCATTGAGAAGGAACAATTAGGGAAGCACATCTACATCGAGGCCTTCCATTGGGTAAGGCAAAAGTGTCTCTATTCGGAGTTCTACGCCCTCTACCAATAGGGCGCCAGCAGCGCCATCTTCACGAGCTACTGAGGTGAGCAAATCTGTTCGCGTACAGGCACCCGCAAAAAGCACATCATCGGTTGCTTCTACGGGAAGAACGAGGGATATCCAATGCTTCAAGTGCAAAAGGATGGGCCATGTGCAACGTGATTGCCCAAATCAGAGAGTTCTCATTGTTACAAATGATGGTGAGTACACTAGTGCTAATGATGTTGATGATGAATTAGCACATGGCACTAACAATGCAAGTGATGAAGATGAGAGCGATGAGGATGTGGAGCACATAGGTGCGGAAGATACAAGCAAGTACCTGAGCATTGTAGCACAACAGGTGCTAAGTGCTCAAATGGAGAAGGCAGAGCAAAATCACCGCCACAATTTGTTCCAATCAAGGTTCGTGGTTCACAATAGAGCATGCCGTGTTGTCATTGATAGCGGCAGTTGTAGCAACCTTGCTAGTTCAGATTTGGTTGACAAGCTAGATTTGCTTATACAACCACATCCACGGCCTTACTACAACAATGGTTCAACTCTTGTGGTAAGTTGAAGGTAAGCAAAATTGTGAGAGTGCAATTTTCTATTGAAAAGTACTATGATAGTGCAAATTTTGATGTCGTGCCTATGTAAGCATGTTCTTTACTTTTGGGTAGATCTTGGGAATATGATAGAGATGTGCTGCACTGTGGTAGAACTAACACGTACACTTTCACACATAATGGCAAAAAGATTGAGTTGCTACCAATGACCCCTGTTGAAATTTTGAAGGACGATATAGCGCGTGCTGAAAATAAATCTAAGTCTAAAAATCAGCAAGTAGCTAAAGATGTGTTTCCACCTACAAAGGAGAAAAAAGAACCACCTGCTAGGAAAGACACACTTAAGTTGAAAGGAGCTTCCATGTTAGCTACTAAATCTGAGATTTCTAAGTTAAATGTTAATGAATCTATTTGCTATGCTTTGGTTTGCAAGGAAACTTTCTTTACACTAGAGAACTTGCCTCCTTCTTTGCCACGTGCTATTACTAACCTTTGTAGGAGTTTGCTGATGTATTTCCAAGTGAGATACCCCCGGGGCTGCCATCTATGAGAGGAATTGAGCATCAAATTTATTTGATCCCGGGAGCTGTGTTGCCAAACCGTGCACCGTACAGGACCAATCCCAAAGAGACTAAGGAAATTCAGCGTCAAGTGCAAGACTTGCTTGAAAAAGGGTATGTACGTGAGAGTATTAGTCCTTATGCTGTGCCTGTTATTTTGGTGCCTAAGAAAGATAGGTCATGACGCATGTGTGTGGATTGTAGAGCCATTAACAACATAACTATTAGATATCGTCATCCTATCCCTAGGTTAGATGATATGCTTGATGAATTAAGTGGCTCTGTTGTGTTCTCTAAAGTAGACTTGCGTAGTGGATACCACCAAATTAGAATGAAATTGGACGATGAATGGATGTAACACCCTGAAAATCATCTTAATTAAAAATTATCGCGGGAAAATGGAAATACAAGAATACACTAGAAATTTTTGTTTGAGAAAAAGTTTGAATAAAATTTTAAAATTTCCAATATTAAAAATCCCGAGTTTAAATTTTTAAATAAATACTTGGATGTTTTTATATTCCAGGGGTTTTGTCGGAGTATTTAAACGTTTGAGTATTTAAAATAATAAATTCTTCATGTTTCATGGTGGCATTTACTTCTGGTAAATTCCCCGTGATTTAATAAACTCTCTAAAATTTTCTCGGATTTTTCGGAGCTACAAAATTAATTTTAATGCTATAAAGATCACTAAAGGAATTAAATAAATATAAATAAATTCCTTTTCTTTTCCCCTGTTCGGGTCGTTCCTGATTCTGTTCTTTGAAGTCTCCTCGTTCATCGTGAACTCTGACTCCCTTTTCTTCTAGGGTTTTGTGTCGTTCCTACAACCCTAAAGTCACCTTGAAAATCTAAATTCGGAGTTACCGGATTTATTTATTTTGGAAACCCTAGAACTCTTTTGGACTCCCAATCTAAGATCCTTTATATTCGAAATATTTATATTTCCCTTTGAGATAAATCCCAGATATTCCCTTAAACCCTTTTCTGTCAAAATAAATCCAAATCCCCAATCGTCTGAGATTTCTCCAAATTCCAGTCCCAATAAAACATCCTTGTCAATTCCCTAATCCCAAAATATTTTATTTAGAATATTCCATTTCCCAGTTCCTGAAAAATCTCCTTCAGTTCCCCACCCGAAGAATAATTCAATATTTGATTCCCCAAATATTCCTAGAATATTCTGATATTCTACTCCCCTATTTCTTTATTCTCTGAATCCCACAAAATATTCCATTTCTTAATCTCCTCCAAGTGGTCTCCGATTCTCAAATATATATATGTATGTAGGTATGTATATATATTCCAAGTACCGGAATATTCCTAAAATTTGTAATATTTCTACAAATTTTCGTTTCAGAAATATTCCTTAAATTTCTAACTTCCCAAATTTCCAAATTTTGAAATTTTTCATAAAAACCCCTCTCTTTTCCTTTCTTTTTGCCCCATCTTTTCTTTTATTTTCCTTTTCCTCTTCTCTCTCCTGTTCACCGTCCTTTTTCTTTCTTCTCTCGTTCGGTCTCCTCTCTCCACTCTTCTCCCGGCTTGGAGGCCGAACCAGGCCCGGCCTGCCGCCGCTCCGCCTGGCCCCGGCGACGCGCCTTCCCTCGACCCCGGCCCGGTCTGCGCCGCGCAAGCCGCCGCCTTCTCCCTGGCCCGCTGCTCCACCGCCCGGCCCAGCCCAGCCACGCCGCCACAGCCCGCAACGACCGTCGCCGAATCCGCCGTGTCGCCGCTCCTGCGACGCCGCACCTGCCCTATCTCCTCCTTCCCCTATAAATACCAGCCGCCGTCGCCTTCCTCCTGTTTTCCCCGACGCGCCGCCACAGTGCCCTGCCTCAGCCGCTATTGCCGTGCCCTGCCTCTGCCGCCGCTGGGTGCTCGGTCGTCGGTGTCGTCTCCACGAATCCCGCCTGCAGCTGGTGAGCATCTTGGCCCGTTGCCTCTCTCGGCCAACTCCCTACTTCGCTCTGTGTCTGGTTGCCGACGTCACCTCCGCATTGCAGTGCCATCCTCAGAACGTCGCCGCCGCCTTCTCGCCGATGCAGGCCATCGTCGCCATCTTCACCGCCGTCTCGGCCTACTCTTCCCCTGCGCACCGTGCCGCCGCTTGGTGCCCCGCATCCGGCTGCCGCTCGGCTCCGCTCCGCGCTGCCTTGTCCAGTCACTGCCGTCCCCAGCCGGAGTTCCCAGTGCCGCCGTGCTTGCTATGCTCCCCAGTCGTGGACGCCGCCTCCTCCCGTCGCCGGTAAGCATCAAGAACGGCCGCCCCGTCGCCTCCATCTTCTCCGCTGGGCGCCGTGCTGTTCCCCGCTCGGCCTCGTCGTCGTTGGCATCTACCTCTCCCCGCCGCTTGGACGACGTCGCCGCCGTCGTCGCCTTCGATCCCCACCGCCGATGAGCTCCAGACCTGCCGCCGTCTACTTCAAACCGGAGCCCGGCTTCCTCTCTTCGCTCCTCTGGCTCCTGTCGTTTGCCTTGGTCTGCCATCTACACCGCCATGGCGCCGCTGTCGGTACCTCCGTGCCGCCGACGTCGCCATCTACCCGGAGCCCGACTCTCCCGGTTCCTCGTCGTCGTCTTTTCTTCGCCGCCTGCCCCGTCGGCCACTATCGTCCATCGCTGCCGTCGGCACCACCGCCCCAGCGCCATGCCCCGGTCGCCGCCAGGTCGTCCTCCACAGCCGCCGCCCTCGTCGTCGACCTGGCGCTGTTGCCTGCCATTGCCCTCAGTGGCCATCGCCCTCGTCCTCCTCAGCCGAGCGCCGTCGCGCCATGGCTGGGCGCAGCCCCCTTGTGACCCCGACATGTGGCCCCATCGAAAACCCTTTGCACAATACCTACAACCCTCTCGACCGTCAGATCCATCTGATTTGATGTGAGCCATCAGATATTTATGTCTGTCCAGATGTTGACATGTCAGCCCTAGCCATCTCAGCTGCCATTTTGATTGCCACCTCATCACCTCATCCCCTTCGGCCACGTGGTATCCATCTCAGTAGTCCACCGGCCCCTCCTATTCCTAAATCCATGAACCAAGTCCACCGTACACCTAGTCACTAACCATAGACCCCACATGTCAGTATTTATCCAAAATAATTGTTCTAATCCCAAAATCCAGAAAATATTCCCCAGAATATTCTTTTCTAATTCCTTTTGGATTTACTATAAATTCAATCTTCCAAAAACCGTATCTTTTCTGTTTGAAGTCCGTTCCGATCCGTTTTTCTTCCTAAATTTATCTAAAATCATAATTTATTTGTTTATGTATTTTTATGTACTGTTTATTTGGAATTTCTTAGGATTTATTATCGTTTTACATGTAGTTGCGTACAATTGTTGTTTCGGAAGATTACGAAGTCTGCGGAAGAGTTCGGAAGATTATTTGAAGACTTTTGCGATTGCAAGACAACTCACACGACAATCTCCTTGAGCATATTGATCCCGCTTGCGAAAGCGATTTTATTTTAAAGTTATTGCATGAAATGCTTTAGAATGACATTATTACGGGTAATTATTTAATAGCTAATATTCCTTGATATTTATGGCCATTTTGTTATTGTTATCTATGCCTTGATACCCTAGGTAAATAATATTGACTAGCCGGGTGTTTAATTATTTATCTGGCTAGATTATTTAGGATTTACTTAGCCATGCTTAGAAACTATAGTGTCATTATATGTGGGAAACTATTCATTCATTTTGATTAATTAATGGATACTGGCTATATTTTCACGACAGTGAGTCGTGGCTGGTTAATTAATTGTGTCAACTAAAATATGGATGAATGGTGGGTTGTGAGTACCAGGGTTGAGAATGTTGCTAGCGGTACTCATGACAGTTAAGGACCGGTTCGTGGACTACTTGTTGCGAAGCAACACTCGTGCTAATCACAAGCTAGTATAGGATAGCAGGAGTTTGAAGTGTGTCAAGTTCAATAGGAGGCACCAGGGCGTGTTTGTAGCTGGAATAAGTCCACACATGGCAGTGACAATAAGACCATACTTCGGGCGTCGGACCATCTTGCGGTAGGTACTTGATCACCCCTACCGGAGACCGGAGGTTCGGTGGGAGGCTCTCCTATTGTGCGAGTTACATGGATAATCCTTTTACAATTCCTTTCTGAGGTACCGTGGTGGTATTAAGGCGCACAGTGATGTGTTGTGGAGTTGTGTCTTGTGAGTAAATTGGTACACCTCTGGCCAGAGTAAAACTATTCAAATAGCCGTGCTCGTGGTTAATGAGCGGCCTAGCAATGTTTTCTGTGATTAGTCCCACACTACTCATTAATGGAAATAAATGATGGAACAGTGATAGCTCCTGTTTGGAGAAGTTTTGGTTTGGGCCTGAACTACGTTGGAGCGTTGTTCAGAGATTGGTTAAATGCTGATAATAATTAAACTACACTGTTTTAATGGTTTTAAAGTGTAAATATTTTAAATGTTGTTTTATGCAAAATAAGTCATACTATGCCTTTCCTTTGGTATCGTGTTACATTATATTGCATTCCCTAATGTGGCTTGTTAAGTACGGTGGGTGGTACTCAGTCTTGCATTATTGCAATCTTTAGAGTGAAGCTTTGCGAGGAGAAGAAGTTGGTGTTTGGCTTATACCCCAATTGAGCTGCCTGTGGCTTGGAGCTAAAGCTACGCTAGTTGCCGTTCTGCTGCTATTTCTTTTGTGTGAGGACTAAGTGTCTCTGTTGTAAGTATTTATCGTTATTTCGTATTTGGTTATGTTTATCAAATTGTCGATTTGTGTACCTCGGCTGATTCCTAGACAAGGATTTATTGCATAAATTAGCTTTGGAAATTCTGGTGAATTTCTGGGCGTGACAATGGAAGACCGCGTTCAAAACTAAATTTGGTTTGTATGAGTGGTTAGTAATGCCTTTTGGTTTGACTAATGCTCCTAGTACTTTTATGTGACTCATGAATAAAGTTTTACACACTTTCATTGGTAGATTTGTGGTGGTTTAGTTTGATGATATATTTGTTTACAGCAAGTCTTTAGATGAACATAAGGAATATTTACGTGCTATTTTTAATGCTTTGAGAAATACACGTTTGTTCGGTAACCTCGCGAAGTGCACTTTTTGCACGGAGCGAGTTTCTTTTCTTGGTTATGTTGTGACTCCACAGGGAATTGAAGTTGATGAGACCAAGATAGAAGCGATCAAGAGTTGGCCGACTCCTATATCGATTACACAGGTGCGGAGCTTTCTTGGGCTAGCTGGATTCTACCGTCGCTTTGCTCCCATGAATGAGCTCATAAAGAAAGGCGTTTCCTTTTGATAGGGACAAGCACATGAAGACGCCTTCAATTTGCTTAAAGAGAAGTTGACTCATGCCCTACTACTCCAACTCCCTGACTTTGGTAAGGTTTTTGAGCTTGAATATGATGCAAGTGGTATTGGGATTGGAGGTGTGCTTATTTAAGAAGGTAAGACAGTTGCATATTTTAGTGAAAAGTTGTCAGAATCTAGTTTGAACTATTCCACCTATGTTAAAGAACTGTATGCTTTGGTTTGAACATTAGAGACTTGGCAACATTATCTATGGCCAAAGGAATTTATCATACATTCTGATCATGAGTCTTTGAAATATATTCGAAGTCAAGCTAAATTGAATAAACGACATGCTAAATAGGTAGAATTTATTGAGTCGTTTCCATATATCATTAAGCATAAGAAAGACAAAGACAATGTGATTGCTGATGTTTTATCTAGACGCTACACTATGTTATCTCAACTTGATCATAAAATTTTTGGATTAGAGACAATAAAAGAATTATATGCTACTGATTTGGACTTTAAAGAAGCTTATGATCACTGTCGAGAGGGGAGAACTTGGAATAAATATGTGTTGAATGAAGGATTGTTATATCAAGCTAACAAATTATGTGTTCATGCAAGCTCTGTTCGTCTTTTGTTTTTGCAGGAAGCGCATGGAGGTGGATTGATGAGACATTTTGGAGTGAAGAAGACGAAGGATGTGCTGGCCACTCACTTCTTTTGGCCGAAAATGTGGCGTGACGTTGCACGATGCAGCACTTGTAACAAAGCTAAGTCCCATCTTAATCCACATAGTCTTTATATGCCTCTACCCGTCCCTAGTGCTACTTGGGAAGATATTTCTATGGATTTTGTTTTAGGGTTGCCTAGGACAAAGAGGGGAGGATAGTGTTTTTGTTTTGTGTTAATAGATTTCCAAAATGGCATATTTCATTCCTTGTCATAAGAGCGACGATGCTACCATAGTTGCTGATTTGTTTTTCAGGGATGTCGTTCGTCTATATGGTGTGCCCAATACAATTGTTTCAGATTGAGATACCAAGTTTTTGAGTCATTTTTGGATGACGTTATGGAGAAAATTGGGGACGAAGTTACTATTTTCTACAACTTGCCACTCCCAAACCGATGGACAAACGAAGGTGGTGAATCGTACTTTGTCAACAATGTTGCGGGCTGTTTTGAAAAATAATTTGAAAATGTGGAAAGAATGTCTTCCACATGTGGAGTTCGCCTACAACCGTTCGTTGCACTCCACCACAAAGATGAGCCCATTTCAGGTGGTATATGGCTTTAACCCTCGTGCTCTAATTGATTTATTGCCTTTACCATTTTCAGAAAAAGTGAATTTTGATGCTAAGACACTGGCTAAATTTGTGTTTAAGTTACATGAGACCACTAAGAACAATATTGAGCGTATGAATGCAAAGTATAAACTTACTGGTAGTCAAGGTAGAAAGGAGCTTATTTTTGAACCTGGTGATCTTATTTGGTTACACTTAAGAAAGTATAGGTTTCCTACTTTGCGCAAGTCAAAATTAATGTCTCGAGCTACTGGTCCTTTTAAAGTTCTTGCGAAGATCAATGATAATGCATACAAGATTGATTTGCCTGCAAATTCTGGTGTGAGTGATGTGTTCAATGTTGCTGATTTAAAGCCTTACTTGGGTGAAGAAGATGATCTTGAGTCGAGGACAACTCCAAATCAAGAGGGGGAGGATAATGAGGACATCACTTCTTTCGATACACACTTACAACCTCCACAGGTCCAAGGACCAATTACTCGCGTACGTGCCCGTCAATTTAATTGCCAGGTGAATGTGTTCCTAAGTTTACATGGAAATATTTCTACGAATGGTATGCTATTTAATTCTTGTGATGATTTTATTGTCATTAGGAACCTGGGAGAAGACCATGGAGAATAGCTCAAGAAGCCAAATATTAAAGTGGAGACAACAAGTGCAAGTAAATTCTTATTCCCGAGACCGATTCAGTTTTGGGCTGGGAGAGAGCGTCAACTTCAAATGGTCATAACTTTTGATCCAGAAGGAGTTATAGGGCCTACAAGTACTTGTTGGAAAGCTTATAAGGTCTACATTCAAATGGTTTTAGTTTCATACCAAAATTCCTTCTAAGCTGTCCAGAATCGCTAAAATAAGTTGTGTTATTTTTCCCATCTGAGTCAGTTTTGGCCTTTGGGCTTTGTATTTGTGTCGTGGGCTAAACCCATGAGGAGTGCACTCCTCACAGGGAAAACCCTCACCCTAGGACGTCCTAACTCATATATATTCAGTAGCCGTCACTGTTTAGGTGGGTTTTGCTTAGATTATTCTATCTCTGAACAGTTTCGCCGTTTATCGGTTTGTGAGACCTCAACTTCGAGAGTATAATCATTCATCTGCATGTGAGTTGCAATCTTTTTTGTTCTTGCTTGTGTTCTTCGATTCGCATGCAGGGATTAGCCTTTGTGGTGAGGTCAACCGGACAGCGCACGGTTGATAACGAGAGGAGACGTGGTGTAGCAATTGCAGGGTTCCGGTCTTGGTGATCAGAAGCCAGATCGTAAGTGTCAATTCTCCACCAAATCGAGAGTTATCCTTACCTAACGGAAGATCGGACACCCCGTTGCCATCAACCGAGGTCGTAGGCCGTGCCATGCCGACATGGCCCGTCGGTGGCCCACCATGCTTGGGTCGGCCCGGTCTGCTACGGCCTTACTATAGCACCGTGCTCACCTCAGGCTTGTGGTTTATTTTCACAAAAGCCCCTGGAGAAGTAGGGGAGAGACAGAAAGGTCCATCGATTCGAGATGCCCAAATCTCACCTCGACCTCGTCGCCGTTGGCCATGCCTCCGTCCCCGGCTGCCGCGGGGGCAGCCTCGCCGTTGAACTCCTCCTTGGCGTCCGCGTCCGACCCCACCCTGTCCTAGTGGGAGTCAGTGTCGTAGGCGCGGTCCCGCATTCTCGCGCTCTCCTCCATCCTACCGCCGCCGGCCGATTCCGACGTCGCAGCGCTCGCCGACTCCGACCGCCCGGCCTGCGCGCTGGTGCGGTCCCCCGCCGCTTACGCCACGCTTTCCGCGGCGCTCCGATCGAGGGGCGGCGCCGACGACCCCGCCTGCCATTGGCTCTACGACACGCTCCTCTCCCCGGACCCCGACCTCCACCTCGCCGCGCTCGCGTTCCTCCCGCTCCTCTCGTCGCTATACCTCCTCTGCCTGCCACCCGCGCTCTCCTCCTCGCTCTCCGGCTTCGAGGCCGTCCTCCTCGCTGTCTACTCCTCCGAGGCCAAGAATCGCCAGGGCAAGCCCGTCCTTGTCCAGGTACCTGACCTCTCCGTCCCCTCTCTGTACCACACACCACTGTGCTGTCCAGCCCCAGCTCGAAGTCTCCTCGCCGGCTGTAGCAGGCCGGCCGTGTCGGGCTGTGCCCATGACGGCCCAGGTACGGTTACTGTAGCATCATGCCCGGGCTGGTCCGATAGGGCACAGCCCATTTGAACATGTATGATAAAGAGAGAGAAATATTGAAAAATGCCCTGCATGCCCTTCTTATCTCCTCCGTTCTTCTCGCTCTTTCATTGGCTGTGCACTACGGCCCAATCATGGATGACACAAAAGAAAGTTAGATGTATGACTAGCATACAGCAAAGAGACAAATCTCGCTCAGATTTACTTGAATCGATGCTGAACCAATCCAGGAAAACCTAATCAAAGACCAAACCAACTGAACCATTGAAAGAGGGGGCGCGCAGCAGATCAAGCCAGTCGAGGACTCGAGGCTGTTGCCTGCGGCCGCACATCATTGTGCTGCAGACGAAGAGCGCCGGTTGCAGGGCTCGTGCTGCTTGTGCCGCTGCGAAGACCTCGACTCCGCCGGCGCCACCTCCTTCCCCACCAGATCCCGGCCATCACCTGCATGTCCGCTGCCCCCTGCCACATCGTGCGATCCAAGTGTGATGATGTCTACCTAACAGGCCAGCGCCACCTCGGCTCTCAGCTCCGGCCCGAAGCACCGGGCATGGCACATTGGCATGGCTGTTGACTCTTGAGGTAGAACAAGGGAGAAAAATAGAGAGGCAATTTAGGCATTTTACCAACCCTATCTCCACTGCTAACCAGGATAATATCATTCTAATGCTGTTAGTGTCCTACAACAAAAAAACCATGAAGTTGTAGTATCCATTAGCATAACCATATTTCTATGGTGTCTATCAACAGCGGACATAAGTTTAGAGTTTCCTATAGCAAATTTTATCTTTAAACTGTCCACTGACAAACTTGTTGGTAAAACAGAGTCCACAAACAAGAGGGCTACAGATACTGGTACCTTAGATTCAAACACGCATGTGTACAAGTACCTTGAATACAAACAGGAATGGAGTCATTGAATTCTTATTGGGAGAATTTTACTAGGGATGCCCAAATGTGGGTTGTGGGCCGACCCGCTTGCATCCTTAACTTGGACAAACAGAGACTATAAAATTTGCATTTATTCTGTTACAGATAGTGTTTTAGGTATTCATCCATGCGGGTATACTGAACCTCTGGGTAGAGCTCAGTTGCTTCGGCACCATGGTCACCAATGTCGAAGTTTGTCAAGCAGCCTTCGTAGAAAATGTGGTAGTAATGTCCTACTCCTACTTGATGAGCAAAGTCCATATCTGCAGGCATTGCAAATTGCATATGAGTCACAAATTTAGTATTTTTCCTAGCTAGTGTGTGTGTATATATATGTATTTTTTCTAAATTTAATCCATGGAGGGAGTAGTGGTATTAACAAAACGCAATTTGCAACATGACACTCATAAAACATAGTCTTTGCTAGCGAACACTGTGACAACGTGGGTTTGCTGCTGAACACTATAGCTGGTTCTTTGCCACCGGACACCATATGTATTATTTCATTATTTCTTGTCATTTTAGATAGTCAAATGACACAAATGCCCTTGAAAAGGGTTGGCTTGAAGATAACGAGGTGGAGCAGGAAACAGAGAGAAAAAGAGGAGCGTGGAGAGGAAGAGAGTAGATAACGGTGAGAACAATGCCAAGCTAAGAAAGGGATGACATGAAGGGTATTTTGGTCATTTAGCAATGTTTCTTCCCGTAACAACAAGAAATGATAAAATACGCTGTCTAGTGGCAGAGGAAAAAAAACTAGATTGTTCACTACCAAACCCGTGTTTTTGTGGTGTCCTCTAGCAAAGACCGTATATTTTGAGGGTCCTGATGTAAATTTTGCCATTAAAAAATCAGGAAGGTGATATTATAAATTAGATAGTAAATGACAGAGCCAATGTATACTGATAAACAGTTTCTTTGTACCTTCCATGGAAGCCAAAAATTCATCACCGGGTATGTGGCTTTTCTCAAGACTTTTTCCAGTGAGTTTTTCCCACTTTGCAATCAACTCGTTTTGCGTATGGCAGTTATCTCGTGGTCTTATGTATATTGTCTTGTTCAAGGTGCGAGGATCATCGATTGTTTTGATTGTATATATTCCCACATCATCTTCATCCACAAAAAACACTGCATATGCAGCTTGGTCAGTAGTATAAACTAAATTTTTTTGCGAAGTACTATAAATTAATTTAAAACTAATGTTCTACACTGTAGAATAACTATAATTATTGTATATTAGAACTACTATACCACATCCAACGGATTGTATACATTATAGAGTACCACAGCTGGACGCGGAAGTAAACTTTTTACCTGCTGCGCGTGATATATTGTATCGGATTCTATTTCTGATTGTATTATTATTGTAGAATAGCTTTCAATAGCCCTTAGTTCCTATTATATGACGAAGTCATGAGTAGTTAAAAGGAAGCAATACAAATTAATGTATTATCATTTTTCACTGAAAATCATAGAAATATCTTTAAAGGACATTCTATTTGGACTAGCTAGCCATGAAAACTTCATTGGTTTACACTAAGTTACAACTGAAAAAAAGTGGTAAACAGTAGAGAAACAAAGGTTGCACATCAGGAATCTTATTATGCTCTCTTAAATAGATGCAATGAAGTGCAGAAAAAATGTTTTAAAGATTTAAAGACAGCAATCATAAGCACAGAATCTAGATCAAATTGGACCACGTTGGTCCTACTGAACCTTAGAAAAGTCTGGATCGAATTTGACGCTTTGGATCCGAAGACAAATCACAAGTTTCTCTAAATAAGAAGGGAACAAATCCAACTTTCTCATAAGAAAAGACAAACCAACACCTGGAAATAAAAGCAATGAAACAACATCTTAATTAATTAGCTAATGTTAATTTACCTTTGACGTTGCCATCCCCATACACACTAACCTTCTCCTTGGGAGGGAGGAGGGTTTTCATCTGACAGAGATTAGGACAAAAGTAAGCTGCAAAGCAATTGGCAGAAACATATGTGTGTGGTATGTTTGCCTCCTCAATTGCTCTCCTTATCACCATCTTCTCGTCAAATGAAACCCTGCCTGGTTCAAGAGCATCCCCCATCCTTGATGGATCCATGCCGAATTCAGATGGCACGAAACGCTGCTCATGAAGAATTATTCAAGTGAATACTGATAAGTTGGATATTTTTCAAAAAAACAAACTCGATTATATAGAAGACGCTCACGCGCACACATCACTGCACGTACACATGTTCAGTAATGGTAGTATAAGTATCGTATTACTGCTGTGTACGGAATTGAATAGCTTCTCTTGTATCCAGAAATTTTACTACAGTACAGTACGTACTTTTTACTCGGCGTGTGCACGACTATTAGTAAATATCGCCATAATATATTGTACTGATATGATACCATGCTTTTTAATTATGTAATTAGTCAGGTTGACGGAAAATTAATTACCTTGACATTTCCAGCTTCTTTGATGGCCTCCACGAGCTTGAGCTGGAGCATGAGGTTGTGGCTGCGGAAGTGGACGCCGGACATGGCGGAGACGACGACGTCCACCTGACGGATCGCGGCGACGAGGCTCCGGTGGTCGTCTAGCGATGCCTCGAGGAGGCGCGCGCCCTGCGCCTTGAAGGCCAGCAGGATCTGGAGCTTGTCGAGGTCGAGGCCGATCTCCGGCCGCAGCAGGACATAGGTCGGGTGGCCCTCGGCTAAGCTCGCCGTGATGATGCGCCGGCCGACGAAGCCGGTGCCACCGACGACGAGGACCCTGCTCTTCTCCATGGCCATGGCTCAGCTCTGACGATGCAATCGACAAAGTTTAATGCCGTTCCGGCCATGCCAATACATTGCACCCAGGTTGCCGTACACTGTTTACAACGAGAGTGAGCGCTCAACTACCATAGCATAAAACAAAATATCTTATCGTGTAAACTAAGAAATCATATGAGTAAAAGATTATAGATCATTACTACTCGACACATAGAGTAGTGAAAATAGAGTCGAAATAGTCCAACCCGACGAGACGCACCTTGATGTAGAGTAAGTAGCCAGTCTCAGTCTCAGTAACTCGAGAGTCTTCTTGTGTAACAATGCCTCTATCGGTACCCATACCTTCAAGGGTTAAACACTGTGCACGAAAGTGCTAGCGCCTGCACGTAGCTAGAATTTTGCTCATGGGGAAAGGTGCGGCTAAGATTTTCTTATGTAAGTATGTCCTTTCACCGGTCCTCGTCTCTAAATATTTAGAGCTTCTAAGTAAGCCTCGTACGTCTAATAGAAACTCTACTTAGATCTCTATCTGAATTGAGTCGTGTTTGTATCTCTATCTAAACACTTTATTTTAAAAACACTTTATTTATATATTAAAAAAATAGTATGTGATATAATTATTTATATAGGATATATCACTGATTCTTAACTGCTGTGATGGTAATGGTACCTTGTTTTTCAACGATCTTACCACCGCAACTGTGGTGTTAATGTGTCGGGTTGCGTAGCTCTACGTGCGTTTCAGTAGAAATTTAGCGATGCTTACGAGTTGAAATCTCTTGCTTCCGTCTTTTAAGCGTTATAGTGGGCGCCACAACAGGTTTAATTAAAGTTATCCATCTTCCCTTGTCCGCTTTTGTTCACAGTTCACATTGGTTAAACCTACTGCCACAGGAACAAAATGATTTTTTGTTCAGCTTGGTTCGCATCCATCAAGTTGTTCGTTCGATTTCCATCTCTGGTATATTAGTTGATTCGGTTTCTACAATGAGCATAATCGATTTATCTCCTCCATGGTTGGATTTTATAGCGCACACGGGAGATGGACTTACTAGTATGTTGAATTTTATGTATTTTGAAAATGTCAAAGGTTTGACTCACGTGAATGGCCATATCTGAAAATTCAGACACAATTTGACAAAACTGGAGTATCCCGTTGATTATTCTGTTCAAGAGTTAAACAATCACGTGCCATTACAATCACGTCTACTTTCTTATCCTAATCAATCATAATCATCTTTTATTTCATATTTTACTTATTTTTTATCTCAACTAATTATAAGCTTATCTATTTAATTCTATCCCTTTATTTAATCCCTCAAAAGTCTAAAGGTAACGGATACAGAGAGTAACAAACACATAATGCATGCACGAATTAGTATCGAAAGGTGTATGTAAAGATAGAAGCGGCAGTGCAAAATAATTAATCAAGGATTCTCAGCTTTGTCTTGGATTTCTAATAATTGATCCTTAATCAGTTAATCTACACTGAGAAGGAGCTAGATTGCAATAAAATTTTTAAGACGGACGCAATCGTCGATGTTTTTATGCCCCAGCTTCAGGTCGTCAACATGCACGTACTGTCATATAACCCTTCATCACTAATGACTCTAAACTATCATCTCTAACGGACTACCGAGTCATTAGTGTACTTTAGTTAGTGATGTGAGGTGTAATTGTGACAGCTCGGCAGCCGTTACAAATGCAGTTCATCTATAACAGCTCGCGATTACCAGTCATTACAGACTAGAAATAACCAGCCGTTACAGATGAGGGGGATAATGTAGGAAAAAAAACAAGTACAGTTTTTCCTGTTTAATGGCTAGACTCAGGATTTGCTAGCCATGCTCTTGGAAAAAACAAATAGCAGAACATAATATATACCCACATACATTCATACCGAATATAACCCACATTACATTCAAATTCCATTTTCTACACTTCACAAATATATATACATCATTTCCATTCCATTTCATTCCTAGCCATTGCGCAAATATATATCACAAAATACGTAACACATATATACCAATTTAACAATCACATAAATTCATAATAGAGAATCACAAATAAAATATAGAATATAGACAGTAGTTGCACAAATAAAATTCAGAAATTAAAAATTAATAACTAGAAGTTTAGGCCTCAATAATTCACAAGTTTAGGATACAAAGTTTATCAAGTTGACATTAATTTCCATCACTAAGGAAAGCTCATTTCTTACTGACAACATTCACAAGGATATACTCTGCCAACTTTTCTCTAATTTGGGCGAGATCAAGACTTTCAAATTTCGATGGTACTTTCTACAAATATAAATGAAAAGGTGGAGTACTATTAGTATTTTCTATAAACAGTGGTATTTATAGAATAGATTTTTTTGGATGTTTAAGTAAACAAACCTCAGGATTAGAATCTGTAACTTTACATGTGCATGTGGTGGAATAAAAAAAAACACGTGTTCCCAATATTTGGATACTAGGGACACTTAAATTTCAGAATTGTTTTGAGGTCGTCCCATCCCTCTTTGTGTGATGTAGTTACGCCATGCCTCTTGCATTAAATTTGTTAGACGACTCCAATCCTGGGCTACACCGTGGAGGGAGTCAAGGTATATCAGCTTGTTTCACTTTGATATTAAGACACCAAAGATCTAATGGTACCTACGAGGTTACTACGGTTAAATCGATGGAGTTATCAATTTAAAACAAAGGGTGGGAGTTGCTTGGTCATCTTACCGCTGGCAGTACAGGAACATGATAGTTGCTGCTTCTTTGAATCCAACGAGGAACTGACCTTACCCTTCACCTTTGGTATTTTACTTGAAACTTTTGGCGATGGAGTTGTTACAGTCTTGGCCTGCTTCGATGGATGTTTCGGTATTGAGAATTCTTCGTCTAGATTTAGGTCCAAATCCCTCTAGATATCATCAAATTTACCTTGTTCTAGAGGACAAGGCGGTAGAGCAGGTTCTTTAATTACCGGCTTAGATGGACAAGACACCACTTTTATGATGATATCCTTCTTGGGCCATTGTATAAAGGAACCTCGTGCTTGTCCTAAAGTTGATAAAAAATTAGTTGGTGCCTCTAATGGATAGTTGACTCACTGATCATATGCACGATCTACCGACACCTTTGCAAACCCATCACTTAGCTGTGCTCCGTGAACTACTGCATTATGTGAAGGACAGTAGGCCACACCCTCGGCATCATCCACACTAAATGTCGGCATGACCTGTACATGTAGAATACAGTTTGTTGGCCTCTCTAGGAGATCGACTACATATGGGCCATCTTTATTCACGGGCTCTAATCCTGTGAAGGCACAACTACTCTTCCTCTGTGGACTTGCCTATGCAAGTGGCCATGCAGGAGGTGTGCAAATTTGTCCTTGTCCGAACTCTAACCGTAAACACGATACCTCATCCCGGAGGTGTGCAAATTCTTCTTGTGTCACTAACGGTCAGAGAGGAGTTTCACTTTGAATTCCTATGTCCACAAGATCTTGCCTTGAATCCAACCCACCTTTTATACTTTTCATGGAATATTCGGCAATATTTCCATAATACTGTCATACACATTCTTCTTAACGTGAATGACGTCAATGCAATAATAAACATCAAGATGTTTCCAATATGGTAGCTTCCATAAAATAGATCTTTTCTTCCACAACATCTTCTTTCTATCGGTTGATTTTTTATTGATGTTTTCGAACCCTGTGTTGATATCCTTGACCATGTCATGAACCTTTTCTCCAGTGAAACTCCTAGGAGTCAATTCTTCTTACTTGTTTCCATTAAATTGTTTCTTCATCCTCCTATATGGGTGGCTTCTCCCAAGAAAATGATGATGGCCGATGTATACAGCCTTACGTGAATTACTCAACCACATACTATTGCGTATGTTTCAACCACATACTATTGCGTATGTTTCAAACACTCCGAGCATACATTACCTCCTTTTATACTCTGCCTTAAAAGGTTTCCAAGTGCTAGATAGTCATTTATAGTACAAAACAGGAGGGCGCCAAGGTCAAAGTTCTCCCACTTGTACGCATCCCAAGTTTGCAACCCTATATTCCATAATGTTAACAGGTCATCAATAATAGGATGTAGGTACACATCAATGTCATTACCAGATTGTTTTGGGCCAGATACCAACATCACCAACATGATGTACTTTTTCATGCCTAACCATGGTGGGAGGTTATAGTTGCAGAGAATTACTGGCCAGGTGCTATGTTCTGCTCATATCGCCGAACGGGTTCATGTCGTCCGTGCTCATTGCAAACCTAATATTTCTTGGTTCACATTCAGTCGATATTTCTCCATTGTACCGAATCAGTAGGGTGTCTTAGATTACCATCGTTAGTGCGTCCATTCATATGCCAACGGATGAGCTTCGCTTCTTTTGGGTTGGCAAACAATTGCTTCAGAAGAGGGATTATAGGCAGATAGTATGCAACATTTGCAGGGCCACCCTTCTTTGACTTCATACTATCTATGCTACTGCTTGACCTCTTGTATCAACTGGCTTTGCATATAGGGCATGTTTCTAAGTTCGTATTTTTCTTGTAGTATAATATAACACCTTCTTTGCTTCATATGTCATCTTTGGCATCATGTCTTTGGCATCATGTTTCCCTCCGCAAGCATAGCCTTCAGAAAATCATGTAGTTCCGTGAAACTTCTACCTAACCATCCATTGCCTATTTAACCTTCGTAACTTCCAACATGGTCGATAATTTTGTATACTTTGGATTGCAACCAGGGTACACAGCGACGGTGGCCAGCGCGAACGGCGAAGGGCAGCGACTCCGGGGCGGCGATGCTGTTGACGGCAGCGCAGAGGAAAGACCACAGGGATGCCCGAGGCTTCTGGGTCCTCCGGGAGTCCAGCCTAGTGACGATGTTGACGGTGCACAGGCGATGTGCCAACGGGAAACGAGCACCGACAGGAGAGAGGAAGGGAAAAAGAAGGAGACGGGAGCGGCGGTAGTCGGGCTCACTGGTGTCCAGCGGAGGACGATGATGACCTTGGCGGTGGCGCTGGTATTCCTGGGGCGGCACGACTGCACGAGAGGCCAAGATTGGCGGCGGCTGCTTGCAGAGGCGCAAGAGTGGCGGCGGCGGTGGAGGAGGCAGTCGGCGGAGCGGCGGCAGAGGCAGTCGGTGGTGTTAGACTATATCCGGCATGTATCTCTTAATTGGCTCCTTTCCTAAACCTCCCGATATTACTTCTATAAATCGGTTGAGCATTCTGTGGAAGGTCGAGGCCTATATATGTATTACTCCGTGATCAATACATTATTGCGTTGAGTCTAATCTCCTATCATGGTATCAGACTACCGATCCTATGCTTCCGCAACCTAACCCGACGTGCGCCCTCGCCGCCCTCTCGCTCGACGCCATGTCGACCGATTCCTCCTCCTCCCCCACCTCTCCCCACTCAGCCGCTCTCGAATCGGCGGTCGACGCCATCGCGGACGCCGTCCGTGCTTCCTTCCTCCCTTCGGATGGCCTCCAGATCGACCCCACGACGGCCACCGCTGTCGCCTACGGCGCGGCAGAGAAGGCGTCCACCGTGGCGCGCCGCACCCTCGCTGCGTTCTTCGCGTCGACCACCCTGCCTCCCGTACCCGTCCTCCCAACGCCCGCGCTGACAGCCGTGCCCGACGGCTCCCCACCGGGGTCCGTCGCTCCTCTCCCACTCGCGCCGCCGACCGCCGGATTCTCACTAGTCGACCTCGCCGCGTTCTTCGCTGCCGCGACTCGACTCAGCTACCCTATCGTCAGCCCGACGCCACCTCTGTCGACGTTCCAGTGGCCCGGCGCGTTGTCCCTGACCGGCCTCGCCTCCAGCGCCCCTAGCGGCGCTCCGGGTGGCGCTCCGGGCGGCGTTCCCGCCGGCGTTCCGAGCGGCATCTCCTCCCTGGCCGCACCCATGCCCGACGTCGACGCCCGCGCTGCGCTTCACACCCAGGCGGTTGGCATCCTCAACGTCAAAGCACTGGTTCCCGTCACCCTCGACGTCCCGGCCGCCAACTACACCCGGTGGCACGGCCTCTTTCTAGTGGCCCTCGGCAAGTACGACCTGTAGGATCACTGTAACGACCCGCTTTCCTTTTTCCTGTTGTAACTGGTTTTCTGATCTTAATCTTTTCCTATCCCGTCAGCTGTGCCTCCGTTTTTCCCTCTCCCCGGCCAGCCGACTACCTTCTCTCTTGTGCCGAGTAGAGTTGCTACTCAGTCCTTGTACCCTGCCCTTATCCTTGTCTTACTCGGACCCCTTTGCTGCCGAGTGAGCACTGTGATGTGGCCGACTACCTTGTTGAGACCTGTTGCTTCTTCGTACCCCGAGTTGCACCCGCCCGTTGGACGCCGACTACCGAAGTAGTGAAAGATCAATCTTCACCTAACCGCAGCATCGCTTGGACCAGTGGTCAGTCCGAAGCCCTGTCAGTGAGATTTCTCCAACCTGTCCTAGCCTTGACCTTAATGTCTCATCGCAGCTACAGTGCCTGCCAACTCCTCTGACCAGTTGGACTCCAAAGTCACTTCCTGTCTTGTCCCAGTCAGTTCATCTTGACTTCCTTGCCCACCCGTTGCCCAGCTCCACCGTGCCTCAATCTTGCACGTCGGCTATATGGCCAACCGTGCCCCCTTCTTTCTTTGTTTTGCAAACCGGCCAGCTCCAGCTCTGCTGAGTTCTTGTTCTTCTCTCAAGCTTTGGAGCTCTGTCACCTGGTTCGCAAGCCTGGTTCAGCCGACTGCCCCCTTTTCTGCAGCCGACTACTTCTTGATCTATTTCTTGGTGTCTTACTTCTCCTGCTTATCAGTGTTTCCTTCTGCTTGTTCAGAGCCTGAACCGTGGACGATCCAGAAGCCGCCTTCGCCGAAGAAGACCCCTCCTTGGAACAAGGCAAGCCTCTTTGATCATATTGTTTCCATATATGCAAAACTATGTTGTTTGGAAAATTATGCATGCTTAGTTTACACCTTTTTAAACTGTTGGCCTCGGTTTTGCAAGCGCAACCGATGGACCTACCCAGTAGTAACACTTATCTGGTAGGATGTTGTTATATTTCACCCTTGAAGAGCCCCACAAATGGCACGCTAGCATCCTATCTGAGGATACGATGCGAGTAGAATGGCTTAGCTCTGCAACGTTGTTTGTCGTTGGGAAAAACATTGGGTTTTACCAAACTGATTGAAAAAAACCGGTACTCCGTGTATCGGCGTGTTTGTGAAACAAATAAAGTTGTGAAAATCTTGATATACCGAGACAGTGCCTGTGTGGCTTGGCTATGTATCATCATTAAGGACCGTTTCCTTTGGGAATTCCATCCGAGCATCTTACAGTGCGACCAGACGGGTATTATGGGATGCCCCTGGCCGAGTAAATAGTAGGTTTAGGGAAGTTCAGTGCCGACCACTGAATCCTGTGTGGATCTTTCGGCTGGCATTGGATGACTCTAGACTGCTTTGGAAATGGCCTTGTCACGAATTTCTGGGTACAGGCCAGTACTCGGTGTAATTTTCGTGTCGGATGGGTAAAGCGCACACCCTCTGCAGAGTTTAGCAGAACTGTTCGAACAGCCGTGCCCACGGTTAAGGGCGATGCAAGGTGATTCCCATAGCGTAGACTTGTTTGCCAGTGATTTGTGAAAGTGTTTGATGGGAAGGGAACCGTGACCAGAGTTTGCCGAGTGAGCAAACGGAAGGCCTGTGTGGCCAGAAACGGATCTGTGTGATCCGGGGTGTGAAGCACCATAATCAAGTGAATGAAAAGTAAACAGGATGAAGATCATGCTCCGGGTTGTAGCCAGGGCAGCAACCTTAAGCCCCGGGTTGTAGCCAGGGCGGCAGTTGTACTGATGTCTTCGGGTTGTAGCCAGAAGACGGATTGATCAAGCTCCCGGGTTGTAGCCAGGGCAGCAAGTTGATCAAGTTGTGCTCCCGGGTTGTAGCCAGGGAAGCCACTTTAGCTAGCTGGTTATAGCCAGCCTAGCGGGCATTTAGTGCCATGATCATGCTCCCGGGTTGTAGCCAGGGCAGCGATGATGAGCCCCCGGGTTGTAGCCAGGGCGGCCGACTAGCTAGCTGGTTGTAGCCAGTGTAGCGGGCATCAAAGTGCACAGCTGAGATTTGGTTGTAGCCGAGTCTCAGGGTCAACGAGTGGTTGTAGCTACTCGGGAAGTACAGGACCAGCAAATACGAAGCAAAAGATGATAAGAACATATATGTTTATGCTTGATTCATTAAGTGGCGAGTTGTTGAAAAGCAACTTGCGGAATGGATAGGGGCGTGAGCCTCTGTCCGACAACAAAAATTTAAGCTCACTAGTGTTTGCAAAGAAAAGAGTTTCTTAAGGTAATTTTCGCAAATAAACCTTTAGCCTTTCTATCTGACCGACATGGCATCATTTCCGGCTTGCTGAGTACGAAAGTACTCACCTTGTTCATATATATATATGTATAGTAGGTTTCGGAGAAGAAGACGAAGATCCGACTGCTGCCGAGTTCCTCCAAGACCCGGCCGACTACGAAGACTTCTGAAGGTTTCGAGCCTAGTTCCCAACCGAGCCTGTGGAGTAGTTTTTGCCCAGCTTCCGCCCTGTTGCTGCTGTTTCGTTAGTTTACCTGTTGATTATTTTTGCCCATTCCGGGTCTGTCCTGGATGGATCTCCTTGTACATATATGTAAGTACTCTGTTTATGTATTATTGTAACTCTGTGTTGTATCATTGTTGTGCGTACCCGACTACTGATCCTGGGATCGGGTGCCTTATGCACATGGTGGCCTTCCACCTAGTCGGGAGGCGCCACAGCGGTGGTATCAGAGCAAAAGGTTGGCCCTAGGAACGAAACCCCACCCGTGTAGATGTCTTTGAGGATCTTATTTTGAAAACTATACTATTTGCAAAAGACTAGGACTTGTCTGGGTACCTCTCTCTGCTTTGTAGAATTTTGGAAAAGTTTCTAAACTCTTGGCTATCTCCCTACATTGGCTCCTGCGTGGATCTTTGGTATTAGCCCTTAGGTTCCAGTGCCCTATCTGTCATCTTTTCGTTGAGGCTGGGTTCCCGAGTATATTCCTTGTTCTGCTGCTTGAATCCATCTTGCTAATCTTGTTGCTCCTTCATCCGTTCCATCGGTTTGGTTGCCGATATCCTTGCTGAGCCCCTCTTCCTTTGGTTGCCCTTTTCTAGGACCAGATGGCAGAACGTCAGCGCCGTGCCGTCCGTACCCCGGCCCGCTTGGGTTTTGAAGACCAAGGCCCAGTCCGCAACAACCTGCTTACTGCCGCGGAGGAACAAGAAGTGGAGCAGACCCACGATCGGACGTCAGGAAGTGGCCGTGCAGCCGGCCTTGGTACCTTCGACGCTGCAACAGCAAACCCTGGAGGATTGCCTCAACCTCCTCACCTTCCAGCAGACCCCCAGCAGCTTATGGCCATCCAGACCCAGATCTTGCAAGGCATTGCTCAGAATCTGGCCGCAATGCAGCCTCTTCTCCATCAAGCTCCACCAGCACAAGCTCATGGACGCTCCAAGCTCGCCGACTTCATGAGGTCCCGTCCAGCCGAGTTCTCTCAGACTGCTGAGCCAGTAGAGGCTGACGACTGGCTGAAGGATATGGACAGAAAACTGAACCTAGTGCAGTGCACACCTGTGGAGAAAACCCAGTTTGCTGCACACCAACTGCATGGACCAGCAGCCGATTGGTGGGAGAACTACTGTGCTGCCCATCAAGATGCCGCCAACATCGCCTGGCCCGAGTTTGTTGAAGCCTTCAGAGCCGCACATGTCCCAGAAGGAGTAATAGACATTAAGAGAGAAGAATTCAACAACCTCAAGCAGGGACATTCCAGCATCAGCGAGTACCTGAGCAGGTTCAACCATCTAGCTCGCTATGCACCCGAGGACGTGAACACGGACAAGAAGAAAATCAGAAGGTTTCTGAAAGGGATGAATGTGGCAATGAAGATCCAGCTTATTGCCCATGACTTCCCTACTTTCCAGCACATGATCAACAGAGCCCTAGTAGTTGAAGACGCGAGGAAGGAGATCGAAGTTTTTCGCAAGCGCAAGGCCTCCCAGATGCAGACTCGTAGTGGTCCGAGTACCAGGCCCTATCTCCCCAGTCCTTCCCGTCAGTTTGCCCCAACCCAGTTCCAAGAGCGGGTGTTTCGCCCATCTGTTTCTCGCCCGGCTTCTTCTGTTCAGTCCCGACCCCTCAGTGCAAATACCGGTGCAAGTCGCCCTACCTCAGCCGGCCTTCAGCGGAGGAGTATTCCGAGTGCCCCGAGAAGCCGATGCTACAACTGCAACGAGTTGGGTCACTTCGCCCGACACTGTCCCCAGAAGCAAGACTCTGCAGTCTCCGGACGCCCCAACGCCAGCGCTTCAAGAGCCCCTGTGTTCAGTCGAGGACAGCCGACTACACATGCTAGTGGATCTGCCTACCGTGCCCCTCCGGCCCTTGGACGTGGCCGAGTCAATCATATCCAGTCGGAGACAGCCCGAGAAGCTTCAGATGTGGTAATGGGTACGTTTCTTGTCAACTCCGTACCTGCAGTTGTTCTGTTTGATTCTGGAGCATCGCATTCCTTTATTTCTCAATCTTTTGTGGATAAGTATGGTTGGGATGTTCAAGGTCTTAGGATACCTATGGTCATACACTCCCCTGGCAAGGAGTTTAGGTCAGACCAATCTTGCCCTGGAGTTACCTTGGTAATTAAAGGAGTTAGTTTCTCAGCCAACCCCATTGTCCTGGAATCGCAAGGCTTGGATTTGATTCTAGGCATGGACTGGTTAGCTAAGCATAAGGGCCGAATAGACTGTGCAACCAGCACCATAACCCTGCAGTGCCCTTTTGGACAAGAAGTAAAGTTTGCCTCCCTTGGAAACCCTAAGAACCGACCCCTCCTGAGCTCGGTGCAAGTAGTCCCTTTGGAAGAAGTGCCGGTGATCAATGAGTACCCTGATGTCTTCCCAGACAGTTTACCCGGAATGCCCCCTGATAGAGAGATTGAATTCTCTATAGAGTTGCTACCCGGCACAGCACCCATATCCAAGAGACCCTATAGAATGGCGGCTAATGAGTTAGCCGAAGTGAAAGAGCAGATAGAAGAACTTGAGAGCCTAGGTTTTGTGCGACCTAGCACATCACCTTGGGGAGCTCCAGTGCTCCTAGTGGAAAAGAAGGATAAGACCAAGAGGATGTGCGTTGATTATCGCGCACTGAATGGAGTAACCATCAAGAATAAGTATCCTCTACCAAGGATAGACGACCTGTTCGACCAGCTGCAAGGAGCTAAAGTTTTCTCTAAGGTTGACTTGAGATCAGGATACCACCAATTGAAGATCAGGCCTGAGGATATACCCAAAACAGCTTTCCTGACCCGATATGGATTATATGAGTATACGGTGATGTCCTTTGGACTCACTAATGCTCCAGCTTTCTTCATGAGTCTTATGAATAAGGTATTCATGGAATATCTCGACAAGTTTGTC
The DNA here is from genome assembly GCA_003991445.1 of Oryza meyeriana var. granulata. NCBI lineage: Eukaryota > Viridiplantae > Streptophyta > Magnoliopsida > Poales > Poaceae > Oryza > Oryza meyeriana. The sequence goes on along the minus strand of RYFJ01001990.1, from coordinate 358,855 downwards.
GTGGTATTTATGGATGATATCCTAATCTTCTCCAAGGACGAGCAAGAACATGTTGGACATTTGAGAATGGTTCTAGGAAAGTTAAGAGAGCACCAGTTGTTTGCCAAGTACTCGAAGTGTGAGTTTTGGCTAGACCGAGTTGCTTTCCTCGGGCATGTGGTCACTGCCCAAGGAGTAGAAGTGGACCCGGGGAAAGTGAGAGACGTGCTTTCTTGGAAATCCCCAACTACGGTCACGGAAGTGAGAAGTTTCCTAGGTTTGGCTGGTTATTATCGGAGATTTATTGAAGGATTTTCAAGGATTGCCAAACCCATGACAGAATTGCTAAAGAAGGAAAAGAGGTTTGAATGGAGTGACGCCTGTGAGAAAAGTTTCATGGAGTTAAGGAAAAGGCTGACTACCCCACCTGTGTTGATCCTTCCGGATATCAGGAAAGACTTTGAGGTATACTGTGATGCATCCCGACTAGGCATAGGCTGTGTGCTTATGCAGGAAGGAAGAGTGGTTGCGTATGCCTCAAGACAGTTAAGACCCCATGAGCTGAACTACCCGACCCATGACCTAGAGTTGTCAGCAGTAGTGCATGCCTTGAAGATATGGCGACACTACCTGGTTGGAAACCGGTGTGAAGTATACACCGATCATAAGAGTCTGAAGTACATCTTCACTCAGACAGAGCTTAATCTCAGACAAAGAAGATGGCTTGAGTTGATTAAGGATTACGACCTTGGAATACATTACCACCCTGGCAAGGCAAATGTTGTTGCCGATGCCCTCAGTCGGAAAGTCCATTGTAATGCCATCTTGACCCCGCCCCTTCAACCCGAGCTAAGTCGAGAGCTGGAAAAGCTAAGGATAAATATGGTCAAGCCAGGAACGCTGGCGACTTTGCTGATTCAGCCTACCTTGGAGGACCGGATCAGAGAAGCTCAAAAAGTAGATGAAAAGATTGTATCTCTAAAGGAAAGCATGACCCAGGGAAAAGCCCCCGAGTTCTCCATCGACAGCAAAGGAACTGTTTGGTTTGGGAAGCGCATTTGCGTGCCCGACAGAAAGGAAATCCGAGACTTGATCTTGAGAGAAGCCCATGAGTCCGCTTATTCCATCCATCCAGGAAGTACCGAGATGTACAAGGATATTAAGGATCATTACTGGTGGCCTGGAATGAAGCGAGATATTGCCGAGTATGTCGCAGTTTGTGACATTTGCCAAAGGGTTAAAGCAGAGCATCAGAAGCCAGCAGGATTGCTTCAGCCCTTAAGGATACCCGAGTGGAAATGGGAAGAAATAGGAATGGATTTCATCGTTGGATTACCTAAGACCCCGGCAGGACATGATTCCATCTGGGTAATAGTGGATCGACTGACCAAGGTCGCCCACTTTATCCCCGTCAAGACAACCTACCCGGCCAAGAAGCTAGCCGAGCTGTATCTGACCAAGGTCATCTGCCAACATGGAGTCCCAAAGAAGATAGTGTCTGACCGAGGAGCTCAGTTCACCTCCCACTTTTGGCAAAAGTTGCATGAGGCAATGGGCACTAACCTGAATTTCAGTACCGCATATCACCCCCAGACGGATGGACAAACCGAGAGAGTCAACCAGATCGTGGAAGATATGCTAAGAGCATGTGCCTTGGATTTTGAAGGAACCTGGGATCTCTGTCTGCCTTATGCCGAGTTCTCCTACAATAACAGCTATCAAGCCAGTATCCAGATGGCCCCCAATGAAGCTCTATATGGACGCAAGTGTAGAACCCCACTCTGTTGGACAGACGTAGGAGAAAAGATGATTTTTGGACCAGACATTTTGAAAGAGGCAGAAGAGCGGGTTAAGGTTATCCGAGAGCGCTTGAAGACAGCCCAAACCCGGCAGAAGAACTATGCAGATAATCGGAGACGAGAGCTCGAGTTTCAGATAGGAGACCATGTGTATCTCCGAGTATCACCCCTACGAGGAACAAAGAGATTTGGAATGGGTGGAAAGCTAGCGCCTCGCTATATCGGACCTTACCCTATTGTCGACAGACGCGGAGTAGTGGCGTATCAACTGAGGTTACCCGAAGAACTCTCCGACGTCCACGACGTGTTTCATGTGTCCCAGTTGAAGAAATGTCTTCGCATCCCTGAAGAGCAAGTTCCGTTGAAAGAGATCGACGTACAACGCAACCTCACCTACAAGGAACGACCTATTCGGATTTTGGAGACAAGGGACAGACGTACCAGACGAAAGACAATCAGATTCTGCAAGGTGCAATGGAGTAACCATTCGGAGGATGAAGCTACATGGGAACGAGAAGATCGCCTTCAAGCTGAGTACCCGGAGCTCTTCGCCGAGTAGCGGAATCTCGGGACGAGATTCTGTTAAGTGGGGGAGGTTTGTAACGACCCGCTTTCCTTTTTCCTGTTGTAACTGGTTTTCTGATCTTAATCTTTTCCTATCCCGTCAGCTGTGCCTCCGTTTTTCCCTCTCCCCGGCCAGCCGACTACCTTCTCTCTTGTGCCGAGTAGAGTTGCTACTCAGTCCTTGTACCCTGCCCTTATCCTTGTCTTACTCGGACCCCTTTGCTGCCGAGTGAGCACTGTGATGTGGCCGACTACCTTGTTGAGACCTGTTGCTTCTTCGTACCCCGAGTTGCACCCGCCCGTTGGACGCCGACTACCGAAGTAGTGAAAGATCAATCTTCACCTAACCGCAGCATCGCTTGGACCAGTGGTCAGTCCGAAGCCCTGTCAGTGAGATTTCTCCAACCTGTCCTAGCCTTGACCTTAATGTCTCATCGCAGCTACAGTGCCTGCCAACTCCTCTGACCAGTTGGACTCCAAAGTCACTTCCTGTCTTGTCCCAGTCAGTTCATCTTGACTTCCTTGCTCCACCCGTTGCCCAGCTCCACCGTGCCTCAATCTTGCACGTCGGCTATATGGCCAACCGTGCCCCCTTCTTTCTTTGTTTTGCAAACCGGCCAGCTCCAGCTCTGCTGAGTTCTTGTTCTTCTCTCAAGCTTTGGAGCTCTGTCACCTGGTTCGCAAGCCTGGTTCAGCCGACTGCCCCCTTTTCTGCAGCCGACTACTTCTTGATCTATTTCTTGGTGTCTTACTTCTCCTGCTTATCAGTGTTTCCTTCTGCTTGTTCAGAGCCTGAACCGGTGGACGATCCAGAAGCCGCCTTCGCCGAAGAAGACCCCTCCTTGGAACAAGGCAAGCCTCTTTGATCATATTGTTTCCCATATATGCAAAACTATGTTGTTTGGAAAATATTATGCATGCTTAGTTTACACCTTTTTAAACTGTTGGCCTCGGTTTTGCAAGCGCAACCGATGGACCTACCCAGTAGTAACACTTATCTGGTAGGATGTTGTTATATTTCACCCTTGAAGAGCCCCACAAATGGCACGCTAGCATCCTATCTGAGGATACGATGCCGAGTAGAATGGCTTAGCTCTGCAACGTTGTTTGTCGTTGGGAAAAACATTGGGTTTTACCAAACTGATTGAAAAAAACCGGTACTCCGTGTATCGGCGTGTTTGTGAAACAAATAAAGTTGTGAAAATCTTGATATACCGAGACAGTGCCTGTGTGGCTTGGCTATGTATCATCATTAAGGACCGTTTCCTTTGGGAATTCCATCCGAGCATCTTACAGTGCGACCAGACGGGTATTATGGGATGCCCCTGGCCGAGTAAATAGTAGGTTTAGGGAAGTTCAGTGCCGACCACTGAATCCTGTGTGGATCTTTCGGCTGGCATTGGATGACTCTAGACTGGCTTTGGAAATGGCCTTGTCACGAATTTCTGGGTACAGGCCAGTACTCGGTGTAATTTTCGTGTCGGATGGGTAAAGCGCACACCCTCTGCAGAGTTTAGCAGAACTGTTCGAACAGCCGTGCCCACGGTTAAGGGCGATGCAAGGTGATTCCCATAGCGTAGACTTGTTTGCCAGTGATTTGTGAAAGTGTTTGATGGGAAGGGAACCGTGACCAGAGTTTGCCGAGTGAGCAAACGGAAGGCCTGTGTGGCCAGAAACGGATCTGTGTGATCCGGGGTGTGAAGCACCATAATCAAGTGAATGAAAAGTAAACAGGATGAAGATCATGCTCCCGGGTTGTAGCCAGGGCAGCAACCTTAAGCCCCCGGGTTGTAGCCAGGGCGGCAGTTGTACTGATGTCTTCGGGTTGTAGCCAGAAGACGGATTGATCAAGCTCCCGGGTTGTAGCCAGGGCAGCAAGTTGATCAAGTTGTGCTCCCGGGTTGTAGCCAGGGAAGCCACTTTAGCTAGCTGGTTGTAGCCAGCCTAGCGGGCATTTAGTGCCATGATCATGCTCCCGGGTTGTAGCCAGGGCAGCGATGATGAGCCCCCGGGTTGTAGCCAGGGCGGCCGACTAGCTAGCTGGTTGTAGCCAGTGTAGCGGGCATCAAGTGCCACAGCTGAGATTTGGTTGTAGCCGAGTCTCAGGGTCAACGAGTGGTTGTAGCTACTCGGGAAGTACAGGACCAGCAAATACGAAGCAAAAGATGATAAGAACATATATGTTTATGCTTGATTCATTAAGTGGCGAGTTGTTGAAAAGCAACTTGCGGAATGGATAGGGGCGTGAGCCTCTGTCCGACAACAAAAATTTAAGCTCACTAGTGTTTGCAAAGAAAAGAGTTTCTTAAGGTAATTTTCGCAAATAAACCTTTAGCCTTTCTATCTGACCGACATGGCATCATTTCCGGCTTGCTGAGTACGAAAGTACTCACCTTGTTCATATATATATGTATAGTAGGTTTCGGAGAAGAAGACGAAGATCCGACTGCTGCCGAGTTCCTCCAAGACCCGGCCGACTACGAAGACTTCTGAAGGTTTCGAGCCTAGTTCCCAACCGAGCCTGTGGAGTAGTTTTTGCCCAGCTTCCGCCCTGTTGCTGCTGTTTCGTTAGTTTACCTGTTGATTATTTTTGCCCATTCCGGGTCTGTCCTGGATGGATCTCCTTGTACATATATGTAAGTACTCTGTTTATGTATTATTGTAACTCTGTGTTGTATCATTGTTGTGCGTACCCGACTACTGATCCTGGGATCGGGTGCCTTATGCACATGGTGGCCTTCCACCTAGTCGGGAGGCGCCACAATCACGTCCTCTCCGACACTCCTCTTCCCGGTCACACCGACTGGAAGCAGATGGAGTGCGTCGTCCTCAGCTGGCTATATGGCACCATCTCTGCCGAGCTCCTGCAGGATGTCCTCTCCCCCGACACCACCACGCGCCTCGTTTGGAAGGGTCTCGAACATCAGTTCCTCGGCAACCGGGAGCATCATGCTCTCATGATGATGGCGGACTTCCACAGCTTCCATCAGGGCAACCTCTCCGTTGGTGAGTTATGTCGCAAGCTGAAGGCGATGGCGGACACACTCGGCGACCTCGGCGAGCCCGTCACCGATCGTACTCTCGTCCTCACCGCTCTCCACGGTTTGTCCGACAAATTTAAACACATCAAAAGCTTGATTACTCTGCAACGGCCTTTCCCGTCTTTTGCCAAGTTCGCACACAACTTCATTTGGAGGAACTCGGCCAATCTCGCTCCACCAGCACCTCCTCTGTCTTCCTCGTCGGCACGGCCGGTGGTGGCGCCAAGAGCACCACCAATCTCGCCCATGTCACGGGTTTTAACGGCGGCGGGACCTCTGGTGGCAATGGTGGCAACAAGAACAACCGCCGCCACGGCCACAAGAACAACGGCGGCGGGAACTCCATCGGCGGCGGCAGCGGTTCCACGCCGCAGGGAAACACTGGCAGCGGCAAGGGTGGCGCTGGCGGCGGCCAGGCGCAATGGCCGTCCCCCCAGAACCCCTGGGCTGGTACAATCCCCATGTGGCCAGGCCCATTGGGCCGCGGCCTGCTTGGTCCTCGGCCGGTGGGCTCCCCCTTTGCCGGTGCCGTCGTAACTGGCCCACCTGGTGGCCTAGTCAGCAGCTTCCAGATGCCCTTCCAGGGCAACGGCGGCCTGGGCCAGGCGGCCCAGTTCGGGCAGACTCAACCCCCCACCCCGTCGGCCTTTCAACAGCCGATGGGCTGGTTCGGAGGGGCTCCTTCGTAGTGGGACCAATCCTCTCTCGCCGGCTCCTTCAACACCACGACCCTGCCCCAACCCACTACAAATGAGTGGTACATGGACACTGGTGCTACTGCACACATGACCTCCGACACCGGTACCCTCTCCTTTACCCACCCACCCTCCTCTACCTCTCCCTCTCATATTGTTGTCGGCAACGGCTCTACCATTCCTGTTACTTCCATTGGGCAAACTAATCTTTGTCATCCTAACCGCTCCTTTACACTTCGTGACATTCTTTGCTCTCCTCACATTATCAAAAACCTTATTTCTGTTCGACGATTTGTCATTGATAACTGGTGTTCTGTTGAGTTTGACCCTTTTGGCTTCTCTGTGAAGGATCTTCGCACGCGGACCATGATCATCAGATTCAATAGCTCTAGTCCCCTCTACTCCCTCCACCATGCGTTGCCTTCAGCACCATCCGCCACCGCCCTTGTCGCCAGCTCTAGCACCGACGTCCTTTGGCATCGCCGTCTTGGCCACATTGGTCACAACGCCCTCGCCCGTCTTGCCACCGTCGTTCCCATGTCCCGCGGAGGTCTCACTAGTGTTTGCCACGCTTGCCAGCTCGGCCGCCATGTTCGCCTCCCTTTTACCAGTTCTTTTACTCGAGCTTTGGCCAATTTTGAGTTAATTCATTGTGATTTGTGGACATCTCCCGTCGTTAGTGTCTCCGGCTATAAATATTATCTTGTTATCCTTGACGATTGCTCCCATTATGTGTGGACCTTTCCTTTACGCTTTAAAGTTGACACTTTCATGACTTTGTCCCACTTTTTTGCTTATGTCAACACACAGTTTGCCACTAACATCCGTAGCATTCAGTGTGACAACGGCCGTGAGTTCGACAACTCTGCCGCTCGCACGTTCTTTCTCACCAACAGTGTTCACCTCTGGATGTCCTGCCCGCACACCTCGCCATAGAACGGTAAAGCCAAACGCATCCTCCGCTCTCTCAATAACATTGTTCGCTCCATGTTGTTTCAGGCTACCCTCCCCGGATCTTTCTGGGTTGAAGCTCTCCACACCGCCACACACCTCATCTTCAGGGAGATGGGAGAGGAGGCAGTGGTGGTCCTGCTTCGTGTTGGTGGAGTCAAACGAAGAGGAATAGAGAGGGTGAACGATGCAGAGGATGGGGAAGCAGCAGCAGTAGTGAACTCGTGCCGAGGAGTTTGAAATGGTTTGGCTCAAATCCTCAAGTAGATTGGCATGTATGAGGATGACACGTGGGCGGTGATGCTGCAGCAAGCAGCTGCTTGGTTCGGCTGCAAGGTAGTGGGCGGTAGCTGTGTGGCAGAAGCAAAGCAAGGCTCTGCCTTACATGGCAGAGCAGGGAGGGAGGGAGATGGGCCGGCCTAGGCTAGGCCAACCGAGGCCAGAAGGTGAAAGAAAGAGGAAAAAGAAAGAGAAAAGTAAACCAGGCCAAGGAGAAACTAGTTGGAACAGAGAAAAAGGGTCAGACCAAGGAAAAAATGCGAATGGACGATGAGTGGAAGAATGCGCCGACAACAAGAAAAAGGATGGGCCAGTCGCCCGTTGTTGTCACAGACTCGCCGTGAGGGTTTAAGATGGACGGATGCACTTTCGAGAAAACAAAAAGAAAAAGAAAAACGACAAACGACGAATGATGAACGATTTTTCAAAATAGAGCAAAACGGTGAACTCGACGCGCGAATTTCGAAAATTCACAAAAACAAAAACGGTTTTAAAACATAGTGATTTTTAAGGTTGTTACATCAACCCCCGCCAATGGATTTCCACCAACTTTTTGCCATTCAGACCCAGATACTGCAAGGAATCGCTTAGAACCTAGCTGTAATACAATAGCAACAAGCATAAGTGCATCAACCCCGTATGGCCCAAGACAATGGCAGATCTAAGCTCAACGACTTCCTAAGATCGCGCTCGCCAGAATTCTCCCAGACCACTGAACCCATCGAAGCTGACGACTGGATCAAAGATGTGGAAAAAAAACCGAACCTTGTCCAATGCACCCTAGTGGAAAAAGCTCTCTACGCTGCACATCAATTAAGAGGACCTGCAGCAGACTGGTGGGACAATTACTGTACCACCCATCCTGATTCTACAACCATCACTTGGACAGAGTTTGCAGAAGCCTTTCGTTCAACTCATATTCCAGAAAGCACGAGGGAGATGAAGAAAGAAGAGTTTGCGAAGATTAAGCAATGATCCTCCTGTATCAACGAATACCTGAGCCGCTTCAACAAGTTAGCCCGATATGCACCAGAAGATGTTGACACCAATGCAAAGAAGATCCGAAGATTCTTGAAAGGAATGAACGCCAACCTGCGAGTTCAGCTATTGGCTCACAACTTCCCCACATTCCAGCACATGATCAACAAGGCCTTACTACAAGAAGATGCAGAGAAAGAACTGGAAGATTATCGGAAACGCAAGATATCGCCAACAGAATTCCATGCTAGAGATGGACAGATGCGAAGAACGCACTCACCTAAGCAGTACTACACTGGAACACCTCAGAACTTTAGAACCACCAGTTCCATCTCCCGTCCAACTGAATCAAGGCCAAGTCAACAGTCTACCAGAAGCTACAGTAGCAACTCAGGAAGAAGTAACTCAGTTTCTCAGACAAGACACTCTGGACAGAAGACCGAAGATGAATGCTTCAACTACCACGAGATTGGACACTATTCATGTGAATGCCCTAAGAATCATTCTGCGACACCCCAGTCCTACGCGTTAACCAAAGCGTTCGCATAGGGAAATGCAAGACCGCAAAGTAGTGGATCAATCTCTCAAGCTTCACTAGCCGCCAGACATGGACGTTTGAACCACGTGCAAGCAGAACCAGTTGAAGAAGTCGAGTATCTCGAGATAGTGGAGGAAGAAGGTGAAGAACAAGTCCTCCCTGAAGAAGAAGAACCACAGCTGAATTGACCACCCCAGCTAAGCAGAGCAGCTGATAGTCCAAAGCAAGGTTTACAAGTCAACCAGAAGAAAGATTTGAAGTGACAGAAGCAACGAAGAAGTTTGAAGATTCCCTTCTATTCTCTTTTGTTCTATCTGCCTTCAAATCTCGAGGACGAGATTTTTGTAAGGGGGTAGGTTTGTAACGTCCGCTTTCAGCGAGACGTTTGCTAAAATCTATCTGTGAAAATTTCGCTCTTTTGTGTGTTGTGTCGTAAGTCGTGCCTGGATCACAAAATCCTATCCCTCAAAAACCTCCGTTCCAAAGTAATCTCTTCAAGTTCAAATCGTCGTATCCGAGTTCGCTTCTAAAACCTTGACGGTGAAAACTCCTCTGAATCTTTCTCAAGAATCTCCGCTCCGATATCTGTGGAGGCCATGGGCCCCAGGTACCTCATGGGAAGCTTTCTGGCCACTCAAACAGAGGATAGGCCCAATCCAGTAATTAGGGATGCTATAGGACTCGGTACATATTACCTTGTATGATAAGGAAAGGAATATAGTCCTAGTCGGGTACGTTGTATTCCTAGAAGGAAATCCCTTGGTCGAGTCCAACAGGGATTCCTACCTAGTGACCTTGCCTCGTCAGTATATAAGGAGAGACAAGGAGCCCCGTGGGGCAGAAGAATAGAATCTCACCAGAGAAACCTCAAAGGCAATACACCACAATTGGAAGTATGGTATTACCTCACATCAAGGGCCTGAACTAGGATAAATTGTTTCGTGTTCCTTTGCAGTCCATCAAGTTTAGGTCTCACGAGTAGCCCCATATTATTATTGCCGATATAAAACATTGACAGTTGGCGCGCCAGGTAGGGGCTTCGTTGAGATTATTGTCATCAAGCCTGATGGATCCAACCACCAGAGTCGACGGCGTCAAGTTCTTCCCTAGGAAGGTAATCAGCTTTGGGAGCCTCGACTTCGTCGCCGACAAATTCGGTGACCTCACCCTGTCCAACTCGGACTCGATCTGATCGACTAGGAACCAAGCCGGCTGCGCGCCAGTCGGCCTACTCAACACTGTAGCAATCTTTGACGACATGCTGCGGCAATCCCTAAGAAACACAAGTCTCGGGACAACTCTTTCTTTTAGTGTTCGACTCGGATTTGTCCTTGAGCCAGCCGAGATCGGGCTAAGAGAGGAGGAGATTGTCAATCTCCTGTTTGGATTCAGCAACACCACGGACAATTTCAATCTCACTCCAACACGGTAGATCCAATGCCCCAAGGTTCGACTCGGATAAGGCCCAGAGCCGCTCGAGATCGGATCTAGGGGGGTTGGAGTTGTAATTACCCCCCTAAACTACTCCGACTCCGACTCACAGTCGGATAGTAGCTCAGCAAGCTTGTCTCCACCACGCGAAGTTTTCATGGCGTCCAAGGGCTCAAATCCCACTCAAGATGCACGCCAACTACGTGATCAGCAAGAGGAGGAGGCTCACCGACTGCGTGAACAACAAGAGGAAGATGCACGATGCTTGCAAGCCGAGCGCGATGCTCGTAACGACAACCTGCGCAAGGCTGGGTGGACTGCACAATAGGAGATCCTCCAAAACCAAGTCGGTGACCATGACGTCTTCGTGACCCCACAATAGAACATTGTGGACACTGCCACATTACTCGACACCTTACAGTTCAGGCCCGACCACCAGGCCACCCCGACCACCGTAAGGATCAAAGCAATGATCACCGCTATGGCCTGTAAGCAGCGACATCAATCTAGAGACACCCTAATACTGTCGAACAAGATGGCTTCAAACGCGACGATCTCATCTGCCTCAGCATGCCGCCACGCAGCTGGCTTTAGTCGGCATTGCTTAGAGTCTCATCATACGTCACTCGGCAATCTGAACAATGATCGAAGGCAGCACCATGACGATCGCCATGACAACCAGGATGCCCGAGGACGACTATGGTGGGATCTCCACCACGACATCAACGCTTGACACCGAGAACATGAGGAAGATGAGCACCGTCGACTGGAAGATGAGCACGAGCGTTTTGGCCTCCACCACAAGCGATTTCATCATCGTAGTCAGAGTCGGAGCTCCCACATAGATGAAGGAGTACTGGCATTCACCCACGAGCTACAGCAGATCGACTGGCCATCTGGCTTCAAGCCAACTAGAATCGAGAAGTACGATGGGAAGACCAACCCCGAGTCCTGGCTCACGGTCTACACTTTGGCGATCCGTGCAACCGGAGGTGATCATAAGGCCATGGCTAGCTATCTCCTAGTCACCTTAGCTGACTTGGTGAGAACATGGTTAACTAGCCTTCCCAAGTGATCAATCGGCTTCTGGGAAGAACTTCAAGAGCATTTCATCGCCAACTTCCAAGGAACATACGAGAGGTCGTCTTCCGAGTACGACTTATATCAATGTCACCAAAGGAAGAACGAGTCCCTTCGTGACTTCATCAAGAGGTTCTCTGAGAAGAGTAATTCAATTCCCAAGATTAAAGATGAGGTTGTCATCGCCGTCTTTCGCAAAGGAGTCAAGGACACCCCATTCATTGCTAAGTTCACTCAGAAGCCTCCAAGCTCTGTCAAAGCTCTATTCGACATGGCCAATAAATATACCGACTCGGCCGGTGTGTTGCCAAGGCCCTGGAAGACAAGAAAGAGCCCCGACAGAAGAAGAAGAAGGACACAGATGATGCGGCCCGGACTAAGTCCGGCAATCGCAAGCGCAAGTCGGACAACATTGTGGTGGCCATTGAACGCAGCTGATTGCGACCCTTGAGGACGGACAAGTACCAGAAGGTTATGAACGGGCCATGCCCTTTCCAACCAAAGGGGAAGCACGCGGCTAAGAACTGCTTCATGCTCAAGAAGTTCGCTTCGGAGCAAACATTAGCATCTGGCGATGCCAAAGACAAGGACAAGCCAGATTCGGGCAAGGACAAGGACTACCAAGATCCCCAGGCTGAGCTCAACCACATCATCGGAGGGCCGTCTGCATATGAGTCCAAGAGAAAACAAAAGTTAATAGCGCGAGAAGTCAACTCGGTCTCAATAGATGCCCCCAATACCTGCGCTGTTCTGAGACGGCAATCACATTTAACCACATGGACCACCCCGACCGAGTCACACATCTAGGGCATTGCCCACTCGTCTTAGACCCGGTCATTAGGAGTATCAAGTTGAAGAAGGTTCTCATCGATGGAGGAAGCGCTCTCAACATACTGTTCACCAAAACGCTCGACGAGATGAAGATCGCTCGATCCGAGCTACGGCCAAGTATTGCTCCCTTCCACGGGGTAATCCCCGGCCTCTCTTCCACTCCACTCGGACAATCACTCTACCAGTTACTTTTGGCACACGGGGGAATTTCTGCACCGAGGACATCCGCTTTGAGAGACCACGTATCACGCCATACTCGGACGGCCTGCACTAGCCAAGTTCATGGCGGTGCCCCATTATACACACATGGTGCTCAAGATTCTAGGACCAATAGGAATACTTTCCTTTCGTAGTGATGTTAAGCAAGCCTTCACCTGCGACAAGAAGAGCTGCGAGTTGGCCTAGTCCCAAGAGGCAGTAGTCAGATGAAACAATATTCGACTAGCTGCAACACTTGCAAACGAGGACGATCAAGTTCTAGCAAGGAAAGCAGCCAAGTCGGGAATTTCGGTGGATTCAGAGACAGAAGATCCCCCTGGACCCTTTCAACCCCACCAAGACTATGCTTGTCAGGACCAGACTCGACCCCAAATAGGAAGACGCGCTCGTCACCTTCCTCTAGGCGAATAGGGATATATTTGCTTGCAAACCTTCCAACATGCCTGATGTACCAAGGGAGGTGATCGAGCATTCCCTCAACGTCAAGCCGGACGCCAAACCAGTCAAACAACGACTGCGGCGCTTCGCACAAGACTGCAAAGATGTTATTCGGCAGGAGATAACCAAACTCCTTGCAGCCGGATTCATCAAAGAGGTCTATCACCCAGATTGGCTGGCAAACTCAGTTCTGGTCTGGAAGAAGAACAGTAAATGGCTCATGTGGGTTGACTACACCGACTTAAACAAGGCGTGCCCCAAGGATCCATTTGGTCTTCCCAGGATAGATTAGGTGGTCAACTCCACTGCGGGGTTTGAGTTGCTCAGTTTTCTCGATTGTTATTCGGGATATCATCAAATCAGCGTAAAGGAGGAGGACTACTTAAAGCCTTCTTTTATCACGCCATTCGGTGCATATTGCTACGTCACTATGCTGTTCGGGTTGAAAAACGCTGGCGCAACGTATCAACGTGCTATCCAGCGGTGTCTTCACACTCAACTCGGGTGCAATGTGGAGGCGTATGTTGATGACGTGGTAATCAAGACCAAAGTCAAGGAAGACCTCATCGCTGACTTAGAAGAAACTTTTCAAAGCCTTCGGAGATTCAGGATGAAGTTGAACCTGGAAAAGTGTGTCTTCGGAGTACTTTTGGGAAAGTTACTCGACTTCATCGTATCCCACCGAGGCATCGAGGCTAATCCATAGAAAGTCAACGCTATCATGAACGGCACCCCTGACTAGCCAGAAGGACGTATAGAAGCTGACTGGCTACATAGCGGCACTTAGCCAATTCGTTTGCCGACTCAGCGAACAGGTCATGCCCTTTTTCACATTACTGAAGAAAGTCGACAATTTTCAATGGACACCAGAAACCCAACAAGCCTTCGAAGACTTCAAGAAATTTCTCATGTCTCCACCGATGTTGGCATCACCCATGCCCCAAGAACCACTTATATTGTATCTGGCGGCAACCCCTCAAGTAGTCAGCACGATGTTGGTTGTAGAGCGGGCAGAGCCTGGGCATATACAAAAAGTACAGAGGCCAGTCTACTTCGTCAGTGAAGTCCTAGGCGACTCCAAGATAGGATATCCCTACGTCCAGAAGCTACTCTATGGTTTACTTATAACTGTCCAGAAGTTGGTGCACTATTTCCAGTCTCATCAAGTTACAATCGTAACATCGTATCCACTCGGGGACGTCCTACAGAATCACGAAGCCACTAGCAGAATCGCTAAATGGGCGCTCGGGCTTATGGCGTTTGATATTATTTTTCAACTACGGATAGCAATCAAGTCATAAGCACTTGCCGACTTCGTAGTCGAGTGGACAGAGGTTCAGATGGCTATAGCAATGGACAAGTTAGAATACTGGACGATGTACTTCGACGGTTTTCTGCCGATGGTGGAGCAAGGGCTAGCGTCGTCCTGACGTCACCCACCAGTGAAAAATTGAAATACGTCCTTTAGATACACTTTCTAGCGTCCCACAACATCGCCGAGTACGAGGCACTCATCCATGGGCTCCGCATTGCCATATCACTCGGCATTCGCTGACTGGTAGTGCACGGGGATTCTCAACTCATGGTGAACCAGGTCATGAAAGACTGGACGTGTCTGGACAACAACATGATGGCTTACTGTCAAGAGGTACGAAAGCTGGAAAATAAGTTGACACGTGGAAAATAAATTTACACATGACGGCTCAACTTGTGGAAACTAGAGATTACACATGTGCTGAGCTAACCAACATGGGATCCAAATGAGAAGTGGTCCCGACTAGAGTTTTTGTTGAGCAATTATTGGAACCGTTAGTCATGAAGAAGCCTATACTCGAGCAATCGGGGGCTGAACCTACCCTGGCAACAAATGAAGTACTAATTATCTCTCAAGATTGGCGGACTCCAATCATCAGGTTCCTCCTAGAAGACGAGCTCCTAGAAGATCGCGGTGAAGCCGAGCGGATCAAACGTCGAAGCAAGTGTTTCGTTTTAGTCGGAGAAGATCTCTATTGTCAAAGTGCATCTGGAGTCCTCATGCGCTGTGTCACACCTGAGGAGGGCAAGCAGATTTTGCAATCCATCCACTCAGGCATTTGTGGCAACAATGTTGCATCAAGAACAGTAGTCGGAAAGGCTTACAAACAAGGTTTCTTCTGGCTGACTGCAGTTACAGACGCAAAAGACATAGTTCGGACATGTGAGGGATGTCAGTTCTTTGCATGGCAAACACATCTTCCAGCTTAGGAACTGCAAACAATTGCAATCTCTTGGCCCTTTGCAGTTTGGGGGTTGACATGGTCGGCCATTCAAAAAGCGCCAGGAGGGTTCACACACTCGTTCGTCGCAATGGAAAAATTCACAAAGTGGATTGAGGCAAAAACCCGTTGCTACCATAACAGCGACAAGGGCAAAATACTACACCAGGAGTAGTGTATATCGATTTGGAGTTCCCAACCGCATCATAACGAACAACGGCACTCAGTTCACTGGTGGCGTTTTTCAAAATTTCTGTGACGACTTCGGCATCAAGATTTGTTTTGCTTCTGTGGCGCACCCAAGAAGCAATGGGCAGGTTGAGCGTGCCAATGGCATGGTCTTACAAGGTATCAAGACTAGGGTGTTCGACCGACTACAACCATATGCAGGGTGGTGGGTGCAAGAGCTTCCATCCATTTTCTGGTCTCTAAGAACCACGGTTAGTCGGGCAATAGGACAATCCCCTTTCTTTCTAGTCTATGGTGTTGAGGCTGTGTTACTAACCGAGTTGGAGTTTGGCTTACCACGGGTTCGGGCCAACTCAGATGCAAAATCAATTGAAGACCGACTGGTCGAACTAGATTAGTTGGAGGAAGCAAGGGACATCGCATCTATCCAGTCAGCAAGGTATCTTCAAGGCCTGCATGGTTATCACAGTCGGAATGTTCGTGGCCATACATTTTAGGTGGGAGATCTCGTTTTGAGAAAAATCCAAACCACCAAAGACAAACATAAATGATCTCCCTTATGGGAGGGGCTGTTCATTATCGCTGAGGTGACACAACCGGGCGCCTACTGATTGAAGTCAGAAGATGGCGTCCTAATCGACCACTCATGGAACATAGAACAGCTACGTTCTTTCTATACCTGAGTTTTATACTCCTTTAATGCATATAAATAAAGTTTGTTACTCTGACTCACTACGTCGCTTGTTTCAGCCTAGTAGTGAGTGGGGGGCTACATGATAATATATGCCTGTTGTCATTAATAAAGTCCGAACTTATTTTATCTAAGTCATGAAGTTTTATGATGATTATGCTAAGTTTTCCCGAGTATAGTCCTGAGAGGTGAATGCTTTTTATCTAAGTTGATCTCAAACCACTCAGCGAAACTGTCTAGTTGAGTAAAACTAATGATGGCTTGAAGGAAACAAGCACTCGGCAAGATTTAACAGCAAGCAACAAAAGCGTTTACAATATTTACATATTGTTCCCGATGAACACCAACTACATGAATGTTTTTGTTTACATTGTCAAATCTTCAGCAATTGATTCAGCAGTTGCCCTCACTTGGCCGATCAGCTGCAAGCCTTCCTCCGAGGTAGTGCCTTTAGCAAAGCCTTGACCAATTGCCCCAATATCTACCCAAGGGTAGAGAGACTTGGTCATGGCTAGAGCTTGGGCAATCCCAATGGCGATGTGCTCGTCCAAGTATTTCTTCAGGATCCCTAGAGCTTCCTCGAGACATTGTGCCACCTGAGCAATCGAGCTAGACCTGGCCAGGTTTGGCGGCATGATATCCAATACAGTCCTTGTAGAGTCAACAATGACTTGTCGTGATTCCTACCTTGATCTCCTCTACGAAGGCACCAAACTGGATTTGTGAGTTGGCTTTGAAGGCTGCTCACACAGAGACAAATACATCAGCAAATCAGAGGATCTAGTCGGACCGAGTTCACAGGCAGACATGTGACTTACTCGCATAGTCGGTGTCTACCTTGGACTTTGCCTTTTCTAGCTTCTTCAGCTCCTTTTTCAGGCATTCAATTTCTAGGGACTGATTGTTGTGATTTGTCTCGAGAGCTACAGCAAAATAGAGTGAAGGATTAACAACACAGAAAGTCTTGTTCAAGGTCACTCAGGCGAGAGGGAGGCTTACTTCTAATAGTCCCTGTCTAAGCCTAGTTCTCGTCCCTGAGCTTGTCCACTGATCCCTTTAGCCACTCCTCCCTCTCCTTGCTAGATTTCTCTAGGTTGTCCTTGGCAATCTGAAGCTGGCGGAGCTGAGTAAGCTAAGGGGCGAGCTCGGACAGAACTCGGCCCATCTTCTTAGACCAATCGACCACTTTCTGCTCAGGGAGTATTCAAGTCAAGCAAAACAAACAACAAAAGCACAAAGTCTTGAAGAACCACCAATATGCAAACATAGTAAGATTGACTACGTACCTGAATCCCCTTTGACATGGCGATAGTGGCGTACATCAAGTTAACTTTCTCTTTGGGCTGCCTGCTCATCGTGCTCGAAGCTCTCTGCTTCCCTCCCTGGAGTAACCCAATGGAACATCCGAGGGAAGTTTGGTGAGGGAGCCTCGAGCCTGGGGAGATTGTCTTCAAGTTCGAATCGTCGTATCCAAGTTCGCTTCTAAAAACCAGATGGCGAAAACCCCTTTGAATCTTTCTCAAAAATCTCCACTCCGATATCCGTTCCAAAGTTCCGAATCGAAACTCTAAAAATATTCTCCATCGATCCCTCGAAACAGTTTTTCCTGTGACCTCGACCCTTGGGTTCGAATCTTCAATCTGAGTTCGACCCCAAAACCTATACTTTCCTTTCATATCCCCTTTGTTCCCCCCACATAAATCCCCTGGATTTTCTCCCCTTGATCTATCCAAAAAAATCTATGCAAGCAATCAGCAAATTCAAATTTGAATTTGAATTTGGAAAATCCTTCACCTCCTTGAATCCCTCTCAACTATTCCATGAAGGACCAAATACCAAATGAATCTCAGAAAATACCTAACAAACTACCGTGGACCTCCTCCTTTGATTTCTCAATTTAACTCGAGTTCAAATATAAGTTTTGAACTCAAATCCTCCTTGAAATCTCTCAAAACCATTCAAAACTAACTCCCTGGAAAATAAAAAGAGCCACTGTTCCCTTGGGCCGCTCTCTTCCTTCCCTGCTTTGCACGGCCCACAGCCCAGCATCTAGCAGCCAAGCATAATCCAACCAAGCCGCCGGATCGCTGCCACCTAGCCCTAACCCCACGCGCAGCCGTCTGATCCCACCTTCCACTTGCCCGTGCCACGCCGTGCCTTGTCGGATGCCCGACACATGCCCTTCCCACTCCTGCACCGGCCACCCGATCTCCCCGCTCACCCAACCCGAGCACCGCGAGATCGTGCCACGTGGTCTCCCGCGTCGTGCTAGCTATCGAGCCCCTCTGCTCGTCCACGCCGCGCTGCATGCCACGTGCGAGACCGCTGCACCCCGCCAGATGCGCGCCACCTATCCCGAGCACCGCGACGCCACCATCCTTTCCCTTTAACTGCGCGTGCCCCCTGCTCGCACGTGCTAGATGGCTGCCGCATGGCCCGTGTGTCGCTCGCAGTCACCGATCCTCCTTGCTTGCTTGCCTGCTCGTGTGGACCGCCACAACCGCTCAGATCGCAACGCGTGTCCCGGTCCCACGTGTAACCGTCAATCTCGCCCCAATAGTCATCATCTTCCTCCTTTATCCGTCCCGTTTCCCCGTTCGTGCTCAGAGGCTGTTCGGCCAAATGCCACCACAGCCGCCCGACGCCATCTCAACTCCACCCAGCCCCACCAAGGTCGCAGCTAGCAGCCAAGAGGAGGACAGTCACTGCCGCTCCTGTTCCGCCCCTTTTCCCCCTCTTCCGCCCTCTCTCGCTGCTGTCATGGCCTTTAGACCCTCGTTGCCCGATGCTGTCGCCCATCCTCATCTCGATCCGAACCGGCCATGCTCCCCTCCTTCCACTGGTGCCGCCGCTTGCCGCCAATCAACGTCGCTCGCCGGAATCGCTCTTCGCCGCCGTGCGCCGTCGATCTTGGCTGGCCCTATGCCTCTCCTCCTTGCCCCCCTGCCACATGGACCCCAAATGTGGCCCCACTTTGGGCCCCGTTCGTGAGACACCACTCTGCTCCTCTGTCATCTGGGGCCTTCACCCCCTCACACTCCCTAACTTGCAACAAACTCGGTCCATGCACCCACCCTTGCTAAACAGTTGGCCCTTGCCCCTCGGTCCACCATGAACCGATCCCGTGAGCCCTTGATTCCCTAACAGTCGAGCCCCAGTCTCCAGTGGCCGCAGGCCTCCACTCCCTCCCTCTTTCACTAGCTTGTGGCCCCACCAACCAGTGAGCCATCCCCTGGATCACTGCCACGTGGGCCCTTATCTTCAGCCTCTCCAGCCCACACCCCCAATACTCTCTCTCCACCAACTGACCTGTGGGCCGTAGCTGATAGTGGAACCCCACTGTTAGTGACCCCTAGGAGAGATTCCTAGGAATATTCCTTGGAAATTAATAACCCTTTTCCAGTGATCCAGAAATCCAATTAACCTTCAGAAAATGATAACTTTTGTTCTGTAACTCCGATTGACTCCGTTCCAACTCCAGTAATTTTCTAAAATTGAGATCTATCTGATGGCACTATTAGTAGTACTAAGTAGGATCTTTTTATTGGTCTTTGTGTATATTTTAATTGTTTGTGCATAGTAAACAGTCATCGGAATTTCGTTTCAAAGCAGATTTCATTGAGATTTCTTGAAGACTCGTGAAGACCTAGAGCAAGACAAGTCACCTTTGATCAATCGAGCCCATATGTGAACTTTAATTATTTTATTTGCAAAATTGCATCGATAAGCGTGCACCGATCTGTTCGGTCTTGTTTGCAAGTCAGACTGGTGGACCTACCTAATTTGTTGCATTTAAATACTTTCTTGATATTGATATACCCTGTTCCCTTGTAACCACCACTGCCGTGCCATGGTATTCATGCCCTATTGAGCGAGTACTGACGGTTGCCCCTTTAAACTTAAAATTTGAGAAACATGTTGGGTAAAACTTGGTTTTATAAAACGCTTGGAAAACCCGACACCTAGGTCGGTGCCTTGTGAAGGAAAAATGAGTTTCAAAAATGGAGATTCGTGACATAAGGCCAGTCCGGTATGTGGGATGCCTGTGTAGTTGCCTTAAGGACCGATTCCATCGGAATTTCATCCACATGGGTGAAATGGGAAGCCCCTGGCTGAGTAACTTGCCTCCTAGGGACGTCTTGTATGTCATTGGACTATGGATCACGTGGGAGGGCGTTGGGGATGCCTTCTGGATTCTTAGCACAGTATGGTCTCGGATCTACCCTGTTGTTGATCTCGGACCCCTCCAGTTGGCATGGGGTAACCTAGGAGGGCTCGGGAAATGCCTTGTCGCGAAAACCTCTACGCCACCAAATCGTACCCAATCAGTGTGAGCTGGTGACTAGAGTAAGTCGCGTCATGTGGGTAAAGTGTACCCCCTCTGGAGAGGTTTAAACTGTTTGAACAGCCGTGCCCATGGTCATGGGCGGATGTGAGGTGATTCCTTAGCGTAGTTTTATTTTACCCTATTTGCAAAATGTGTGTGTGTTTTGGGAACTATGAGAAGGATGTGCCATTGAGGACGCAGGTCGTCCGATGATGCCGCCTTGGCTATTGAGGATAGCAGGACTCGAGAAGTCCGGAGAAAATTTTTTGGCTCGGGGAGCCGGTTTGAAGTGAATTCTTGAGATTACGAAAATTGGAGAAATAAAGATTGATACATTTTCACTCCGATCAGATGAGACCCACCTCGTACTAATTGTTGAGAAGCACACACTTAGATTCTAAAAGAATTCAAATAAAATAGGTTTACAAAATATCTAGCCTCTCTTTGAAGCTTGCAACAACCACCTAAGTTCCTCTAGCTTGCTTAGTATGTAAGTACTCACCCTTGCTCTATATATATATTCCTCCATCGGGAGCTGGGGCTGGAGTCGCAGGGAAGTGAAGGCTAGGGTTTCGTCCTAGCTCCTAGCCATTGCCTGTGTGTTGGGACTTAGTCCGTTGTTCCATTGCTGCCGCTGCCTCTGTGTTGTTCGTTGGTGTCTCCGGCTTGCTCTGAAGTTGCAACGTAAGATAAGGTAAATGCCTATTTATTTATTTAAGGTTTGTGATGATGCATATCTGATTTTCGTGGATACCAACGCTGCGCCCTGGGACTAGTATCGGTATCGCGGTTCTGTGAGGAAGCAGTTCGTGCTGTTTTTCTACACACTCCCGATTTGGTGCCGTTGTACGGCGGTGCCAGATCGGGGTGTGACATATATGTTATTTATTGCATGAATTATGTATAAGCTTGATAAATTTATTCTAATTTCAAATGTTCTCAAACCCAGGTCCAGTAGCCTCACCAAGCCATGTTCTCTTTCTGGACAATGAATTTCACACTTAGTCTATGTAAATCATATACTAGAGTTAAAATGATATAAATAGAAAATGGGTAATGAATTTATTTTTTCCAAGGTGCATAAAAGCTTCATTCCATTTCCAAAAATAAATTGGACCTAGGATCAGTAAGCTCCTCTTGGCTTGATTGTCACTTCTGTAAAGTACCTTATAACACTTTTGTATATGCTCTATACACTAAAATGTATTTCAATAATCATTAATGTATATGAACTTCAAAATTTATAATAAATTGATTATAAATCCAAATTGAGTACACCCAACTTTATTAGAACCAGTACGTTATACTATACTTAGTTATTTCGATGTTTGGGCATAAAATTTGAGAACTTACACTAAATATTTAAATCTGAGAATATGCTTTGACTTGGACAGGTGATAGGGCGATGACGGGATGGTGATTTTCCCCGATGCATGTAGCCCCATTTGGGTCCCCAAGGACCGAACATAACATGTTGACATCTATTCAAGCACCTTTCGTACTTCCACTCACCGGGAATGGGACGGTTTGTCTTAGTACCTTATGACGCAGTGATCATCTATGCCCGTTAGAAAGTCATGAGGGTGGTTTTCCCTTTGGAGTGCCTCGGGTGTGCCTGGTTTTGACAGGGGGTATCTCCCATGATGGTGATCCCGCCTTAGTCACAACACACGCACGTGACTAAGTCGTCGGGGGCCCTAACATGGTTTAGATGGTTGGGGCATAGCTCGAGCAAGGACTTGTTATGAGCTTGTATCACTTGTGAGTCACACCTGTGTGCATGTAAAAGCATTTGATCCTTGTTCATTTCATGTGGGTAAAGATGTACACCTTTGATCAGAGTAAAACTATTCAAATAGCCGTGTCCATGGTTACGGACGATGCTTGATGTGTATCTCAATCATGTTAGCATCAAACTTCGGTTATATGGCTGGGTTTAGTCCTGGATATCATGATGAATATGTGGGAAAATGTTTAATGGGCAATGGGGGCCCATGGATGATGAATATAGCACTGGTTGTGCTCATTTGTGTTCTAATTCCAGATTTATATGCTTGCTGTCCAGAAAATTTCTGATTGTATTATTTTCCAAATACTTATAGTTTAAATCACTACTAGCTCAATAAAATATGCTTTATGCAAAACCTGAACCCTTTAGCCTTTACCTTTGATATAGAAGCCTGCATACTCCTTTGTACCAATATATATTGTGTAAGTATTGCGGAGTACCATTCGTACTCATGTTGCTTTTTTTCGGGTGAGGATACCGGCGATGTTGACATGTCCTACTACTTTCCTGTCGAGGGTGGCGAGGAAATTGGGTAGTTGCTGCTTTGCTCTTGCCCGGTTGGTTGCCCTATGGGGTGTTGGCACACCACGGGTTTATCTTTGTGTATATGCCTTTTGCTATGTCTTCCGCTACTGTGTTTTGTGATGGATGAAGACTTATGAAACCCATTATGTATTATGTACCTTGCTGCCCCTTCTATCCTTAATTTAGTACTTGTTATGCTATCAATTGCTTCCGATGAAAGTGCAAGGCTAGTCGCTCTTGGGAACTAGCTAAGTACGAGTATGGGCTTTGGAACAATTGAGATAACCATGGGAGGGCCTTTTGGAATTCGAGTCCTCTGTGGTATGTAGTTTTCTGGTCGCCGCCATCGAGCGGTTTGATGAGCATACTTTGGGGAGAACTAGCATGGCTATCCTATCGATTATGTCTGGTACTTTGGATTTATATTGTCCCTAATTTTAGCGGTGTAAAGTCTATGATGGGGTTAGGTGGTTATTTTGATTATATGGACCCTGCCTAAGTAGATTGTTCGTGTTGACATGGGCTAACTGTAACGTACGGTATAAATCATGGGCTGCCCACATATATCACTCAGGAAAGACTTAAGGGTTAAAGATCTTTGACTTTAAGTTTAATTGTTTCACAATTAAGCACAAAATCAGGGGCTATACCTAATAGGTACGCCTATTCGGTGCACACTATTCAACTTTTTCTATGAAGCCCTTCATAGCCTCATTGCCAGCTGACATGAAGCTGGATTTGGAGAAGAGGTACTCGGACAAAAAGTACTTGGGAGCAATGCACTTAGGAAATCTTCACCATGGAGGATGAGCACTCGGCGTCAGCTATGATTTAACTATGAAGGTCTTAGGGGCTACTGTGGAGGCCATGAGCCCCAGATACCTCATGAAAATCAATATGATCACTCGGATAGAGGATGGGCCTGATCATATAATAAGGGATACAATAGAACTCGGCTTATGTTACCTCGCATGATAAGGAAAAGGATCTAGTCCTAGCCGGTTATGATGTGTTCCTAGAAGGAAATCCCTTGGTTGAGTCTGATTGGGATTCCTACCTTTTAACCTTGCCTCCTCAGTATATAAGGAGAGGCAAGCAGCCCCCGGGGTAGATCAAGATACACCATAACCAATCTCACCAGAGAAACCACGAAGGCAATACACAACAACTGGAAGTAGGGTATTACCTCTCCCTGAGGGCTTCAACCAAGATGAATTCATTTCATGTTCCTTCGCATCCATCATGTTTTGGTCTTGCGAATAGCCCCATATAATTATTATCAATACAAAGCATAGACAATTAGTCTCACCCTAATAATTTTGACTTAAAATACTGATTAGACTAGGATGGATGGTTTGGGCTTGTTCAACGTGGTGTACCATTGTTCAGTGATGGTTAAATATTGCTTAATATAAAAAATTGTTTTACCTATTTTACAAGTACAACTTTTACAACTGCTTTGTGCAAATGAGCGAAAAAGCCTTCTTTGTCACCCGTGCATTATTGCATTATTTTGGTGTGACATGCTGAGTAAGGTGGGTGGTACTCAACCTTGCTCTCTTTTTCTCCCGTTCAGAGCTGGAGTTCTTCTTGGATGACGAGCAGTACGAGGAGTAAGCTTGTACCGCCATCAAGCTGCCTGTGGATTGGAGCCTCTGCGCGGCTTAGTTCTTTTATGCTAATCGTTATTCTGCTGCATTTGTAAGATAATTTATTATGTTTGTAAGAGGTACTCTGTATGACAACTTTGTCTTTGTGTACCTTGGCTATTCCTGGACAGGGGTTTAATACACATTATGTTCAGAATTCTAGTTGTGAATTTCTGGGCGTGACAAGTTGGTATCAGAGCCGACCTTGACTGTAGGACAAGCCAAACTGAAACCCTAAGGGCCCTCTAAAACTTCTCATCTGTATAATCTCTTTGCACTTGGAGTTGTTTTGGCAAAATGTGGGAATTGCTTTCTCATTTGAGGGCAAAATCTTGGACTTTATTTGACTGGAACTTTTGAGTTAGGTCAAGTCTAGGATTGGAATTTTAATAGACAGTCAAGTGGGTCATGGTACAAACTTTGGGAAAGAAAATTTTGATTATTTGGGGGTAATATTTGGTGTAAGTTGGGGTATAAAGGTTTCTCGGTCGTTTCATAAATATTATATAATTAATTCTGCACTATTTTGTTGATAGGTCGATGTTTCTATGACCTTATTGTTGTTCATGCATAAAATTGTTCCTTTAATTATGAGTAATTTATTGTTTATTTGATTTGGGTTTGAGCATACATTGATTCCCCCTCCTTTTCTTCTATAGATGTCTCACCTTTAGAGGATTTGTGGACGAGCTCAAGATGATGACTTTCACTATTGGCTACACCCAGGCACTAGAGTACTCACCACACCCAGCGCAGCAATGCTGACTCCACCTGTGGAGGCCATGGGCCCTGGGTACCTCATGAGAAGCATTTGGGCCACTCGGACAGAGGATGGGCCTAACCTTGTAATTAGGGATACAATAGGACTCGGCATACATTATTGCACGACAAGGAAAGGATATAGTCCTAGTCGGGCATGTTGTATTCCTAGAAGGAAATCTCTTGGTCAGAGTCCGACTGGGATTTCTACCCTGTAACTCTATCCCTCGGTATATAAGGGGAGGCCCTTGAGGGCAGAAGAAGCATACAATCTCACAAGAGAAAACTCAAAGGAAATACACCACAACTGGACGTAGGGTATTACCTCATCTCGAGGGCTTGAACTAGTATAAATTTTTTGTATTCCTTTGCAATCCATCAAGTTTAGGTCTCACGGTAGCCCCATATTCTTATTGCTGATACAAAACACCGACTATTGGTGCGCCAGGTAGAGGTGTCGATGTTTTGTATCGGCAATAATAATATGGGGCTATTTGTGAGACCAAAACTTGATGGATTGCAAAGGAACATGAAACAATTTATACTGGTTCAGGCCCTCGAGATGAGGTAATACCCTACGTCTAGTTGTAGTGTATTGCCTTTGAGGTTTCTCAGGTGAGCTTTCGCTATTTGCCCTCAAGGGCCGCCCTGCCTCCCCTTATATACTGGGAGACAGGGTTACAGAGTAGGAATCCCAGTCGGACTTCGACCAAGGGATTTCCTTCTAGGAATACAACGTTTCCGACTAGGACTGTATCCTAACCTTGTTGTACAAGGTTATATATTCCGAGTCCTATTGTATCCCTAATTACAAGGGTAGGCCCACCCTCTGTCCGAGTGGCCCAATAGCTTTTCATGAGGTACCCTGGGGGTCATGGCCTCCACAGCAGCCCCTGAGACCTTCATAGTTGAGTCACAACTGATGTCGAGTGCTCATCCTCCACGGTGAAGAATTCCCATGTGCATTGCTCCCAAGTAGTCTTCGTCCGAGTGCTTCTTCTCCCGCGTCCTGCTTCATGTCAGTTGGCAACGAGGCTACGAAGGGCTTCATAGATGAATGTGAATAGTATGCACCGAATAGGCTCACCTATTAGGTGTAGCCCCCCGACTTTGTGCTTAATTGTGAAACAATTAAACATAAAGTCAAAGATCTTTAACCTTTTAGCCTTTTGTGAATAGTATACTACCTAGAAATTAGACTCTTCAGCATCATGTCAGCTGGAAGAATTTTTGCTCAGGGCAATTTTTGGCTAAGCATGTAAGCCGAGTACCACTTTTTGGATTTTAATGCAATATGTGGTCAGGTGTATTTGAGAGATATCTGCATCCCCAATTTTTGTGGAGACCAGCTGTCGATCCTTATAAGAATGTATCCTCAATACTTGGTAAATAATCAAGATACCTGAATGTATACACCCGGCTGTAGGCTTAGCGTGAAGCGTATCTGATTATTTAATCGGTTCTTCTAAAATAGCACCTGCATCACGATTTTAATGCGACTTGCGGGTGACCCAATAGGGCATGCTATTTAAGAACTTATATCTTTGGCCTCTTACCGAATAAGCCAACCTAAACTGACCTACCCAGCGCAGCCCTATAAAATTAGCATTCGTCGCATGTTAGGATGAGTACTTCAGCGTTGGTAACCGCAATTAGCTAGAAGAATCCTTGTCTACAAGCCTTTCCGACTTACGTTCTGGATGCAACATGGTTGCCACAGATGCCCAAGTAGGTATATTGCAGGATCTGCTTGCCCTCCTCAGGTGTGATGCAGTGCATGAGAACTCCGGATGCGCTTCGACGATATAGGTCTTCTCTGACTACGATAAAGGTTTTGCTTCATCGTTTGATTTACTCGGCTTCGTTGTAATCTTTAGGAAGTTCATCTTCTAGTGAAAATCGAACGATTGTAGTCTCCTAGTTTTGAAAAATAATGAGCATCTCCATAGATTCCGGGTTTGATGCTGCTCTTGACTAAAAGCTCTAGTAGTGTCTTGTTGCCATGTTTTTGCCAGATTGGTACTCGAATGCTACGCTAGCGCAGGATTCGGCTAGCGACCCTCTTGGGGCATACCCAACCTGACAAAATTGTAGCCGAATAAGGTACCTGAACCTCGCATTAGCATAGGATTCGGCTGGTGACCCTCATAGGGCGTCCCCTACCCAACAGAGTTATAATAAGGTACCCAAACCTTGCATCAGCATAGGATTTGGCTGGCGACTCTCATGGGGCATGCCCTACCCAGCAGAGTGGTACCCAAGCTCCGACTGGTGCCGAAGATTGGTTATTAGCTGAATAAGGTACCCGAACCTTGCATTAGCATAGGATTTGGCTGGCGACCCTCATGGGGCGTACCTTACCCAGCAGAGTTGTGACCCAATAAGGTATCCGAACCTAGCATTAGTATAGGATTCGGTTGGCGACCCTCATGGGGTGTACCTTACCCTACCAAGTGGTATCCGAGCCCTAACTGGTGACGGATGTTGGTTATTAGCCCACATGGAGTGTACCAAAGTAAAGGTGACATTCGAGTCCCGATTGGCACAAGTACTCGGACAATAGCCCTCGTGGAGCATTCCAAGTAATTCTTGAAGCGTCGCACTCCAAGTGTATCATGGCAAACTGGTCCAGCCCCCGAGCGTAGGAGATAGGCTCGTAGCCCAGAGCTCCTATTACGTGTATCCGGAATTAGCCCTGCATTATAAACAAGTTGGATGAGTAGCATCTGATGAAGAAAACAATCACCCGAAGAAAATTTATGTATTTTATAATAGGTGTAAATATGTGTTCCTTCTCTTATTGATATTAATTTCCTCGAGTAGTTGACCCCTTACGTTTAAACACTTTGCCCGACTAGTCATAGCCCCCTAGTGTTGGGAGTCGGCTCATGGCTCTTTCCCAGACACGCGTTTTGGGTGACTTGAGTTTGTCTTGCATAGAGCAAAGTTTCATGGATCGGAATTTATGCTACTCAAGTATTTTTGCAATCATTAAGAGCAAAAACAGAAAATGCGCAGAATGTACACCTATTAGGTGTAAGCTACTGCGGCATTGGCGAGGTCAAGTGAGGAATATTATGTAAAGGAAAAAATATTTATCAGAAAGCAACTTAGCTCTTCGGTATTGCACAAGTTGGGAGTGGGGATGCCATCCTTACATTTGAGCTTGTGAGCCCTCGAACATGTCAATTGTCGTTCTGATAATCTTTAGTTCTAGGAGGTCGAAGACAGTTGTGACCGGCTGCCACAATGAAGTCATCTGACTTGCATTTGCGGTTCCTAGCTTTAGTCGGGGCCGTGTCATCGGTGTCCTTCCGCTCTTTCTATCGGGATGCCTTTTTTGTCATCAAGGGCCTCAGCAACAGTATCAACCGAGTCGGCATATTTGTTTGCCATGTCGAATAAAGCCTTGACAGAGTTGGGAGGCTTCTGAGTGAATTTAGCGATGAATGTGTCTTTGACACCTTTTCGAAAGGTGGCAATGATGACCTCGTCCTTGATCATTGGGATTGAATTCCTCTTCTCAGAAAACCTCTTGATGAAATCACGAAGAGACTCGTTCTTCCTTTGATGCAACTAATATAGATCGTACTCGGAAGATGGCCTCTCGTACGTTCCTTGGAAATTGGCGATGAAGCGTTCCTGAAGTTCTCCCTAGGAGCCGATTGATCTCTTAGGAAGTCCTGTTATCCATGTCCTCGCTGAGTCGGCTAGAGCAACTAGGAGGTAGTTAGCCATGGCCTTGTGATCTCCTCTAGCTGCTCGGATCACCAGAGTGTAAATTATGAGCCAGGACTTGGGGTTGGTCTTCTCGTTGTATTTTTCAATTCCAGTCGACTTGAAGCATGACGGCCAGTTGACTTGTTGCAGCTCGTGGGTGAAGGCCGGTACACCTTCATCTGTGTGAGGACTCTGACTCCGACTACAGCAGTGAAACCACTCATGGTGGAGGCCGAAGCGCTCATTCTCGTCTTTTAGTAGGCAACGCTCATCTTCCTCCCGTTCGCGGCATCGTGCGTTGATGTCTTGCCGAAGATCACGTCACAGTCAGCCTCGGACGTCCTAGTTATCCTAACGGTCATCTTGATGTCGGTTCCGCCGGTCATTTTTGTGGTTGCCGAGTGACGTGTGGCGTGACTCCGTGTGCGGCTAACTAGAGCCGGCCGCTCGGCGTCGCGTTGAGGCAGACGAGATCGCCGTTGGAGAAGCCGACTTGTTAGTCGGTATGAGTGTCGCCCGATTGTTAATGCTGCTGGCATGCAGCAGCGGTGATCATGGCTTTAATCCTTGCTATCGTTGGGGTGACCTGGTGATCAGGCCCAAATTGCAGTGTATCCAGTAGAGTTGCAGCAGCCACAACGTTTTGTTGAGGAGTTACGAAAACATTGTGGTCGCTGACTCGGGTCTGGAGGATATCTTGTTGAGTAGTCTGCCCAGCCTTGCATAGATCATCGTTGCGGGCATCGCGCTCGGCCTATAAGCATCTTGCATCTTCCTCCTATTATTCTCGTAGTCGGCTGGCTTCCTCCTCTTGTTGTTCTCGTAGTCGGTGTGCCTCCTGAGTGGGAGTTGAACCCTTGGATATCATAAACACTTCACGTGGCGGAGAGAAGCTTGCCGAACTGCTGTCTGACTTAGAGTCGGAGTTCGACTGAGAGTCAGAGTCGGAATAGTTGAGGGGGTAATAACGACCCCACCTCCCTAGATCCAATCTCGAGCGGCTTTGAGCCGTATCCGAGTTGAACTCCAGGGGATCAGGTTTGCTGTGTCAGATGCTGATTGAAGTTATCCATGGCATTACCGAGTCCGAAGGTGATGGCAACGGGGTGCCCAATCTTCTGTTAGGTAAGGATAACTCTCGATTTGGTGGAGAATTGACACTCACGATCCGGCTTCTGATCACCAAGACCCGAACCCTGCAATCGCAGCACCACGTCTCCTCTTGTTATCAACCGTGCACTGCTCGGTTGACCTCGCCACGACAGCTAATACCTGCATGAGAATCGAAGAACACAAGCAAGAACAAGGAAGATTGCAACTCAACTTGCAGATGAATGATTATACTCTCGAAGTTGGGGTCTCACAAATCAATAAACAGTGAAACTGTTCAAAGACAAATTAATCTAAGCAATACCCACTTTAAACGATGGTGGCTACTGAATATATATGAGTTAGGACGTCCTAGGGTCAGGGTTTGCCCTGTGAGGGGCGCACTCCTCATGGGTTTAGCCCACGACACAAATACAAAGCCTAAAGGCCCAAACTGACTCGGATAGGAAAAATAACACAATTTGTTTTAACGATTCTTGACATCTCAGGAGGAATTTTTGCATGAAACCAAAACCATCTGAAAGTAGACTTCCTAAGCTTTCCAACAAGTACTTGTAGGCCCTGTAACTCCTTTTGGATCAAAAGTTATGGCCGTTTGAAGTTGACGCTGTCTCCCAGACCGAAACTGAACTGGTCTCGGAAATAGGAGTTTACTTGCACTTGTTGTCTCCACTTTAATATTTGGTTTCTTGAGCTATTGTCCCTGGTCTTCTCCCAAGTTCCTAATAGCAATAAAATCATCACAAGAATTAAATAGTATGCCATTCGTAGAAATATTTTCATGTAAGCTTAGGAACGCATTCACCTGGCGATTAAGTTGACGGGCACGTGCGCGAGTAATTGGTCCTTGGATCTGTGGCGCATCTTGTTCAATATGAGAAGGTTGTAAGTGTGTATCTAAAGAAGTGATGTCCTCATCAGAATGGGAGATTGACGATCTCCTCCTCTCTTAGCCGGATCTCGGCCGGCTCAAAACCGAGTCCGAGTCGAGCACCAAAAGAAAGAGTTGGCCCAAGACTCGGGCATATTGGAGATCACCGCAGCATGTCGCTAACAATTGCTGCAGCGTTCCATAGTGTAACGCCCAAAAATTCACCACCAAAAATCTGAACATTCCTGTGTATTAAATCCCTGCCTAGGAAAGCCAGGGTACACAATTCCATGTTACCATACAGAGTGCGTCTTACAAACAGTATAAAATTATATTACATAAAAGCATCGGTAAAGGAAAAGGTAAGCCTATTAACAACTAGCCAAGTGGGGCTCCCATTCCACAGGCATCTTGACGGCGGATCCAACCTAGTCCTCCTGACGATCCTTGTCGGATAGGTACTCCACCACTAAGAGGGGGGAAAAAGAGCAAGACTGAGTACCACCCAAAGTACTCAACAAATCACACCCGCAAAATGCACCATGCATAGGAATCAATGGTAAGCTAGGGGTTTATTTGCATAAAAGCCTTGGCAAACACTAGTAGTTTGCAAACAGTAAAAATATTGATTTATTAAGCAATATTAATACTCCGCTGGTCAACGTTACACCACGTTAATCAGGCCCAACCATCCATCCTATCACTAAAGCAAATTTTAAATCAACTTATTATAATGAGACTAATCACGGTGAGTCTTGACCAATATGTCCATAACCGCGGGCGTGGCTATTCGAATAGATTTTACTCTGGCCAAAGGTGTACAACTGTACCCAAAAGACATAGCCCCACACATGTCCCCGTGTGCCGGTGTGTCACCACGACACCCTGCGAGAGGCTGTGACAGGACCGTTCACGCAACCTCTCCCTAACCATCCATACCACGCTGAGGTTGCACCTACCGCCAGGATACCCCACATCGGCCAGGCTACCCCCCTTGCGCCACAATTTATCCGGAAGCCAATCAACCCTACCCTGGGCCGACCCAACTCCATCACGCCCATCCTCACCATCAGTGCCTAGGAGAGGGAGAAGAGATGTTACAAGCCCAGCCGTTGCCCACGCTGGCTTGTGGAAAGTATGAGTAATTGCCCAAGGGGTTCCCGTGAATTGGTCCTTAATTGCCATGAGTGCGACCATCAAAACCATGCACCCACAGCCCACCGTTTGGGTCAAATTTTAGTAATTTAATAGTAATAGGTCCAATGTTACATTTTCCGACATAGAGTTGAACCATGAATGTAAATGATAATATTTAATTTCCAGGTGAACTAATAGTTTCTAAGCATGGCTAAGCATCCTAAGAAAAATATTCAAATCATGTTGTTACCCAGGTGATAAGGAACAAGGTTCAACAACTAAGGCATATTCTTATCTATATAAAGGTCATAATCTATACCACATGAAATAATAAAAACATGCATGTTTATTTAAATAAATAAAACATTTTAGCAAAGATTAGGTATAAAATGATCAAGATTACAGTGTGACTTGCCTTGCTCTAGCTCGATGTACTCGGCTACGACCTCATAGTACACGGGAGAGTCGACGGCATCGGATTCTATAGCGAGCCACACACAAACAATTAAAAACAGTACATGTGGACATTCAACCAAGAGTTAAAAGTATTTTTAATGGATTCTTGGCATTTTCTTAGATGTAATGAAATTTGAATGGACTTAATCGGTGTTCGTATGAATTAGTTATGAATTTTTGAAGTTTTATAGTGATTTTCCATGTAAAATTAATTATTAAACAATTTATTGTGTAATTAAAGGAATTAATGGCGTCACCGGACCCAGTGGAGCCGGCGTCAATAGGCAGGCCCCACCGACTAGTGACCCTAGGGGGAGCGGTGCACGGTGCACCAAGTGCACCGCGGCCTAGCGGGGAAATGGCCACATGGCTGCCACGCGGCAGCCACGGCGGGCCGAGGGGCCGATGCGGCGCCTAGGTGGTGCCGATGTGGCAGGGGAGCGGGCGCCCACGGGGGTGCCACGTGGCTAATGTAGATCTGCCTAGAGGCAGGTTGGATGGCCCCGGAAGGAAGGGGCTTGCTCCTGCCGGCGCGACCACGCCGCAGGGGGGTGAGCGGCCCAATGGTCGCTGCCGGCAACCATTCGGCCCCTGGAGGATGGCAGCGAGTGGTGGAATGGAACGGGGAAGCCATGGGGATGATCACCGAGGGTTGCGATGATCGGAGGACGATGAATAGCGGTGAACGGAGAAGATTGGCAGCAGCCGAACAACGGCATTCTAGTGAGGATCACCGGCGGCGGAGGGGCGGACGACATTCGGGGATCCTGGGGAAGGTGTTGAACGTGTTAGGAGGGAAAAAGACCAAGTGGGTTGATGGAAATCCGTGGCCGACTGCTGGTGGAGAGGCTTACCGAAAGGGGATGACGGAGAGGATGGAGTTCCGGCGGGAATCCGAGGCGGCCGACTGCCAGACAAGACGCAGCGGGGTGCGGCGAAGCTAGTGAGCACGAGCGTGGTAGTTGGCGACGGCTGTAGCGACGGCGACGTGCGACTAGAGTCGGCGGAGAGCGGCGGTGGTTCGGGAACTGGGCGCGGAGGTGTTAGGGTACTTGGCAGGCGGGGGCAACTGAGGGGAAAGAGAGAGGGGAGGACGGTGAAGGTTTTTAAGGACTCAGGCAGGAGAGATCGTGGCTGCAACGGCCCACTTTTTCATGGGATTTAGGGCAGCGGCCGTGGCGACGTGCGTGCGATTCTTGTGCGAGAGTGGGTGAGGGGGCCAGAGATCGTGGGGGAAATGGGCGGGGACCGAGTCCGCACCGTTTGAACCGAGGGCGGGTGTGCGGGGAGACGGGACGAGGCACGGATCGAACAGCAGAGGGGTAATTTCCCCTCCGCCCAATTTGGACGGAGGAAGACGACGATGCTAATAGGCGGGCCTAGCCTATTAGTGGAAGAGCGAGCAAGCGAGGCGGGCGGGGGTCTGACGGGCAGGCCCCATGGGTTAGCGAGAGAGAAGGTGAGGCGAGCGACCAACAGGTGGGCCTGCGGGGAGGCGTAGCATGCGTGGGCCACGCGAGCAGGCCGGCACAGTACTAGGCCGTCGGCCCAGCAAGAGGGAAAAGAAAAGAAAGAGCAAAAGGGAGGAAAAAGAAAAAGAATTTCCAGTGAGATTTTAATTCTGATATTGGTTTTTGATTTATTAATAATACTTGTATTGCTCTAAAAATTCCAATAAAAATCCTGTTAATGTATTTTGGCAAGAGAAATATAAGAAAAATATTCCCAGCCATGATAATTTATTATTTTGCATTTTCACATTTAATTAATTCATTTGGCTAATTTAAATTATTTTCTTGTGACATTTTCTTAGGTATGTTTTGTGTGGCTATATTTAAGGGGAAACTCATGGTGTGACAAACCTACCCCCTTAAACGGAATCTCGTCCTCAAGATTCAGACATGCTAGTGAAGTGGTGTGGATGGGTGGACTTCAGTTCATCCTCTCGTTCTCATGTGGCTTCTTCCTCTGAATAATGGCTCCACTGTACCTTGCAGAACCTAATCACCCGACTTCGGGTGTTCCTTTCACTGATCTCCAAGATCCGAATTGGCTTTTCCACAAAGGTGAGGTCTTCCTGGATCTCAATCTGCTCCGGATCGGCATGTTTTGCTAGTATCCTCAGACATTTCTTTAGTTGTGACACATGGAACACGTCATGTATACCTGCCATTGAAGCGGGAAGGTTCAACTGATATGCAACTTCACCTTTTCGAGCTAGCACTTGGTAGGGTCCCACGAAACGAGGTGCTAGCTTCCCTTTCGTTTGAAACCTGTGTACTCCTTGGAGTGGTGTGACACGAAGATACACATAGTCTCCTTCTCGAAACTTAGATCTCTACGACTGTTGTCGGCGTAACTCTTCTGTCTAGACTGAGCTGTCTTTAAGCGCTCCCGTATTATAGCCACTTTCTCTTCTGCCTCTTTGAGTGCGTCGGTTCCGAATACCTAGTGTTCACCCGTCTAATCCCAGAAAAGGGGTGTACGGCACTTCCTACCATACAGAGCTTCGAATGGTGCCATCTGCAAGCTAGCTTGGTAACTGTTGTTGTACGAGAACTCGGCATAGGGTAGGCTCTTATCCCATGTCCCTCCGAAGTCCAACGCACAAGCCCTTAGCATATCCTCCAATATCTGATTGACTCTTTCAGTTTGACCATCAGTTTGTGAATGATAAGTTGTGTTGAAGTTTAGTCGAGTTCCCAGTTCTGCTTGTAACTTCTGCCAAAACTTGGAAGTGAACTGGCTACCATGGTTGGATACAATCCTTTTGGGTACTCCGTGTAGGCACATTATACGAGCCATGTAAAGTTCTGCCAGTCTTTTACCCGAGTATGTTGTATGCACAGGGATGAAATGAGCAACCTTGGTGAGTCCGTCAATGATTACCCAGATTGAGTCATATCCTGAAGATGTGCGGGGCAAACCAGTGATGAAGTCCATCCCGATCTCTTCCCACTTCCACTCTGGGACTCTAAGCAGCTGTAAAAGTCCGGCAGGCCGTTGGTGTTTTGCTTTGACTCACTGGCACACATCACAAAGTGCCACGAATTCTGTGATTTCTTTGCTCATACTGGCCCACCAAAACTTTGTCTTGAGGTCTTGGTACATTTGGGGTGAATGGAGTATTGAGTCTCATGAGCTTCCCGGAGTATTAAGTCTTTGAGCTCGTTATTCTCTGGGACGCACAAACATTCACCCATCCATACTGTCCCATTTTCATCTTTCATGAAACCTTGGGCTTTTCCAACTCTCATGTTCTTCTTGAGTTCTTTAATCTTTGGATCATTTGCTTGTGCCTCGCGAACTTGATCGAAGAGTGTAGGCTGGGCCTCTAAGGCTACCATGAATCCATGATCGACAATGCCCAGTGTCGATGTTTTACACTGGCAATATGAATATGGGGCTACTTGGCAGATGGAAACTCGGTGGATTGCAAAGGAACACAAGGAGATTTTATACTGGTTCAGACCCTTGATGTGAGGTAATACCCTACATCCAGTTGTGGTGGTATTTCTTTGAGGATTTGTGTCGATCAATGATCTTCTGCCCTCAGGGGGCGCCCTGCCTCCCCTTATATACCGGGGGACAGGGGTACAAGGTAGGAGTCCCAGCCGGATACGGCCAAGGGATTTTCTTCTTAGAGATACATTTTACCCGACTACGACTATATATTCCTTTTTATATAAGGTAAAGTCTACCGGGTGCTACTATATCTCTAATTACATGTCTCGGCTCATCCTCTATCCGAGTGGCCCATATGCTTGTGATGAGGTACCCGGGGCCCATGGCCTCCACAGTAGCCCCTGAGACCTTCATAGTTGAGTCATAGCTGATGCCGAGTACTCATCCTCCACGGTGAAAATTGCCCGAGTGCATTGCTCCTGAGTACTCTTTGTCCGAGTGCTTCTTCTTCCCGAGTCCTGCTTCATGTCAGCTAGCAACGAGGCTATGAAGGGCTTCATGTTGATGTATGAATAGTGTGCACCGAATAGGCGCACCTATTAGGTGTAGCCCCCGACTTTGTGCTTAATTGTGAAGGCAATTAAACATAAAGTCAAAGATCTTTAACCTTGTAGTCTTTCCCGAGTAGTATACTACTAGTATATGAGACTCTTCGGTATCATGTCAACTGGAATATAATTTGTAGTCTTGCTGAGTAGCATGCCACTCATATATGGGACTCTTCAGCTTGATGTCAGCTGGAAAAGGGGGTTTATAGTCTTTTCCGAGTGGTATCCCACTCGGAAGTTAGACTCCTCAGCGTCATGTTAGCTGGAAAGGATATTTATAGTCTCTCCCGAGTAGTGCACTACTTGGAAGTTAGACTCTTCAGCGTCATGTCGGCTAGAATAATGTTGCTCATGGCAACTGTTAGCCAAGCATGTAGGCCGAGTACCACTTTATGAAAATAAATCCATTGCGTGGTCAGGTGTACTTGAGAGATACCTGCGTCCCCAATGTTGATGAAGACCAGCTTGTGATCCTTCTAAGGATATATCCTCAATACCTGGTGGATAAAACAGATACCCAAACACATGTGTTTAGCAATTAGGCCTTCATGAAGCATATCTGTTTACCTCATCGGTTCCTGTTGGTAGCACTTGTACCATGATTTTAACACAACCAGCGAACGGCCCATATCGAGCATGTATTAGCATAGGATTCGGCTAGCGACCCTCATGGGGCGTACCCAACCTGACAGGTTTGTGACCAAACAAGGTACCCGAACCTAGCATTAGCATAGGATTCGGCTGGCGACCCTCATGGGGCATACCTCACCCAGCCGAGTGATATACGACCCCCGACTAGTGCCGGAAGTCGGTTGTCAGCTCACATGGAGCGTAGCCAGGGAAGATGACGTCCCGACTGGCGCAAGTACTCGGTAAGTAGCCCTCATGGAGCATCCCGAGTGTATTCTAGTAGACTTGTCCAGCCCCCTAGCGTAGGAGATAGGCTCGCAGCCTTGAGTTCCTGTCACGCGTATCCGGAGCTAGGCCTGCAATATAAAGATATCGGATGAGTAGCATCTGATGATAAAAACAATCATCCAAATAAAATGTATTTTACAATATATGTAAATACGTGTTCTTCCTCTTTTTGATATTAATTTCCTCGAGTAGTTGACCCCTTACGTTTAAACACTCTGCCCGACTAGTCACAGCCCCCTAGCGTCGGGAGTTGGCTCGTGGCTCTTTCCCAGACACGCGTTTTGGGTGACTTAAGTTCGTCTTTCATGGAGCAAAGTTTCACGGATCAGGATTTATGCTACTTGAGTACTTTTGCAATCATTTAAGAGCAAAAACAGAGAAGAGTGCAGCTTGTGCACCTATTAGGTGTAAGCGGCATTGGCAAGGCCGAGTGAAGAAATATTTATCAGGAAGCGACTTAGCTATTCGGTATTTCGGAGTGGGGATGCCATCCTTGCGTTTGAGCTTGTGAGCCCCTGAGCATGTCACTTGTTGTTCTGATAATCTTCAGTTGTTGAAAGTCAAAGACGATTGTGACCGACTGCCACAATGAAGCTGTCTGACTTGCATTTGTGATTCTCGACTTTAGTCAGGACCGCACCGTTGGTGCCCTCCCGCTTCTTCTGTCAGGATGCCTTTTTATCTTCAAGGGCCTCAGCAACAGCGTGGGCTGAGTCGGCGTATTTGTTCGCCATGTCGAATAGAGCCTTGACAGAGTTGGGAGGCTTCCGAGTGAATTTGTCGATGAACGAGGTGTCTTTGACTCCTTTTCGAAAGGCGGTGATGACGACCTCGTCCTTGATGTTCGGGATTGAATTTTTCTTCTCAGAGAACCTCTTGATGAAGTCACGAAGAGACTCGTTCTTCCTTTGATGCAACTGATATAAGTCGTACTCGGAAGATGGCCTCTCGTATGTTCCCTGGAAGTTGGTGATGAGGCGTTCCCGGAGTTCTCCCCAGGAGTCGATTGATTGCTTGGGAAGTCCTGTTAGTCATGTCCTCGCTGAGTCAGCTAAAGCGACTGGGAGGTAGTTAGCCATGACTTTGTGATTTCCCCTAGCTGCTCGGATCGCCAGAGTGTAGAACGTGAGCCAGGACTCGGGATTGGTCTTGCCGTCGTATTTGTTGATGCCTGTAGGCTTGAAACTCGACGGCCAGTCGACCTGTTGTAGCTCCTGGGTGAAGGTCGGTATGCCTTCGTCTTTATGAGGGCTCCGACTCCGAATATGGCGGTGAAACCACTCGTGGTGGAGGCCGAAACGCTTGTTCTTGTCTTTCAGTTGGCGTTGCTCATCTTCTTCTTGTTCACAGCGCCGAGCGATGATGTTTTGCCGAAGGACGCGCCGTAGTCGGTCTCGGAGGTCCTGATCGTCTCGACGGTTGCTTTGACGTCGCCGGTTGTCGTTGGGGTTGCCGAGTGACGCCTGACGTGCCTCCGTAAGCGGCTGACTAGAGCCAGCTGCTCGGCGTCGCTTTGAGGTAGATGAGACTGCCGTTGGGGATGTCAACCAGTTGGTCGGTATGAGGGTATCACCCGACTGTTGGTGCTGCTGACATGCAGCAGCGGTAAGCATGGCTTTTATCCTTGCGATCGTCGGGGTGGCCTGGTGATCAGGCCCGAACTGGAGTGTATCCAGTAGAGTCGCAGCGGCCACGATGTTCTGTTGAGGAGTAATGAAGACGTCGTGGTCGCTGACTCGGGTTTGGAGGATTTGTTGCTGAGCAGTCCGCCCAGCCCTGCGTAGGGCGTCATGCCGGCGTCTTGCTTCTTCCTCTTGTTGCTCTCGCAGTCGGCGTGTTTCCTCCTCTTGCTGCTCGTGTAGTTGGCGTGATTCCTGAGTAGGAGTAGAGCCTTTGGATGCCATGAAGATTTCTCGTGGCGGGGAGAAGCTTGCCGAACTGCTGTCTGACTTGGAGTCGGAATCTGACTCGGAGTCGTAGTCCGACTGAGAGTTGTAGTTGGAATAGTCGATGGGGGTTATTACAACTCCGACCTCCCTAGATCCGATCTCGAGCGGCTCGGGGCCGTATCCGAGTCGAACTCCAGAGGATCGGGTTTGCCGCGTCGGATGTAGATTGTAGATATCCACGGTGTCGCCGAGTCTGAACGGGAAATTGACGATCTCTTCGTTTTTTGGCCCGATCTCGGCCGACTCAAAACCGAGTCCGAGTCGAACACCGAAAGAAAGAGTTGTCCCTAGACTCGGGCGTATTGGAGGTTGCCGCAGCATGTCGTGAAAGATTGCTGCAGCATCGTGTAGGCCGACTGGCACGGAGTCGGCTGGTTCCCTGGCAGATTGGATCGAGTCCGAGTTGGCCAAGGTGAGATTGCCGATCTGGTCGGCGACGAAGTCGAGGCTTCTAAATGCGATTGCATCTCTAGGGGAGAGTTTGCCGCCGTCGACTTCGGTTGCTGGATCCATCGAGCTTGTAGATGTAGATCGCGCCAAAGCCCCTACCTGGCGCGCCAACTGTCGATGTTTTACACCGGCAATATGAATATGGGGCTACTCGGCGGATGGAAACTCGGTGGATTGCAAAGGAACACAAGGAGATTTTATACTGGTTCAGGCCCTCGATGCGAGGTAATACCCTACGTCCAGTTTATATGTATTCCTTTGAGGAATTATGGTGGCGATTCTGATGAACCGTATGGCCCCGCCCTCAAGGGGCGCCCTGCCTCCCCTTATATACTAGGGGACAGGGTTACAAGGTAGGAGTCCCTGTTGGATTACAACTAGGAGATCTCCCCTTAGAGATATAATGTACCCGGCTAGGACTGTATATTCCTTATTGTACAAGGCAAGGTCTGCCGAGGGTTACCATATCTCTAATTACAAGGCTAGGCCCATCCTCTATCCGAGTGGCCCATATGCTGGTTATGAGGTACCCGGGGCCCATGGCCTCCACACCATAATTGCCCAGCATCGTGTGATGTACATTGTTGAATCGTTTGCAGTGGTGCAAGGAGTTTGATGATGACTCTCGTCCGCTGTCGGCCACGAAGTCGAAGAATAGGCCGAGAAGTCCTTCTGCCGCCCAGCCCGACTCCAAGGGTGCGGGGAAGAAACCCATTGTAGATTAGGGCAAGAAGGAGGTCATGAGGCCAAGTGCCGCAGCCGGGAGTCTTAAAATAAAAGACCCCGCCAGTACTGTGCCCAGGCCATTGAGTCCTAGACCGGGACTGGCGTGGTCAAGCCCAGCATCATCGAGCCCGACTCAATTGCAGCCGAGTACAAGGTTGACTCCAGCGCCGCCGAGTACCCGAGCGCCCTAGCTGGCCACACCGTGAATGGGGCCAACCAGGATAGGAATGCCACCGCCGACTGCCGCGCCTTCCGGCCTGACAGCCAGCAGCCCTCCAGTGCCGCCCTCTGGATCTCCCGGACAAAAGCTCAAGTTCTCCAAGAGGTAGGTCATTCTGGGTCTTCTAAAACTCATGTTCAGCATTGAAGCGTCTTGATGTTTGACTTGTTACGCAGGAAGTGGGCCAACATTGATCTTAAGGAGACCACGTCGACTACCCCTGCTGTCGAGCCCACCCCAGCCGATCCAGCGCCGGCGAGCACACCTGCTGAGCCGGCGGCGGCCCTAGTCGTAGAAACTGATACTGCCTCGACTGCAGGGCCGTCGACCCCGGCCAACCAAGGGGCGGTTGTTGAAGCCGCTGTTCCAGCCCCTGAGCCGGCGCCCGTTGTCGCAGACGTCACTGCGGCTCCTGAGCCAGCCCCCGAGGCCCCGGAGGCCGCCGAGTTGGGGGCCAGGAGTTCGTCGCCATCCTGGTCATCATCGTCATCGTCGTCACTGTCTTCTCCTCTAGACCAACCGGACCTCCCTAGGCTCGAAGCCCCTCCTCGCAAGTTTCTGCGGACATTCCGGTGGACGGCGCCCGACGGAACCGCGAGGAGTTATAAGCACGATGAGGTCGTGGTGGAGAGGGAGCGCGAAGACTTGCTGTTCGCTACAATCGCTGCGTCCCAAGGGATCCAGGTATGATTTTCGTCGTATTGGAGTCTTGGTTGTTCTGCTCGTGCGTTTAGATGCTTGATTTTGCCTTGACTTGTTCCTCCCTGAGTAGAAACTTGTTGAGCGCTCAGAGAAGTTGAACGAGGTCCTGACCCGGGTCACCCCCCAACTCCAAGAGTTGGACCAACTCTGGGCCCTAAAGACCGTATTGGAGGAGCACCATCAAGGGAGGGAGATGTGGCTAAAAGACGCCGTCACCCAGCTCAGGGACGAGAATTGGGACCAAGCCAAGAAGATGAGAGGTAAGCCTCCAGAATACTTCTTCCTGACCAAATCCTTAGTATATTTCTCCAGCTGTATTGTTCCCAACTGCCCAGTTGTGCCTTGACTGCAACGTTCAGTTCTTGACTAATCTATCGTGCAGCCCTCGAAGCCGAGTTGAAGACCTGAATGGAGGGAGAAGAATAGCTAAAGGAGGCCGAGAGAGCCAGGGCCGAACTTGAAAAGGACAAGGCTGACCTGACAAGGGCCAAAACCGAGCTTGAGCAAGAGAAGGCCGAGTTGAAAAAGGCCAATGCCAAGCTCGAGAAGGAAAACATTGAACTAGAGAAGGCCATAGCCAAGTGGGAGGCTGACTACAAAGGTAAGTCTCCGCACTAACAAAAACCTTAGCCAATCCATTAATTACTCCATCTGCAGCTTTTCTTAACAAGTTTACTTGTCGGTGAACCTGGGTAGCCGCGAGAGCCAATTCCCAGATCCAGTTTCAGCCTTTCGCATAGGAGATTAGGGTAGTCAAGGAGTCACTGGAAACCCTTGTCGAGTCCATGAAAGGGCTCCTTGACCTGATGGATCCTTGTCCTGTGGGAACTAGCTCGAGCACAATCTTCCAATTGGAGGAGCGCCTTAAAGATGCACCGAGTGCCCTGAAGAGGTACTCAGATGAGCATGTTATTGCCGGTGTGGCCTAGAGCCTGGCAATGACCAAGTCCATCTACCCAAGGGCAGATGTTGAAGCCATCGGGGAGGGGTTTGCCGAGGAGACGATTCCTGAGGAGGCGCTAGAGCTGATAGCCAAGGCGAGGCCGACTGCAGAGATTATCATCCGAGACCTGGGTCTATAAAAACAGAACATCATGCAGTCGGTGTATTGCGGATTTTTGTAAAGACATGTGTAAATATATGTGCAATGCCGCCAAGCTTTAAACTATTACTCAGTTGTCATTAGCTTTACACGACTCTATGGTCTGCACCAAGTTAGTCTATAGGAACTTAGTAAAATCGTTCACCGCAGAAAGCTGTACTCGGGCAAACATGACAAAGTCGTAGTGAAGCTTCGTAACTTAAGTAAAATAGGCTCGTATATTATTGACAAAGCACATAGGATACATGCAGCCCCCGACTCACTACTAGGTTGAAACAACCGGCGTAGTGAGTCAGAGAGGAACTGTACACATGGAAAAATATAAAACTCAGGTATAGAAAGGACGTAGCAGTTCTATGTTCCATGAGTTGCTGATGAGGGCACCGTCTTCAGTCTTCAGTCGGTAGGCGCCTGGCCACGTGACCTCAGCGATAATGAACGGCCCTTCCCAGATTGGGGATAGTTTATGCCTGTATTTGGTGGTTTGTATTTTTCTCAAAACGAGATCTCCGACCAAAAAGGCACGGCCACGGACATTGCGATTGTGATAACGATGTAGGCCTTGAAGATACC
Source organism: Oryza meyeriana var. granulata (assembly GCA_003991445.1). NCBI lineage: Eukaryota > Viridiplantae > Streptophyta > Magnoliopsida > Poales > Poaceae > Oryza > Oryza meyeriana. The sequence goes on along the minus strand of RYFJ01001990.1, from coordinate 315,901 downwards.
TTGCCGACTGGATTGTTGCGATATCCCTTGCTTCTTCCAACTGATCTAGTTTGACCAATCGGGTATTGTTGGAGATGTCTTTTGAGTAAGCCCGAACTCGCGGAGAGCCGAACTCTAACTTGGTTAGTATCATAGCCTCAGCACCATAGACCAGAAAGAAAGGGGATTGCCCAGTTGCCCGACAAACCGTGGTTCTTAGGGACCAAAGTATAGATGAGAGTTCTTGTACCCACCGGCCCGCGTATGGTTGTAGTCGGTCAAATATTCTAGCCTTGATAACTTGTAAGACCATACTGTTGGCTCGTTCAACCTGCCCATTGCTCCGCAGTTGTGCCACAGACACATAGCAGATCTTGATGCCGAAGTCGTCATAGAAATCTTGAAACACGCCGCCTGTGAACTGAGTACTGTTGTCGGTGATGATGTGGTTGGGGACCCTGAATCGGTATAGTATACTCATGATGAAGTCCTTTGCTCGTGCCGCTGTTATTGTTGCAACGGGTTTGGCCTCAATCCACTTGGTGAATTTATCCACTATGACGAACAAGTGTGTGAACCCTCCTGGCGCTTTCTTGAAGGGCCCGACCATGTCAAGCCCCCATACTGCAAAGGGCCAGGAGATTGGGATTGTTTGGAGTTCTTGGGCTAGGAGATTGGTTTGTCTTGCGTAGAACTGGCAACCCTCGCATGTGCGAACAATGTCTTTGGCATCTGTTACTGCTGTTGGCAAGAAAAATCCCTGCCGGTAAGCCTTTTCGACTAACGTCCTAGATGCGGCATGGTTGCCACATACGCCCGAGTGGATCAACTGTAGAATCTGCTTGCCCTCCTCGGTGGTGACGCAGTGCATGAGGACACCGGATGCACTTCTTTGGTACAGGTCTTCTCCGACGACTAGGAAACTCTTGCTTTGACATTTGATTTGCTTGGCTTGACTGCGATCTTCTAGGAGTTCATCATCTAGGAGGAATTTGATAACATGAGTCCACCAATCTTGACATATGTGCATCACCTCATCTGTTGCCAGGGTAGGTTCACCCCCCCGACTGCTCTGGCACTAGTTTCTTCTTGACTGATGGCTCCATGAGTTGCTCGACAAAGATCCCTGTCGGGACCGCTTCTTGCTTGGATCCCATGTTGGCCAGCTCGTCTGCAGCATCATTGTATTGTCGTAGGACATGTGTTATCTCTAGCCCGTCGAACTTGTTCTCCATCTTGCGGACCTCCTGACAGTATGCCACCATGGTGTCGTCGAGACATGTCTAGTCTTTCATGACTTGGTTTACCATGAGTTGGGAGTCTCCACGCACAACCAGTCAACGAATGCCGAGTGATATAGCGATGTGGAGCCCGTGGATAAGTGCCTCGTACTCGGCGACGTTGTGGGAAGCAGGGAAGTGGATTTGTAGAACGTACTTGAGTTTTTCGCCGGTGGGGGACGTCAGTACGACGCTAGCCCCGGCACCGCCGATCCGTAGAGAACCGTCGAAGTACATTGTCCAGTAGCCTGTCAGCTTCTGGACGTCCTTCTGGTAAGTCGGGGGTGCCATGTTGATGATTGCATTGACTTTCTCTAGGTTGGCCTCGATGCCGCGATGCGAGACGATGAAGCCGAGTAACTTGCCGGATGGCACACCGAAGGCACACTTTTCCGGATTCAACTTCATCTTGAATCTTCGAAGATTTTGGAAGGTTTCTTCTAGATCAGCGATGAGGTCTTCTTTGGGCTTGGTCTTGATCACCACGTCATCGACGTAGGCTTCCACATTGCACCCGATCTGAGTGTGCAGACACCGTTGAATTGCACGTTGATACGTTGCTCCAGCGTTCTTCTGGCCGAATGGCATAGTGATGTAGCAGTACGCTCCAAACAGCGTGATGAAAGATGTTTTTAAGCAGTCCTCCTCCTTCAGGCTGATTTGATGGTATCCCTAGTAGCAGTTGAGAAAGCTGAGAAGTTCACACCCCACGTTTGAATCCACCACCTAGTCTATTCTTGGTAAACCAAATGGATCCTTGGGGCATGCCTTGTTGAGATCGGTGTAGTCAACGCACATGTGCCATTTACCATTTTTCTTCTGGACCAGAACTGGGTTTGCCAGCCAATCCGGGTGATAGACCTCCTTGATGAACCCGGCTGCGAGAAGCTTGGTTATCTCCTCCCGATTAGCATCTTTACGGTCTTGAGCGAAGCGCCGCAGCCGTTGCTTGATTGGCTTGGCGTCTGTCTTCACGTTGAGGGCATGCTCGATCACATCCCTTGGTACGCCTGGCATGTCGGACGGTTTCCACACAAAGATATCCTTGTTGGCTTGGAGGAAGGTGACGAGCGCGTCTTCCTATTTGGGGTTAAGTCCGGTCCCGACTCGAGCAATCTTGGAGGGGTCGGAAGGGTCCAGGGGATCTTCTTCGTGTCGGAGTCCACTGAAATTCTCGACTTCACTGCTTTTTTGGCTGGAACTGGGTTTTCCTCGACTTCGGTTGTGACAGCTTGCCGAATGATGTTGCGCCCGACTGCCGCCTCTTGTGATTGAGCCAATTCGCAACTCTCCTTGTCGCAGGTGAAGGCTTGCTTGGCATCGCTGCGGAGGGAGAGGACTCCTGTTGGCCCTGGCGTCTTGAGCACCATGTACGTATAGTGCGGTACCGCCATGAATTTGGCAAGCGCCGATCGTCCGAGTATCGCGTGGTACGCAGTCTCAAAGTCGGTGACCTTGAAGCAGATGTTTTCTGTGCAGAAGTTATCTCGCGTGCCGAAGGTTACTGGCAAGGTAATCTACCCGAGTGGTGTTGAAGACAGGCCAGGACTTATCCCGTGGAAGGGCGCCGTACTCGGCCGCAAATCTGAACGAGGAATCTTCATCTCATCCAGGGTCTTGGCAAAGAGGATATTGAGTGCGCTGCCTCTGTCTATGAGAACCTTCTTCAACTTGATGTTCTTCACGACCGGGTCCAGGACGAGTGGGTAGCGTCCCGGGTGTGAAACCCGATCTGGGTGATCTGTGCGGGTGAACATGATGGACATCTCTGACCAGCGCAAGTATTGGGGGGCGTCTGCTGTAGAGATTGAGTTGACGTCACGCGCTGTAAGCTTCTGCTTCTGCTTGGACTCGTAGGCAGACAGCCCTCCGAAGATGTGGTTGAGCTCAGCTTGGGGATCTTGAAAATCATTAGCCAGGCCCTGATCTGGCTTATCTTTGTCCTTGTCGGTGCCAGATGATGAAGCCTGCTCGGAAGCAAACTTCTTGAGCATGAAGCAGTCTTTGGCCGCGTGCTTGCCTTTCGGGTGGAAGGAGCAAGGCCCATTCATGGCTTTCTGGTAGTCGTTGTTGCGTTGGGGCCACGACCAAGTTTGCTCCATGTTGGCCACCTCGTTGTCCGACTTCCGCTTGTGGCTGCTGGTATTGTTTTGTGATGGCTCGTTGTCGGCTTTCGCCTTTTGGTCTTTCTGTCGGGACTCCTTCTTCTCGTCAAGGGCCTCTGCGACCGCTTCAACCGAGTCGGCGTATTTGTTCGCCATGTCGAAGAGAGCCCAGACGGAGGATGGTGGCTTCCGAGTGAACTTTGCGATGAATGGGTTATCCTTTACTCCCTTGCGGAAGGCGGCGATGACGGCCTCGTCTCTGATCATTGGGATCTGGTTGCGCTTCACGGAGAACCTCTTGATAAATTCGCGTAGAGACTCGTTCTTCTTCTGGTGTAGTTGATATATATCGTGCTCAGAAGACGGCCTCTCATAGGTTCCTAGAAAGTTAGCGATGAACCGCTCCCTGAGTTCTCCCTAGGAACCAATCAACTGCCTCGGGAGCCCTATTAGCCATGTCCTCGCCGAGTCGGCTAGTGCGACTGGGAGGTAGTTAGCCATGGCTTTGTGGTCACCCCCGGCAGTTCGTATTGCCAGGGTGTATACGGTGAGCCAGGACTCGGGGTTGGTTTTGCCATCGTATTTCTCTATCCCCGTAGGCTTGAAGCCTGATGGCCAGTCAACGTCTTGTAGATCATGGGTGAAAGCTGGAACGCCTTCATCTTCGTGAGGGCTCCAACTCCGACCACGGCAGTTAAACCACTCGTGGTGAAGGCCGAAGCGCTCGTTCTCGTCCTCCAGTCGTCGGCGCTCGTCCTCTTCGCGTTGTCGGCGCTGGGCATTGATGTCGTATCGAAGGTCGCATTGTAGACAAACTCGGAGGTCTTGGCTGGACCGATGATCGTACTGGTGACGCCGCTGATTGTTGTTGTTGGTGTCGCCGAGTGACGTTTGGCACGACTCCTCGTGTGACCGACTCGAGCCAGCCACCCGACATCGTGCTGATGTAGACAAGCCTGGTGCTGGAGAACTTGACTTGTTAGTCGAAACAATTGTGTCGCCCAACTGCTATTGCTGCTGATAGGTAGCAGCTGTGATCATCGCCTTGATCTTGGTGATTGTCAGGGTGGCCTGGTGATCAGGCCCGAGCTAGAGCATGTCCAACAGGGTTGCGGCGGCCACGACGTTCTGTTGTGGCGTGACGAAGATGTCGTGGTCGCTGACTTTGTTCTAGAGGATCTGTTGCTGAGTGGTTCGCCCAGCCTTGCGTAGCCCATCGTTGCAAGCCTCACGATCGGCCTCCTCCTGTTGCCGTAGTTGGCGTGCCTCCTCTTGCTGCTCCTCTTGTAGTCGGTGCACCTCTGGTGGAGAAGTTGAAGCCATGAAGATCTCGCGGGGGATAAGGAGACTCGCCAGACTGGTATCCAAACTAGCTTCCGAACTGTTGTCCGACTTGGAGTCAGAATCCGAGTAGTTAATCGGAGTGAGAACGACTCCGACCTCCCTGGATCCAATCTGAAGAGGCTCTGAGCCGTGTCCAAACTGAACCGTGGGGGATCAGGTGTGCCGCATAAGGTGTAGATTTGCGGTATTGCCAAATCTGTGCGGGAGATTGACGATCTCTCCCCTTCCTGGCCCAACCCGAGCTGGCTCAAGGCCTAGTGCAAGTCAGACGCCGAAGGAGAGAGTTGTCCCAAAGCTCGGCAAAGTAGAAGATTGCTGCGTTAGATTGATTATAGTTGGTGCAGCGTCTCGTGAGCTGACTGGCACGGAGTCGGCTGGTTCCTCAGCCGGTTGGATTGGATCTGCGTCGGCCAAGGTGAGATTGCCGATCTGGTCGGCAATGAAGTCGAGGCTTCCGAAGGTTATCGTGTCTCCAGGGGAGAATTTGTCGCTGTCGACCCCAGAAGTAGGATCCATTGAGATTGTTGGTGTAGATCTCACCGAAGCCCAAGCCCATTTAGTTGGCTCAGGCTCTATAAAGGCTGAGGGAGAGAGAAAAGATTCCTCTATCTTCCCCACGCGACCAATCATTTCGTCTTCCCAACTCCGCGCCGAAATTTCGCTTCCTGCTCCGCTAGGGTTCACCATTACTTGTTCCCCCCCACCAAAGCTCAAGCGATTCCACCTACATTCAGCCATCCCAAGCCCCCAACTATATTTCCCCCAAATTTCTTGTCCCCCCAGCCATGCCGAAGGTGTCAAATTCCGTTGGGGCGTCAGATGATGGGTGGCCAACCTTGGATTGCAGCCGGTCGAAGCTAGAGAAGCTAGAGAAGTTGTTGCGGCTGCAGAGCCGCGACATTATCTGCTGGCGGCTGGCCGAGGGTGAGTCGGTCCCAAATCCCCAATCCGGTGAAACTGTTGTTTTTCCCTCTTTCTTTGACCGGGGTTTGTTTCTTCCGTCCTCCGCATTCCTCCGCCGTCTTCTTAGTTTCTATGGATTGGAGTTGGTGAATCTGAATCCCAACTCAATCCTACAAATTTCTATCTTTGTGACTCTTTGCGAGTGCTATTTGGGTGTAGAGCCCCATTTTAATTTCTTCAGGCACTTGTTCCACATTAAGCCCGAACCCTCTAAGAATAGGGTCCAGGTGATTGGAGGGGCTGGTCTTCAGTTGAGGAGTGAGATGAAGAAAATATATATCGATCTTCCTTTGAAATCCTTTCTGAAAGGTTGGCATAAGGAGTGGTTCTACTGTTCTGATCTGGAACCCTCCCTGCCTCCATTCACCGGAAAGCCCCCGGCGATCTTGCCCAGTTGGTCGTCGGATCCAACCTTCGAAGAGATGGGCCAAGTACATCAGTTGTTGGTGCGGTTGGACAAATTCATGTCGGCCGGCCTGACCGGCCCTTGGATCGCTAAGCACTTCCTGACCTGGCGCATCCAACCATTGAAGCTGAGGAGCGCGTTCTGCTGGGATTACCAGGGGAAGAATGACCCTAACCGAGAGAGCAAAGAAGTGGCCGACAAGCAAAAAGTGACCGAAACATTGTTCGGTTATTTCTCCAATGGGGTGATTGAGACTGAAGACAAAGAGTCCTGCATTGCGGCTTATAACCAAAAACGGCCTCGTCCTGAGGTAACCTCTGCTTTTCTTCTGTGATGAATGCTTGTAGACATGTATCCATGATTGCCTTGCATAGTATGATGTGTACTGTTGAATCATTTGCAGTGGTGTGAGGAGTTTGATGATGACTCCCGTCCTTTGTCGGCCACAAGGTCAAAGAAGAGGCCGAGCAGTCCTTCTGCTGCCCAGCCCAACTCCAAGAGAGCAGGGAAGAAACCCATTGTAGATCAGGGCAAGGGGAAAGTTGTGAAGCCGAGTGCTGTAGCCGGGAGTTTAAGGATAAGGGACCCCGTCGGCACAGCACCTAGGCCATCAAGTCCTAGACCGGGACTAGCGCAGTTGAGCTCAGCAACATCGAGCCCAACCCAAGCATGGCCGAGTACAAGGTCGACCCTAGCGCCGCCGAGCACCCAAGTGCCCCAGCCGACCACACCGCGATTGGGGCCGACTAGGATAGAGGTGCCGTCGCCGACTGCTGCGCCCTCAGGCCTAATAGCCAGTGGCCCTCCAGTGTCACCCTCTGGATCTCCCGGACAAAAGCTCAAGTACTCCAAGAGGTAGGCCATTCTGGGTCTTCTGAAAATCATGTTCAGCATTGTTGCGCCTTGATGCTTGACTTGTTATGTAGGAAGCAGGTCAACATAAATCTTAAGGAAGTCACACTGACTGCCCCTGCTGTCGACCCTGTCCCAGCCGGTCCGGAGCTAGCAAGTACGCCTGCTGAGACGGCGCGGGCCCAATAGCAGAGGCTGAGACCGTCCCGACTATAGGGTCGCCGACGCTGGCCGACCATGGGGTGGTTATCGAAGCCGCCGCCCTAGCCCCTAAGCCGGCGCCCGTCGCCGAAGTTGTCACTGCAGCTCCTGAGCCAGCGCTTGGTGTTGAAGGCGCCGCTGCAGCACCTGAGCCAGCCCCCAAGGCTACAGGGGCTGCTGAGCTATGGGCCAGGAGTCCCTCGCCTTCCTGGTCGTGGTCGTGGTCGTTGTCGTCGTCTCTTCCTTCAGACAGACCTGACCTCCCCAGGATCGAGGCCCCTCCGCGCAGGTTCCCGAGGAGGTTCCAGTGGACGGCGCCTGACGGAACTGCACAGACCTACAAGGTCGATGAGGTGGCGGCGGGAAGGGAACGTGAAGCCCTGCTTCGTGCCACACTTGCCGCGTCCGAGGGGATTCGGGTATAGTTTCCATTGTTCCGGAATTTTGGTAGTATTTCTTGACGCTAGATTCTGCTTTGACTTGTTAATCCCCGGGCAGAAAGTTGTTGATCGCTCGGAGAAAATGCATGACGTGCTGAACCGAATTGCCCCCCAACTCCAAGAATTGGACCAACTCCAGGCCTTGAAAACTGAAGTGGAAGGGCACAGCCAGGAGAGGGAATCTTGGCTGAGGGAAAGCGTCACCAAGCTTAGGAGAAAAAAATTGGGATCAAGCCAAGACGATAAGAGGTGAGCCTCTAGAACCCTTCTTCCTGACCAAATCCTTGATATATCCCTCCAGTTGTGTTATTTCCCAACTGCCCAGTTGTGTCTTGACTGCATCATCAAGTTCTTGACTAATCTGTCGTGCAGCCCTCCAACCCGAGTTGAAGACCCGAAAGAGGGAGGAGAGCAGCTGAAGGAGGCCGAGAGAGCTAGGGCCGAACTTGAAAAGGATAAGGCCACCCTGAAAGAGGCCAAAACCGAGCTTGAGCAAGAGAAGGCCGGGTTGAAAGAGGCCAATATCAAGCTTGAGAAAGAAAAAGTTGACAATAACCTTAGCCAATCCATTAGTTACTCCATATGTGGCTTTGCCTAACAAGTTTACTTGTCGGTGAATCCGGGTAGCTGCGAGAGCCAATTCCCAGATCCAGTTCTAGGCTTTTGCAGAGGAGATCAGGGCAGTCAAGAGTGACGGGAAACCTTTGGTGAGTCCGTGAAAGGGCTCCTTGACCTAATAGATCCTCGTCCTGTGGGAACCAGCTCCAGCACAATCTTTCAACTGGAGGAGCACCTTAAAGATGCACTGAGTGCCCTAAAGAGGTACTCGGATGAGCATGTTATTGCCGGCGTGGCCCAGACCCTAGCAATGACCAAGTCCATCTACCCAAGTGCAAATGTCGAAGCCATCGGGGAGGGGTTTGCCGAAGAGACGACTCCTGAGGAGGCACTGGAGCTGATAGCTAAGGTGAGGCCGACTACAGAAATTATCACCTGGGACCTGGGTATGTAAAGACAATATATCATGCAGTCAGTGTGTATATACATTTTGGTAAGAATATGTGTAAATGCATGTGCAATGCTGCCAAGCTTTGGAATATTACTCAGATGTCATTAGCTTTACTCGACAATATAGCCTACGCCGAGATAATCTATAGGAACTTAATAAAAACGTTCACCACAGAAAATTGTACTCGGGCAGACCTGGAAAAGTCGTAGTAAAACTTCATAACTTGAGTGAAATAGGCTCGTATATTATTGACACAGCACATACAATACATGCAGCTCCCGACTCACTACTCGATTGAAACAAACGGCGTAGTGAGTCAGAGATGAACTATACATATGTGAAAGTATAAAACTTAGGTATAGAAGGGACATAGCTGTTCTATATTCCATGAGTTGCTGATGTGGGCACCGTTTTCAGTCTACAGTTGGTAGGCGCCTAGCCGAGTAACCTCCGCTATAATGAACGGCCCTTCCCAGATTGGGGATAGTTTATGCTTGTCTTTGGTGGTTTGTATTTTTCTCAATATGAGATCTCCAACCAAAAAGGCACGGCCACGGACATTGCGGTTGTGATAGCGACGCAGGCCTTGGAGATACCTTGCCGACTGGATTGTTGCGATGCCCCTTGCTTCTTCCAACGGATCTAATTCGACCAATTGGGTATTGTTTGAAGTGTCTTCTGAGTAATCCTGAACTCGCGGAGAGACGAACTCTAACTCGGTTGGTAGCATAGCCTCGGCACCATAGACCAAAAAGAAGGGGGATTGCCCTGTTGCCCGACTGACCGTGGTTCTGAGAGACCAGAGAACAGATGGGAGTTCTTCCACCGGCCCGCGTAAGGTTGTAGTCGGTCGAATATCCTGGCCTTGATACCATGTAAGACCATACCGTTATCTCGTTCAACCTGCCCATTGCTCCGCGGGTGTGCCATAGACGCATAGCAGATCTTGATGCCTAAGTCGTCATAGAAATCTTGAAACACGCCGCCCGTGAACTGAGTACCGTTGTCGGTGATGATGCGGTTGGGGACCTCGAATTGGTATAGTATACTCATGATGAAGTCCTGTGCTCGTGCTGCCGTTATGGTTGCGACGGGTTTGGCCTCAATCCACTTGGTGAATTTATCCACTGCGACGAACAGGTGTGTGAACCCTCCTGGCGCTTTCTTAAACGGCCCGACCATGTCAAGCCCCCATACTGCAAAGGGCCAAGAGATTGGGATTATTTGGAGTTCCTGGGCTAGGAGATTGGTTTGTCTTGCAAAGAACTGGCAGCCCTCGCATGTGCGAATGATGTCTTTGGCGTCTGTTTCTTCTATTGGCCAGAAAAATCCCTGCCGGTAAGCCTTTCCGACTAACGTCCTGGATGTGGATCGACTGCAAAATCTGCTTGCCCTCCTTGGTGGTGACGCAGCGCATGAGGACACCAGATGCACTTCTCAGGTAAGTCTTCTCCGACGACTAAGAAACTCTTGCTTCGACGTTTAATTCATTCGGCTTCGTTGCGATCTTCTGGTAGTTCATTGTCCAGGAGGAGTTTGAGAACAGGAGTCCACCAATCGTGACATATGTGCAGTGTATCATCTGTAGCCGGGGTAGGTTTGCCTCCCGACTGCTCTGGCACCGGTTTCTTCTTGATTGATGGCTCCATGAGTTGCTCGACAAAGATCCCTGTCAGGACTGCCTCTCGCTTGGATCCCAGATTTGCCAATTCATCTGCAGCGTCATTATATTGTCGCAGCACATGTGTCCAGCCCGTCGAACTTGTTTTCCAGCTTGCGAACCTCCTGACGGTATGCCGCCATGGTATTGTCAAGGCATGTCCAGTCCTTCATGACTTGGTTCACCATGAGTTGAGAATCCCCGCGCACAACTATCCGACGTATGCCAAGTGATATAGCAATGCGGAGACCGTGGATAAGTGCCTCATACTCGGCGATGTTGTGGGAAGCTGGGAAGTGGATTTGTAGAACGTACTTGAGTTTTTCGCCGGTGGGGGACGTCAGTACAACGCCAGCCCTGGCACCGCCGATCTGTAGAGAACCATTGAAGTACATTGTCCAGTACTCTAGCTTCGCCGTTGATGTAGGCATATGAACTTCTATCCACTCGGCCACGAAGTCGGCTAGAGCTTGTGATTTGATTGTTGTCCTTGGCTGAAAGGTGATGTCGAATGCTATTAACTCGAGTGCCCATTTAGGGATTCGGCCGGTGGCCTCGCGGTTATGTAGAACGTCCCCGAGTGGAAACGATGTGACCACCATGACTTGATGTGCTTGGAAATAGTGCGCCAGCTTCTAGACCGGACAGTGATGAGTAGGCCGTAGAGCAGCTTTTGGACCTGCGGGTATCTCATCTTCGAGTCGGTAAGGACTTCGCTGACAAAGTAAACTGGCCTTTGGATTTTCTGGATGTGACCCTGTTTGGATCGCTCAACCACCAGCACCGTGCTGACTGCCTAAGTAGTTGCCGCCAAATAAAGCATTAGCGGTTCTTGGGGCATGGGTGACGCCAGCAAGGGGGGTGATGTGAGGAATTGCTTGAAGTCTTCGAAGGCTTGCTGGGCTTCGGGAGTCCAATGGAAGTTGTCTGCTCTCTTCAATAGCTTGAAAAAAGGCATGCCTCGTTCGCCCAGTCGGGAAATAAATCGGTTGAGTGCCGCCATGCAGCCTGCCAGCTTTTGGACATCCTTCTGGGTAGTCGTGGCGTGCCATGTTCATGATTGTGTTGACTTTTTCCGGGTTGGCCTCGATGCCGCGATGTGAGACGATGAAGCCGAGTAACTTGCCGAATGGCACACCGAAGGCACACTTTTCCGGGTTCAACTTCATCTTGAATCTTCGAAGATTTTGGAAGGTTTCTTCCAGGTCAGCGATGAGGTCTTCTTTGAACTTGGTCTTGATCACCACGTCGTCGACGTAGGCCTCCACGTTGCGCCCGATCTGAGTGTGTAGACACCGCTGAATCGCCCGTTGATACGTTGCTCTAGCGTTTTTCAAACCGAACGGCATAGTGATGTAGCAGTACTCTCCAAACGGTGTGATAAAAGACATCTTTAGGCAGTCCTCCTTCAGGCTGATTTGGTGGTATCCCGAGTAGCAGTCGAGAAAACTGAGAAGGTCGCACCCTGCAGTTGAATCCACCACCTGGTCTATTCTTGGTAAACCAAATGGGTCCTTGGGGTACGCCTTGTTGAGATCGGTGTAGTCGACGCACATGCGCCATTTATCGTTTTTCTTTCAGACCAGAACTGGGTTTGCCAGCCAGTCCAGGTGATAGACCTCTTTGATGAACCCGGCTGCGAGAAACTTGGTTATCTCCTCCCGAATAGCATCCTTTCGGTCTTGAGCGAAGCGCTGCAGCCGTTGCTTGACTGGTTTGGCGTCTGGCTTTACATTGAGGGCGTGCTCGATCACCTCCCTTGGTACGCCCAGTGTAACCGCCACTTTTGTTCATTGGTGCATAAAATCGTTTTTCATCTGCATGCACTGCATGTCATCTTTCGTGCATGAAAAATCCCAGTCAACGGGTTAAAGATCGTGCGATCTGTATAAACCAGCGCCTTAGGGGCAAATCTGAGCAGGCGCAGACAGTGACAATGGAACGGACCGTCCGGACTGGGAGTGGATGGTCCGGCAAAGCAAAGAGCAGAGCCGGCGAGCTTCTCGGCGACGGCGGCTTTGGTTGTAGTCGGGCCCCAAGATGAAAGGATAGTGGACAAGCAATTACACCCGTGCCCTCGCTCTCACGCCTGCGCCCTCTCTCGCGAACCCGCGCCCAGGCTCTCTCTCGAGTCCGCGCCCTTTCTCGCGCCCGGGCTCTCTCTCGAGTTCGCTAGCACCCTCTCTCGCGAGACCACGCCCGCGCCCTCTCTCGCGAGCCTACGCCCTCGCCCGCGCATTCATCCAATGGGTCTCATGTTTGGATTGCATGGTTGTTGGAGATAGTCCTCAAGTGTGAATCTTTGATGCGTGGTACTATCTTTTGTGCCCCTGTCCTCCATCGTCCAAACGAGATCATGCAAGGATCTCTCCCCGCCCGTGCGGCTCGACCAGGTGGCTTCCTCTGTGCGCCCCAGACCACGTAAGAGGGAGTGGCAGAGCCACCTTGGGACCTCGCGAGATGCCTCCGACAGCCTTAGCGGCGCCCTGCCCTGTCCCATCCGTTTGCTGCACGCTTACCCGTGCACACGTCATCGCGAGACCGATGGAGAACCAGCGCCCCTCCCCTCTCCTCTCCTTCCCTGCCTTCCTTTTTAACCAAGCCTTTGTCCTCCTGCTTCCCCAGCTCGCCCTCTTTCTCACCTGCCAAGGACCCAAAGGATTGCCCCTTGGTTCGCTGAGAACGTGAGGTGCCACCCACGGCACCGGCGAGCACACGCTTTCCGTCTAAGAGCGCCGGTGAGTTTTACCTTGTCTCAGCTGTGTCACCACGTGTTCTTGCCCAACCTAACTCCGTTTTCGCCCTCGGCAAGCAGCAGGCACCACTGCAGCCCCATCGTGTTTTGCAACGCCGACCGGGTGCCGCCGTGATCTTGCGGCCGCTAAACTGCGCCCTGGTGAGTTAGCGCTGTCCTGGCCGTATCACCATCTTCCCTTCACTCTTTGAGCTCATCATAGCACTTGTCTGCAGCCTCCATCATGAGCGACCCTGTTGCCGAGCCGACCACCGCCTCAACGTCGCACCCCACGGCCTACACTCTTCGGTGAGCATCTGTTTCTGCATGTACTTCCTTTTTATTCCTAGGAGGCCACTAGTTAACCTCTTGTTGCATATGCCCTGTCCTTGTTACTTGAGTATCATGAATTCCTTGTCACTTATGTTGCCACTGAAAATTTGGGTTCATGTGGTTGGGAAGATGTCAATAGGTATGCTTAGTTTGCTTTTTAATTAATGCTACTTGTTACTTGATTTTGGGATGTTGGGGAAAAGAAGCATTTGCGAAAATATGGAAATGAACAGTGGGTTTTTTTCCCCTATGCTCTTGGTGGAAAACAAAAAAAAAACTGAAAACATGCTTTTGGACTTGGGCGAGTGGATGTAGTGTTCGGTGCCTTGTTGTGGTACCGATTAGGTGGTTGTCTCGCCCAGGTCATTAAGGACCGATTCTATGGTGTAGCTAGAACCAAGAAGCACAGTGCAAACCACATGTGGCTCTTATGGGGAGTTCCTAGCTTAGTATATTGTTGATACCTAGCAATAGACCCGCCGGTGGTAGTAGTAGGTCATTATTGTTGACATTGGGATAGTGCGGGTTATGGTTTTGTCCATAGCCCGAGGGTACCTTGATTATTGTTCAAGGGTGACCAGCACATCGTATGAGCCTTGGGGATTTTGGGAGGCCTCCCAACTCCCTAGGGATGGATCATAAGCGCGGGATATTGCTAGGTCAACGATAGAAAGGCTTTGTCATTGATGGTGTGAGCCTCCTGTGTGGTAACTCATATTGTCCTTGTCATGTGGGTACAGTTGTACACACTCTCGAGAGTTAAAACTATTTGAATAGCCGTGTCCTCGGTTATGGACGACTTGGGAAATTCTCCACCGTAGTAGTTTTAATTTTTGGGAACTGTTTTGGGGAAAGATCATGGTGCGAACGGGGAGTTCGCTGGGATGGTTGTGGCAGCGTGTTGCCACTGTTGGCTGGCATGGGCAGGGAGCCCATATGGTCCGACACCCAGCATGTCAGACGGTTTCCACGCGAAGATGTCTTTGTTGGCTTGGAGGAAGGTGACGAGCACGTCTTCCTATTTGGGGTCGAGTCCGGTCCCGACTAGAGCAGTCTTGGAGGGGTCAGAAGGGTCCAGGGGGATCTTCTTTGTGTCCGAGTCCACTGAAATTCCTGACTTCGCTGCTTTCTTGGCCGGAACTTGGTCTTCCTCGACTTCGGTTGTGGCGGCTTGCCGAATGTTGTTGCGCCCGGCTGCCGCTTCTTGGGACTGAGCCAATTCACAACTCTCCTTGTCGCAGTTGAAGGCTTGCTTGACGTCGCTACGGAAGAAGAGGACTCCTGCTGGCCCTGGCATTTTGAGCACCATGTATGTATAGTGTGGTATTGCCATAAATTTGGCGAGCACCGGTCGTCCGAGTATCGCGTGATACGTGGTCTCGAAGTCGGCGACCTCAAAGCAGATGTTCTGCGTGCGGAAGTTATCCCGCATGCCGAAGGTGACTTGTAAGGTGATCTGCCCGAGTGGCGTTGAAGATAGGCCAGAAATTATACCGTGGAAGGGCGCCGTACTCGACCGCAGATCTGAACGAGGAATCTTCATCTCATCTAGAGTCTTGGCGAAGAGGATGTTGAGCGTGCTGCCTCCGTCTATGAGAACCTTCTTCAGCTTGATGTTCTTGACGACCGGGTCCAGGACGAGTGAATAACGTCCTGGGTGTGAAACCCGATCCGGGTGATCTACGCGAGTAAACATGATGGACGTCTCTGACCAGCGCAAGTATTGGGGGGTGTCTGCTGTAGAGATTGCGTTGATGTCACGCGCTGTTAGCTTCTGCTTGCGCTTGGACTCATATGCAGATGGCCCTCCGAAGATATGGTTTAACTCGGCCTAGGGATCTTGGAAATCATCGGCCGGGTCCTGATCTGGCTTGTCTTTGCTCTTGTCGGCGCTAGACATTGAAGCCTGCTCAGAAGCAAACTTCTTGAGCATGAAGCAGTCTTTGGCCGCGTGCTTGCCCTTGGGGTGGAAGGGGCATGGCCCGTTCATGACCTTCTGGTAGTCGTTATTCCGTTGGGGCCGCGACCGAGTACGCTCCATGTTGGCCACCTCGTTGTCTGATTTCCGCTTGTGGTTGTCGGACTTGTTTTGGGATGGCTCGTTGTCAGCTTTCACCTTTTGTTCTTTCTGTCGGAACTCCTTCTCGTCGAGGGCCTCTGCGACCACTTCAGCCGAGTTGGTGTACTTGTTCGCCATGTTGAAAAGAGCCTGGACGGAGGATGGTGGCTTCCGAGTAAACTTCGCGATGAACGGGGCGTCCTTTACTCCCTTGCGGAAGGTAGCGATGACGGCCTTGTCCTTGATCATTGGTATCTTGTTGCACTTCTCGGAGAACCTCTTAATAAAGTCGTGTAGAGACTCGTTCTTCTTCTGGTGTAGTTGGTATAGGTCATGCTCAGAAGACGGCCTCTCGTAGGTCCCTTGAAAGTTAGCGATCAACCGCTCCCTGAGTTCTCCCCAGGTCTCGATCGATCGCCTCAGGAGCCCTGTTAGCCATGTCCTCGCCGAGTTGGCTAGCACGACAAGGAGGTAGTTAGCCATGGCTTTGTGGTCACCACCGGTAGCTCGGATTGCCTGGGTGTATACTGTGAGCCAGGATTCGGGGTTGGTTTTGCCGTCGTATTTCTCGATCCCCGTAGGCTTGAAGCCCGACGGCTAGTCGACGTCCTGAAGCTCGTGAGTGAAAGCCGGAACGCCTTCGTCTTCGTGAGGGCTCCGGCTCCTGTTGCGGCGGTTATACCGCTCGTGGTTGAGGGTGAAGCGTTCATAGTCGTCCTCTTGACGACGACGCTTGTCTTCTTCACGTTCATGGTGCCAAGCATTAATGGTGCGTCGGAGGTCACGGTGTAGCCGGACTCGGAGATCCTGGTTAGGCCGGCGGTCGTACTGGTGACGCCGCTGGTTGTTGTTGGTGGTGTCGCCGAGTGATGTTTGGCGCGATTCCTCATGTGGCCGACTTGAGTCGGCCCCCCGATGCCGTGCTGATGTAGATGAGCCTGTTGCCGGAGAACCCGACCTATTGGTCAGTATAATTGTGTCGCCCGACTGCTGTTGCTACTAACAGGCAGTAGTTGTGATCATCGCCTTGGTCTTGGCGATAGTCGGAGTGGCCTGGTGATCAGGCCCGAGCTGGAGCGTGTCCAGCAGGGTTGCAGCGGCCATGTCGTTCCGTTGTGGCGTGACGAAGACGTCATGGTCGCTGACTTTGGTCTGGAGAATCTGTTGCTGGGTGGCTCACCCAGCCTTGCGTAGCCCATCGTTGCGAGCCTCGCGATCAGCTTCCTCCTATTGTCGTAGTCGGCGCGCCTCCTCCTGCTGCTCCTCTTGTAGTCGGCGCACCTTGGGTGGTGGTGTTGAAGCCATGAAAATTTCATGGGGTAGGAGAAAACTCACCAGACTGGAGTCCGAACCAGTGTTCGAACCATTGTCCGACTTAGAGTCGGAGTCCGAGTAATTTATCGGAGTAAGAACGACTCCGACCTCCCTAGATCCAATCTGAAACAACTTTGAGCCATGTCCAAACTGAACTGTGGGGGATCGGGTCTGCCGCATGAAGTGTAGATCTGTGGCGTTGCAAAGCTCATGTGGGAGATTGACGCTCTCCCCCCTTCCTAGCCCGACCCAGGTTGGCTCAAGGCCTAGCGCGAGTCGGACGCCGAAAGAGAGAGTTGTCCCGAGGTTTGGCGAAGTGAAAGATTGCCGCAGTAGATCGATGAAGGTGACTGCAGCATCTTGCAGGCCGACTGGCGCAGAGTCGGTTGGTTCCTCAGCCTATTGGATTAGATCTACTTCGGCCAAGGTGAGGTTGCCGATCTGGTCGGCGATGAAGTCGAGGCTACCGAAGGTTATCGTGTCTCCAGGGGAGAACTTGTTGCCGTCGACTCTGGTTGCTGGATCCATCGAGCTTGTAGATGTGAAACTCACTGGAGCCCCCTACCTGGCGCGCCAACTGTCGATGTTTTACACCAGCAATATAACTATAGGGCTACTCGGCAAGGGGAAACTCGGTGGATTGCAAAGGAACACAAGGAAGTTTTATACTGGTTCAGGCCCTCGATGCAAGGTAATACCCTACGTCCAGTTGTGGTGGTATTTCTTTGAGGATGTGTGTTGATCTATCATCTTCTGCCCTCATGGGGCACCCTGCCTCCCCTTATATACTGGGGGACAGGGGTACAAGATAGGGATCCCAACTGGATACGGCCAAGGGATTTCTTTCTTATTGATACATCTTACCCGGCTAAGATTGTGTCGATGCTTTGCACCGGCAATAAAACTATAGGGCTACTCGGCGAAGGTGAATTCGGTGGACTGTAGAGGAACACAGAAGATTTATATTGGTTCAGGCCCTCAATGTGAGGTAATACCCTACGTCCAGTTGAGGTATTATTCCTCTGAGGTGTTTGATGATCGATGATCTTGTGTTTTCTTGTGGTTCTGCCCTGAGGGGCACCTTGCCTCCCTTTATATACTAGGGGACAGGGGTACATGATAAGGATCCCAGCCGGATACGGCCAAGGGATTTCCTTCTTAGAGATAGAGTCCTATCCGACTAAGACTGTGTTTCCTTATTATACAAGGCAAAGCCTGCCGGGTGCTATCTTATCTCTAATTACATGGTTCGGCCCATCCTCTACCCGAGTGGCCCATATACTGGTAATGAGGTACCCGGGGCCCATGGCCTCCATAGTAGCCCCTGAGACCTTCATAGTTGAGTCACAGCTGATGCCGAGTGCTCGTCCTCCACGGTGAAGATTGCCCGAGCGCAGTGCTCCCGAGTGCTCTTTGTCCGAGTAAGTCTTCTTTCGAGTCCTGCTTCATGTCAGCTGGTAGCGAGGCTATGAAGGGCTTCATGTAGATATATGAATAGTGTGTGCCGAATAGGTGCACCTATTAGGTGTAGCCCCCGACTTTGTGCTTAATTGTGAAGACAATTAAACATAAAGTCAAAGATCTTTAACCTGGAAGTCTTTCCTGAGTAGATTAATACTGGTATATGAGACTCTTCGGTATCATGTCAACCGGAATAAACTTTATAGTCTTGCCGAGTAGGAGACTACTCGTATGTAGGACTCTTCGACTTCATGTCAGTCGGAATATGTGTTTATAGTCTTGCCGAGTAGGATGCTACTCGTATATGGGACTCTTCAGCATCATGTCAGCTGGAAAAAGGGGTTTATAGTCTTTTCCGAGTGGCGTCCCACCCAGAAGTTAGACTCCTCCACGTCATGTCAGCGAGAAAAGATATTTATAGTCTCTCCCGAGTAGTGCACTACTCGAAAGTTAGACTCTTCAGCGTCATGTCAGGGGGTAAAATGTTGCTCATGGCAACTGATGGCCAGGCATGTAGGCCGAGTACCACTGTATGAAAATAAATCCACAGCGTGGTCAGGTGTACTCGAGAAAGATACCTGCATCCCCAATTTTAATGAAGACTAGCTTGTGATCCTTGTAAGGATATATCCTCGAGACCTGGTGGATAAAACAGATACCCAAACACATATGTTTAGCAATAAGGCTCTCATGAAGCATATCTATTTACCTCATCGGCTCCTGTTGGTAGCACCAGCACTATAATTTCAACTTAGCCTGCAGGCGGCCCACATGGAGCATGCTACTGTAGGAACTCGTATCTTGGTGGCCCAGTGCCGACTATGTAGGCCCAAGCCCATCTAGTCGGCACCGGCTCTATAAAAGCAGAGAGAGAGAAAAAGATTCCTTCATCTTCCCCAAATCAGCCAATCGCTTCGTCTTCCACCTTCGCGCCCAACTTTTCGCTTCCCGCCCGGCTAGGGTTAGCTGCTGCTATTCCCCACCTGAACTCAGGAGATTCCAATCCTTTGCGTTTGTTCCAAGCCCCCGATTTGCTTTTCCCCAAATCTCACCGCCTCCAGTCATGCCGAAAGCTTCGGATCTTGCGGGTGCGCCGGGGAGTTCTTGGCTGATTTCAGATTGCGGCTCGGTGAAGCTAAAGCGGCTGGAGAGCGAACTGAAGTTGCCCAGCCAAGAGGTGATTCGCTGGCGGTCGGCTAGGGATGAATCGAGCCCAAATCCCCGACCTAGTGAAACGGTAGTTTTTGCCTCTTTTTTTGATCGAGGCTTGTGCCTTCCGTCTTCTGATTTCTTCCGCCGCATCCTTGACTTCTATAAGCTAGAGTTGGTGCATTTGAATCCCAACTCGATTCTTTAGATCTCCATCTTTGTCACTCTGTGCTATTTGGGTGTGGAACCCCATTTCAACTTCTTTAGGCATTTGTTCCACATTAAAACCTAGCCCTCCAAAAATAACATCAGCGTAATTGGGGGGGCTGGTCTTCAGTTGAGGAGTGATAGGAAAAAGTCATATCTTGATCTTCCCTTGAAATCCTCCTTGAAGGGCTGGCACAAGGAGTGGTTCTATTGCGTAGATTTGGCTCCCTCCTTGCGGCCATTCACCGGCTCGCCGCCGGTAGTTTTGCCGAATTGGTCGGCGGACCCGACCTATGAAGAGATGGGTCAAGTGCACCAACTGCTGATGAAGCTGGATAACTTCAAGAAGGGCAGCCTGACTGGTCCTTGGGTGGCCAGGAGGTTCCTGACTCGGCGCTTCCAGCCCCTGAAGCTGAGGAGCGCGTTCGGCTGGGATTACCAGGGAAGACATGACCCTGACCGGATCAGCCAGGAGTCGGCCAATGAGCAGAAGGTGACGGAGACCCTGTTCGGATAATTCTCCAGCGGGGTAATTGAAACCGAGGACAAGAAGAGACGCATTGCGTCTTACAGGCGCAGCTGGCCCCGGTCCGAGGTAACATCCATCTTTCCTTCGTAGCGCATTCCTGTGGACTCGGATGTCTAAGTCCCTGGCAATATATGATGTATCTTGTTGAATCTCTTGTAGTGGTGCATGGAGTTCGATGAAGACTCCCGCCCATTGTCGGCCGTCGCGTCGAAGAAGAGGCCGAGGAGTCCTTCTGCTGCCCAACCTGACTCCAAGAGAGCGGGGAAGAAGCCGATTTTGTATCGGGGCGAGGGGGCCATGACGCCGCGCGCCGTGGTAGGAAGCCTGAAAATAAAGGACGCTGTCATCGCGGCGCTCAGGCGATCAAGTCCTAGATTGAGACCTGCGGGTTTGAGCCCAATGTTTTCGAGCCCGGCCACAGCGCCACTGAGGGGCCGGCTAGAGCAGACACCACCAGGGGCGGAGGCGCCCAAGCCAACCACACCGGAATCAGAGCCGACTTGGGCTGATGCGCCGCCGCCGACTGTGACACCGACCGGGCCGACTACCAGAGCTAGTGCTCTGCCGGGGACCGGGTCGCCCGGCAGGAAGCTGAAGTTCTCCAAGAGGTGCGCTGCTCCGGGTCTTCTGAAATTCTTGCGTGTTGGAGTAGTGTCTTGATGTCTTGTTTCGTCGTGCAGGAAGCGGGCCGATATCGATCTGAAGGAGATCAATCCGACCGCTCCCCTTGAAGAACCTGCCCCAACCGAGCCGGCGGCCGCGAACACGCCTGCTGAACCGGTGGTCAGCCCGGTCGTGGAGACCGAGGTGGTCCCGACTGCAGGGTCACCGCCGCCACCCGACCAAGAGGCGGCTGCCGAGGTTGGGGCCCTAGCCCCTGAAGCATCGCCTGTTACGGAGGCTGCCATCGGAGCCCTTGAGCCAGTCCCCGAGGCCGCGGGGGATGGCGGTGTGGAGTCCGGGACCCTATCGCCGTTGTGGTCATCGTCGTCGTCATCGCTGCCACCAGAGATCCCACACCTGCCTCAGATTGAAGCTCCTCCACGTGTGATGCCCCGGACATTCACAAAGACGGCTCCTGACGGGACTGTGAAGAGCTTCAGGCTTGATGAAGTCGTCGCGAGGAGGGAGCGCGAAAGCTTGCTTTGCACCACTATCAGCGGGTCCAGGGGAGTTGGGGTATGATTCTTGTGGTAGAGTCTTGGCAATCTTCTCGTTTTGACGTCTGACTCCACCCTTGATTTGTCTCTTACCCTGAGCAGAAGCTTGTCGACCGCAATGAGGCGATGATAGAAATCTTGGTCGAGGTGGCTCCCCACCTCGCAGAATTGGAGCAGCTCCGGGCATTGAAGGCCGAGATGGAGGAGCGTCATGCGGGGAGGGAGGCCTGGCTAAAGAGTGGCGCCGATCAGCTCAGGGAGGAGACTTGGGCCCTAGCCGGAAAGATCAGAGGTAAAATCCCTGAGTAAATCTTCCCAACCGAACCGTCGATGTATTCATCCAGCTGCGTTGTTCTTGACTGCCTAGTTATGTCATGCATGCACGGTTGAGCTCTTGGCTAATTGTCGTGCAGCCCTCGAAGCGGAGTTGAAGACCCGAACAGAGAGGGAGTCGCAGTTGAAGGAGGCTGAAGAAGCCAGGGCCGAGCTTGAGAAGGTCAAGGCCGACCTGACAAAGGCCAACACCGAGCTTGATCGGGAGAAGGCTGAGTTAAACAAGGCCATCGCCAAGCTCAATAAGGAAAAAGCTGAACTGGAGAAGACCGTGGCTGGGTGGGAGGCCGACTACGAAAGTAAGTCTTCAACCTGACCATGATCTTAGCCAATCCATTAGTCGTTCCGTCTGTAGCCGCATCTGACAAATTTACTTGCCGGCGGACCTAGGCAGACATGAGAGCCAATGTCCAGGCCTAGTTCGGTTCTACACAAAGGAGATAAGAGTGATCAGGGAGTCACGGGAGGCCCTCGTCGGGTCCGTGAAAGGGCTCCTTCACCTCATAGATCCCCACCCTGTGGGGACCAGTTGCAGCAGAATCCCCTAGATAGAGGCGTGTCTCGAGGATGCACCGAGTGCCTTGAAAAAGTACTCGGATGAGCATGTTGTTGCCGACGTGGCCCAGACCCTGGTGATGACCAAGTCCATCTACCCAAGGGCAGATATCGAAGCCATCGGGGAGGGGTTTGCCGAGGAGACGACGCCGGAGGAGGCGCTGGAGCTGATTGCCTGGGCGAAGCCGACTGCTGAAATAATTACCCGAGACCTAGGTCTGTAAGGGCAACATGTTATGTAGTCAGTATGTATAAACTTTTGTAAAAAAGCATGTGTAAATATGTGTGCAGTGCCACCAAGCTTGCTACTCAGTCGTCACTAGCTTTACATGACTGTGTAGTCTGCGCCGAGTTAGTCTGTCAGAACTTAATAAAAACGTTCAACGTAAGAAGTTATACTCGGGCAAACGTGACAGTCATAGTAAGGCTTCGTAACTGAAGTAAGATCAGCTCGTATGTTATTGACAGAACACGTATATACATGCAGCCCCCGACTCACTACTCGGTTGATACAAGCGGCGTAGTGAGTCAGAGAAACTGTACACATAAGAATTATAAAACTCAGGTATAGAAAGGACGTAGCTGTTCTATGTTCCATGAGTTGGTGTTGAGAGCGCCGTCTTCGGTCTTCAGTCGGTAGGCGCTTGGCCGTGTGACCTCGGCTATAATGAACGGCCCTTCCCAGATATGGGATAATTTGTGCCTGTCTTTGCTGATTTGTATTTTCCTCAGAACGAGGTCCCCGAGCAAAAAGGCGCGGCCATGGACATTGCGATTGTGGTAGCGACGTAGGCCTTGAAGATACCGTGCTGACTGGATTGTTGCGGTGTCTCTTGCTTCTTCCAGCTGATCTAACTCGACTAGTCGGTTATTGTTGGAGTCATCTTCTGAATAAGCCCGGACTTGCGGAGAGCCGAACTGTAACTCTGTCGATAGCATGGCCTCGGCATTGTAGACCAGGAAGAAAGGGGATTGCCCTGTTGCCCGACTAACCGTGGTTCTGAGAGACCAGAGAACGGATGGGAGTTCTTGTACCCACCGGCCCGCATATGGTTGTAGTCGGTCAAATATCCTGGCCTTGATGCCTTGTAAGACCATACCGTTGGCTCGTTCGACCTGCTCGTTGCTCCGCAGGTGTGCCATAGATGCGTAGCAGATCTTGATGCCGAAATCTTCACAGAAGTCTTGGAATACGCCGCCCGCGAACTGAGTACCGTTGTCGGTGATGATGCAGTTAGGGACTCCGAACCGGTATAGTATACTCATGATGAAGTCCTTTGCTCGTGCCGCTGTAATTGTTGCAATGGGTTTAGCCTCAATCCACTTGGTGAACTTATCCACCGCGACGAATAAATGTGTAAACCCTCCTGGCGTTTTCTTGAAAGGCCCGACCATGTCGAGCCCCCATGCTGTGAATGGCTAGGAAATAGGGATAGTTTGAAGTTCCTGGGCTGGGAGATTTGTTTGTCTTGTGTAGAACTGGCAACCCTCGCACTTGCGAATGATGTCTTTGGCGTCTGTTACTGCTGTGGGCCAGAAAAATCCCTGCCGGTAAGCCTTTTCGACTAACGTCCTGGATGCGGCGTGGTTGCCACATATGCCCGAGTGAATCGAATGCAGAATCTGCTTGCCCTCCTCAGTGGTGACGCAGCGCATAAGGACACCGGATGCGCTCCTTTGGTACAGGTCTTCTCCGACTAGTAGGAAACTTTTGCTTCGACGCTTGATCTGCTCGGCTTGACTGCAATCTTCTGGGAGTTCATCGTCCAGGAGAAATTTGACAATAGGAGTCCTCCAGTCTTGACATATGTGCAGCACCTCAGCTGTGGCCGGGGTAGGCTCGCCACCCGACTGCTCCGGCGCCGGTTTCTTCTTGACTGATGGCTCCATAAGTTGCTCGACAAAGATTCCAGTCGGAACTATTTCTCGCTTGGATCCCATATTTGCCAGCTTGTCTGCCGCATCGTTGTATTGACGCAGGACATGTGTGATTTCCAGCCCGTCGAACTTGTTTTCCAGCTTGCGGACCTCCTGACAGTATGCCGCCATGGTATCGACGAGACAAGTCCAGTCTTTCATGACTTGGTTTACCATGAGTTGAGAATCCCCGCGCACAACCAGTCGACGTATGCCGAGTGATATAGCGATGCGGAGCCCGTGAACAAGTGCCTCGTACTCGGCGACGTTGTGGGAAACCGGGAAGTGGATTTGTAGAACGTACTTCAGTTTTTTGCCAGTGGGGGACGTCAAGATTACTCCGGCCCCGGCGCCGCCGATCTGTAGAGAACCGTTGAAGTACATTGTCCAGTACTCTAGCTTTGCTGTTGGTGTTGGGAGTTGAACTTCTGTCCACTCGGCCACGAAGTCGGCTAGAGCTTGAGATTTAATTGCTGTCCGTGGCTGAAAGGTGATGTCGAACGCCATCAACTCGAGTGCCCATTTAGCGATTCGGCTGGTGGCCTCGCGATTATGAAGGACATCCCCAAGTGCAAACGCTGTGACCACCGTGACTTGATGTGCTTGAAAGTAATGCACCAGCTTCCGGACTATGATGAGTAGGCCATATAGCAGCTTCTGGACCTGCAGATATCTCGTTTTAGAGTCGGCAAGGACCTCGCTGACAAAGTAAACTGGCCATTGTATTTTCTGAATATGACCCTGTTCGGATCGCTCGACCACCAATACTGTGCTGACTACCTGAGTGGTTGCCGCCAGATATAGCATTAGCGGTTCTTGGGGCATGGGTGACGCCAGCGCGGGAGGTGATGTGAGAAATTGTTTGAAGTCTTCCAAGGCTTGCTGGGCTTCCGGAGTCCATTGGAAGTTGCCTGCCTTTTTGAGGAGCTTGAAGAAGGGCATACCCCGTTCGCCCAGTCGGGAAATAAACCGGCTGAATGCCGCCATGCAGCCTATCAGCTTCTGGACGTCTTTGAGGTTAGTAGGGGGTGCCATGTTCCTGATGGCATTGACTTTCTTCGGGTTGGCCTCGATGCCGCGATGCGAGACGATGAAGCCGAGTAACTTCCCAGATGGCACACCGAAGGCGCATTTTTCCGGGTTCAACTTCATCTTGAATCTTCGAAGGTTTTGTAAGGTTTCTTCTAGGTCAGCGATGAGGTCTTCTTTGGACTTGGTCTTGATCACCACGTTGTCGACGTAGGCTTCCACGTTGCACCCGATCTGGGTGTGCAGACACCGCTGAATGGCCCGTTGATAGGTTGCTCCAGCATTCTTCAGACTGAACGGCATTGTGATGTAGCAGTACGCTCCAAACGGCGTGATTAAAGATGTCTTTAAGCAGTCTTCCTCCCTCAGGCTGATTTGATGGTATCCCGAGTAACAGTCGAGAAAGCTGAGTAGGTCGCACCCTGCCGTGGAATCAACCACCTGATCTATCCGGGGAAGACCAAATGGGTCCTTGGGGCATGCTTTGTTGAGATCGGTGTAGTCGACGCACATGTGCCATTTACCATTTTTCTTCCGGACCAGAACTGGGTTTGCCAGCCAATCCGGGTGATAGACCTCTTTGATGAACCCGGCTGCGAGGAGCTTGGTAATCTCCTCCCGAATAGCATCCTTGCGGTCTTGAGTGAAGCGCTGCAGCCATTGCTTGACTGGCTTGGCGTCTGTCTTCACGTTTAGGGCGTGCTCGATCACCTCCCTTGGTACGCCCGGCATGTCGGACGGTTTCCACGCGAAGATATCCTTGTTGGCTTGGAGGAAGGTGACGAGCGCGTCTTCCTATTTGGGGTCGAGTCCGGTCCTGACTAGAGCAGTCTTGGAGGGGTCGGAAGGGTCCAGGGGGATCTTCTTCGTGTCAGAGTCCGCTGAAATTTCCAACTTCGCTGTTTTTTTCGCTGGAACTTGATCTTGCTCGACTTCTGTTGTGACGGCTTGCCGAATGCTATCGCGCCTGACTGCCACCTCTTGTGATTGAGCTAGTTCGCAGCTCTCCTTGTCGCAGGTGAAGGCTTGCTTGACGTCGCTGCGGAGGGAGAGGGCTCCTGCTGGCCTAGGCATCTTGAGCACCATGTATGTATAGTGTGGTATCGCCATGAATTTGGCGAGTGCCGGTCGTCCGAGTATCGCGTGGTACGCGGTCTCGAAGTCAGCCACCTCGAAACAAACGTTTTCCATGAGGAAGTTATCCCACGTGCCGAAGGTTACCGGCAAGGTTATCTGCCCGAGTGGTTGCGCAGTGCTCGGCCGTAGTTCTGAACAAGGAATCTTCATCTCGTCCAAAGTCTTGGCGAACAGGATATTGAGCACGCTACCTCCATCGATGAGGGTTTTCTTCAGCCTGATGTTTCTGACAACCGGGTCTAGGACGAGTGGATAGCGTCCCGGGTGGGAAACCCAATCTGGGTGATCTGCGCGATTGAAGGTGATGGCCATCTCTGACCAGCGCAGGTACTGGGGGGTGTCCGTCGTGGAGACCGTGTTGATGTCACGCGCTGAGAGCTTCTGTTTGCGCTTGGACTCGTACGCGAGCGGCCCCCTGAAGATGTGGTTGAGCTCAGCTTGAGGATCTTGGAAGTCATCAGCCAGACCCGAGTCTGGCTTGTCTTTGTCCTTGTCGGCGCCAGACGATGAAGCCTGCTCAGAGGCAAACTTCTTGAGCATATAGCAGTCTTTGGCCGCGTGCTTGCCCTTGGGGTGGAAGGGGCATGGCCCGCTCATGACTTTCTGGTAGTCGTTATTCTGCTGGGGCCGCGACTGAGTGTGCTCCATGTTGGCCACCTCGTTGTCCGACTTCCGTTTATGGCTGCCAGACTTGTTTTGAGACGGCTCGTTGTCGGTTTTCGCCTTTGGGTCCTTATGTCGGGACTCCTTCTTCTCGTCGAGGGCTTCTGTGACCGCTTCAGCCGAGTCGGCGTATTTATTGGCCATGTCGAACAGAGCCTGGACGGACCGTGGTGGTTTCCGAGTGAACTTCGTGATGAATGGGGCGTCCTTTACTCCCTTGCGGAAGGCCGCGATGACAGCCTGGTCGCGGATCGTTGGGATCTTGTTGCGCTTCTCGGAAAACCTCTTGATGAAGTCTCATAGAGACTCGTTCTTCTTCTGGTGTAGCTGATAAAGATCATGCTCTGAAGATGGTCTCTCGTAGGTCCCCTGAAAATTTGCGATGAACCACTCCCTGAGTTCTCCCCAGGAACCGATCGACCGCTTCGGGAGGCCTGTCAGCCATGTCCTTGCCGAGTAGGCTAGCGCGACCGGGAGGTAGTTAGCCATGGCTTTGTTGTCGCCCCCAGCGGCTCTAACTGCTAGGGTATAGACGGTGATCCAGGACTCGGGATTTGTCATGCCATCATACTTTTCGATCCCCGTGGGCTTAAAGCCAGTCGGCCAATGGACTTCTTGCAGTTCCCGAGTGAAAGCTGGGATCCCTTCGTCTTCATGGGGGCTCGGGCTTCGACCACGGCGGTTAAACCACTCGTGGTGGAGGCCAAAGCACTCGTTTTTGTCTTCTAGTCGGTGGCGCTCATCCTCTTATCGCTCGCGGCGTCGGGCGCTGATAGTATGGCGAAGGTCATGCTGTATGCGCTCTCGGAGGTCTTGGTTAGGTCGGCGATCATACTGGTGATGACGCCGGTTGTTGTTATTAGTATTGTCGAGTGTAGTTTGCCTGGACTCTTCGCATTGCTGACTTGAGCTGGCCGCCCGACGTCGAGCTGATGTGGATGAGCCCGCTGCTGGAGATCCCGATCGATTAGTCGGTACTAGGGTGTCGCCCGACTGCTGTTGTTGTTGGCAGGCAGCAGCCGTGATCATCGCCTTTATCTTGGTGATGGTTGAAGTGGCCTGGTGGTCAGGCCCAACCTGGAGCGTGTCCAACAAAGTTGCGGCGGCCACAACGTTTTGTTGCGGCGTGACGAAGACGTCGTGATCGCCGACTTTAGTTTGGAGAATCTACTGTTGGGCTGCTCGCCCGGCTCTGCGCAGCCCGTCGTTGCGAGCCTCGCGATCAGCTTCCTCCTATTGTTGTAGTCGGCGCGCCTCCTCCTGTTGCTCCTCTTGTAGTCGGCGCACCTCGGAGGGTGGTGTTGAGGCCATGAAGATCTCGCGGGGGAGGAGAAAGCTCGCCAGACTAGAGTCCGAACTGGAGTTCGAACCGTTATCCGACTTGGAGTCGGACTCCAAGTAGTTTATCGCAGTGAGAACGACCCCAACCTCTCTAGATCCAATCTGAACGGTGCTTGGTCATGTCCAAACTGAATCATTGGAGATCGGGTTTGTTGTGCGGAGTGTAAATCTGCAGCATCGCCGAGTCCGTGTGGGAGATTGACGATCTCTCCCCTTCTCGGCCCAACCCGGGCTGGCTCAAGGCCTAGCGCAAGTTGGACGCCGAAGGAGAGAGTTGTCCCTACGCTTGGCGATGTGAAGGACTGCCGCAGTAAGTCGTGGAAGGAGATCGCGACGTCCTGTGGGCCGACTGGCGCAATGTCGGCTAGTTCCTCGGCCGGCAAGATTGGGTCTGCCTCAGCCAAGGTGAGATTGCCGAGTGGATCGGCGACGAAGTCTAGGCTCCCGAAGGTAATTGCGTCTCCAGGGGGGAACTTGTGGCTGTTGGCTCTGTTGGTTGAATCCATCGAATCTGCTGATGAAGAATTCGCTGGAGCCCCTACCTGGCGCGCCAACTGTCGATGCTTTGCACTGGCAATAAAACTATAGGGCTACTCGGCGAAGGTGAATTCGGTGGACTGCAGAGGAACACAGAAGATTTATACTGGTTTAGGCCCTCAATGTGAGGTAATACCTTACGTCCAGTTGAGGTATTATTCCTCTGAGGTGTTTGATGATCGATGATCTTGTGTTTTCTTGTGGTTCTACCCTGAGGGGCGCCCTGCCTCCCTTTATATACTAGGGGACAGGGGTACATGACAAGGATCCCAGCCGGATATGGCCAAGAGATTTCCTTCTTAGAGATAGAGTCCTATCCGACTAAGATTGTGTTTCCTTATTATACAAGGCAACGCCTGCGGGTGCTATCTTATCTCTAATTACATGGTTTGGCCCATTCTCTATCCGAGTGGCCCATATACTGGTAATGAGGTACCCGGGGCCCATGGCCTCCACAGACTGTATATTCCTTTCTGTACAAGGCAAAATCTACCAGGCGCTATTATATCTCTAATTACAAGTCTTGGCCCATCCTCTATCCGAGTGGCCCATATGCTTGTGATGAGGTACCCGGGGCCCATGGCCTCCACAGGCACCCTACCTCCCCTTATATACCGGGGGACAGGGGTACAAGGTAGGAGTCCCAGCCGGATACGGCCAAGGGATTTCCTTCTTAGAGATACATCTTACCCGACTAGGACTATATATTCCTTTTTGTATAAGGTAAAGTCTACCTGGTGCTACTATATCTCTAACTACAAGTCTCGGCCCATCCTCTATCCGAGTGGCCCATATGCTTGTGATGAGGTACCCGGGGCCCATGGCCTCCACATCTAGATTCAAATATTTGAATTCCTGCTGCATTTCCTTGCACAATATCTCTGCTCGAGTAGTGTTGCAGTAACTTTTCCTGCTCAAAGCGTCTGCCACGACGTTGGCTTTACCTAGGTGGTAGTGTATTCCCACATCATAATCTTTAATTAATTCTAGCCACCTTCTTTGATGGAGGTTCAGGCCGGGCTGAGTAAATATATATTTCAAACTCTTGTGGTCCATATAGATCTCGCTACAGTTACTGATGAGGTAATGCCGCCAAATCTTCAAAGCATGGACCACTGCAGCCAATTCCAGGTCATGTGTCGGATAGTTGCCCTCATGGGGGTGTAACTGACGCGATGCGTAGGCCAGAACTCTACCTTCTTGCATCAACACACATCCTAGCCCTTGGCGAGATGCATCACAGTACACTGGAAGTCTTTCTTGGGATCTGGCAAGATTGGGACCGGTGCCGAAACTAACTTCTTTTTGAGTTCTTCAAAGCTGCGGTTGCACTCGGTCGTCCAAACAAACTTCACATCTTTCTTCAATAATTGTGTCATGGGTCTTGCAATCCTTGAGAAGTTCTCAATGAACCGGCAGTAATAGCCCGTAAGTCCGTGGAAACTCTGCACTTGTGTCACTGTTTTGGGCGGTTTCCAATTGGTAACAAACTCCATGTTCGTTGGATCCACAGCAACTCCCTAGGCGGTGATGATGTGTCCGAGGAACTGCACTTCTCTCAGCCAGAAGTTGCATTCGCTAAACTTGGCGTATAACTGGTGCTCTCTCAACTTCTCAAGAGCCAAACGGAGATGTTGCTCATGTTCTTCTGTTGATTTCGAGTAGATCAGGATATCGTCGATGAAAACACCACAAACTTGTCCAGAAACTCCATGAACAACTTGTTCATCAGATTCATGAAGAAGGCTGGTGCATTTGTCAGTCCGAAGGACATAATAGTGCACTCGTACAACCCATACCGAGTGGTGAAAGCCATTTTCGGGATATCCTCTTCTCGAATCCTCAGCTGATGATAGCCCAATCGCAGGTCTATTTTCGAGAAGACGGTGGCACCCTCCAATTGATCGAAAAGATCATCAATCCTTGGCAAGGGATACTTGTTCTTGACGCTGACGTCATTTAGTGAGCGATAGTCCACGCACATCTGCTTTGTTTTGTCTTTCTTGTCCACGAAGATGACTGGTGCACCCCAAGGCAAGGTGCTTGGTCGGATCTAACCCTTCCATAGCAGGTTGCTGACTTACTTCTTGACTTCTGCCATCTCGTTCGGTGCCATTCTGTATGGCCTATTGTATATTGGCGCTGTTCCTGGTGCCAAATCGATTCTGAACTCGATTTCTCTTTCTGGTGGCATCCCCGGTAGATCTTCTAGGAACGCATCCGGGTATTCCCTCACTATCGAAATGTCCTCTATTTTCCGCTCTGACTTCATTTCACTTCCAACTTGTTGCTCCGCTGCGACCAAATTTAAGCTTGCTTCCTGCTTATTTGGCACCGGCGACCTGAAGGTAGTTAGTCTTTCCTTCTGGGTTGGTTACTGTAACAGTGCGGTTGGTGCAGTTGATCACTCCTTTGTGTCGGGTCAACCAATCCATTCCTAGGATGACATCTAGGTCTTTGGATTCTAGGAGGATGAGATTGGCTAGAAAGGGTAATCCTTGGATTTCTAGGCCCACTGAAGGGCTATAGTGAGTTGTGGTCATGCGGTTCCCACGTGTATGAACCCGCATGGCGATCTTAAGTTCCACTACTTTAATCCCATGTGTTCCCACAAATTTCTTGGATATGAAAGAATGCGTTGCACCAGAATCAAAAAGTATGGTTGCAGGTATTGAGTTCACAAGAAATGTATCTAGTACTACCTCCGGTGCAGCTTGCGCCTCTTTTGTGGAGACATGATTAACACTCCCCTTTATCACCTACTGGTTGGCGTTGGGGTTCTGGAGAGCTGTAGGCCTGGGTCCCATGCACTTTGGCTTCGGGCACTTGTCGCGAAGTGACCTGGTTCATTGCAGTTGAAGCAGATGAGGGTCTTGCCCCTGCTGTCTTTCCGTGGCTGACCCTGCTGTGTTGGTGCCATTGGTGGGTGTAGAGCAAGATGATGGTTGTGTTGCCCGTTGTTGCTGCTGTTGCCTCCGAAGTGACCTAGGTGGAACGGACGCTGCTGGCAAATGATCATGGTGGAAGGTTGTGGAGGCCATAGGCCCCGGGTACCTCATCACAAGCATATGGGCCACTCGGATAGAGGATGGGCCTAGCCTTGTAATTAGAGATATAGTAGCACCCGGCAGACTTTGCCTTGTACGATAAGGAATATACAGTCCTAGTCGGGTCAATTGTATCTCTAAGATGAGATCCCTTGGCCGTATCCGGCTAGGACTCCTACCTTGTATCCCTGTCCCCCAGTATATAAGGGGAGGCAGGGCGCCCCCTGAGGGCAGAAGATCATAGTCAACACAAATCCTTAAAGGAATAACACCACAACTAGACATAGGGTATTACCTCACATTGAGGGCCTGAACCAGTATAAAATCTTTCTGTGTTCCTTTGCAATCCACCGAGTTTCCCCTTGCCGAGTAGCCCTATAATCATATTGCCGGTGTAAAACATCGACAGTTAGCGCGCCAGGTAGGGGCTTCGGCGATATCTACATCTGCAGGCTCGATGGATTTGACAACTGGAGTCGACGACACCAGCTTCTCCCCCAGAGACATGATCAGCTTCGGGAGCCACGACTTCGTCGCCGACATGTTTGGCAATCTCACCTTGGCTAACACATACTTGATCCAACCGGCCGAGGAACCAGCTGACTCCATGCCAGTCGGCCCACAAGACGCTGCAGCCACCCTCGTCGATTTGCTGTGGCAATCTACCACCTGTTCGGGTCTCGGGACAACTCTCTCCTTCAGCGTCCGACTCGCGCTTGGCCTCGAGCTAGCCTGGGTCAGGCTAGGAGGGGGAGGGATCGTCAATCTTCCTTGCAGACTCGGTAACATCGCGGATCTACATCCCATGCGGCAGACCCGATCCTCTACAGTTCAGTTTGGACATGACCTAGAGCCGCTCCAGATTGGATCTAGGGAGGTCGGAGTCATCCTTACTCTGATGAACTACTCGGATTCCAACTCCAAGTTGGACAACAGTTCGAACACCAGTTCGGACACCAGTCTGGCAAGCTTCCTTCTGCCCCGAGAAATCTTCATGGCTTCAACCCCTCCACCGGAGATGTGCCAACTACAAGAGGAGCAAGAAGAGGAGGCACGTCGACTACATGAACAACAGGACGATGACACAAGACGCCTACACACCGAGCGTGATGCCCGCAACGATGACCTACGCAGGGCTGGGCGGACTGCTCAGCAACAAATCCTCCAAACCCGAGTCAACGACCACGACGTCTTCATTACACGTCAACAGAACCTCGCGGCCGCTGCAACTCTACTGGATACACTCCAGCTCGAGTCTGATCACTAGGCCACCCCGACGATAGCAAGGATAAAAGCCATGCTCACCGCTACTGCATATCAACAACATCAACGGTCGGGCGAAATACTCATGTCGACTAACAAGTCAGCTTCCCCAGCGGCAGTCTCATCTGCCTCGAAGCAACACCGAGCGGCTGGCTCTAATCAGCTGTACACGGAGTCACACCAAACGTCACTCGGCAATCCCAACAATGACCGGCGGCATCGAAGCGACCATCGGGACAATCAGGATCTCCAAGGCCAACTACGACATGACCTTCGGCAGGACATCAACGCTCGGCGCCACGAACGAGAGGAAGACAAGCAATGCCGACTGAAAGATGAGAACGAGCACTTCAGCCTCCAACCCGAGTGGTTTCGCCACCATATTCGGAGTCAGAGCCCTCATGATGATGAAGGCATACCGGCCTTTACCCAAGTGCTACAACAGGTCGACTGGCCATCGGGTTTCAAGCCTATAGGAATAAAAAAATACGACGGCAAGACCAACCCCGAGTCCTGGCTCGTAGTCTACACTCTGGCGATCTGAGCAGCCGGAGGAGATCACAAAGCCATGGCTAACTACCTCCCAGTCACTCTAGCCGACTCGGCAAGGACATGGCTAATGGGACTTCCCAAGCAATCAATCGGCTCTAGGGGAGAACTCCGGAAATGCTTCATCGCCAACTTCCAGGGAACATACGAGAGGCCATTTTCCGAGTACGACCTATATCAGTTACATAAAAGGAAGAACGGGTCTCTTTGTGTGATGAGGACATCATTCTTTAGATACACACTTACAACCTCTTCATGATGAACACAATGTGCAACCGATCCAAGGACCAATTACTCGTGCACGTGCTCGTCAACTTAATCGCCAGGTGAATGCGTTCCTAAGCTTACATGAGAATATTTCTACGAATGGCATGCTATTTAATTCTTGTGATGATTTTATTGTTCTTAGAAAACTGGGAGAAGACCATGGAGAATAGCTCAAGACACCACATATTGAAGTGGAGACAATAAGTGGAAGTAAACTCCTATTTCCGAGACCGATTCAGTTTCAGGCTGGGAGATAGCGTCAATTTCAAACTGCCATAACTTTTTATCCAGAAGGAGTTATAGGGCCTACAAGTACTTGCTGGAAAGCTTATGAAGTGTACTTTCAGATGGTTTTGGTTTCACATGAAAATTCCTCCTGAGCTGTCCAGAATCATCAAAACAAGATATGTACCTCTTCCAGTCCGAGTCTGTTTTGGGCTTTGGGCCTTGTAATTGTGTCATGCGCTAAACCCATGAGGAGTGCGCCCCTCACAGGGCAAACCCTCATCTTAGGATGTCCTAACTCATATATATTCCGTAGCCGCCGCTGTTAAGTTGGGTTTTGCTTAGATTATTCTGTCCTTGAACAGTTTCGCCGTTTATCGGTTTGTGAGACCCCAACTCGAGAGTATAATCATTCATCTGCAATTGAGTTGCAATCTTTCTTGTTCTTGCTTGTGTTCTTTGATTCACATGCAGAGATTAGCCTTCGTGGTGAGGTCAACCGGGCAGTGCACGGTTGATAACAAGAGGAGACGTGGTACTACGATTGCAGGGTTCGGGTCTTGGTGATCAGAAGCCGGATCGTGAGTGTCGATTCTCCACCACATCAATAGTTATCTTTACCTAACAGAAGATTGGGCACCCCATTGCCATCAAGTGGTATCAAAGCGAAGGTTGCCCGTTAGGTATCATTCTGTTCTGTCCTGTTTCAATTTTTGTTTCTATACCTAGAGTCCAGAAAAAGACACAAAAACAAAATTGGTAGTCGTAGGTTTTTCCTATCCTACAATCACGTTTAGCCTTTTGCGTAATTCTGTTTCAGAGTCCGTAGTGTGGAGTTGGTGTCCTAGGTCGAGTTCGGTTGCTGGCTTAGATTGTGTTTGAGTCCAGTTTGTGATCCATCCACCGCACCCCTACAAACCCTAGCCACCACCACCACCATTGTCTTTGTTTTCCCATATATTAACTATCTTGTGCAAGTGTTGGTCTTTGTGTGTTCTGTTTTAGTGTCATATATCACGTCCTTGATCACCCTACATCTCTATCCACCTCCCCAGTAGCCACCTCCACCATATCATCCCCGATTTCACCACCTGATTCTGATTCAGCCTCCACCAAAACACTGATACGGAGGGCCTTCCTTGAAACAGCCATAACTTTCACATACGGAGTAGAAATCAGGCAAATAAATAGTTTACGGACATCTACAAAAAATTTCCCATCTGCTACCCCCCGACTTTGTCGGGTTCACCGAAATTACTTTTGAAAAATTCAGGCCGGAAGATTGGGTTTTCGCACTCCGAAGTTCTAGCACGAATTTTAAAGCACGCTCATGTATTTCCACAGGCCACGTCTTATATCAGTTTGAGCAGCCACGTCCTGAGGTAGTTGATCCTGTGCTCCTAGTTGAGAAAAAATATCTGAAAAATAAAATAAAAATAAAAAAGGGTGTGGAAGAAGAAAAAAAGAAAAAAAAGAGAAAAGGAGCACATAGGACACACCAGGGAGCCATCTGTGTGTTGTGTTTTTACCTTGTCCTTATTTCCTTGCTGCTGTCCTTTCACATTTGTTTGTCTCCCTTGTTTAGCACATCTGGGTTAGAACGCGTTTAGGCCAGCAACTAGGACAAGTACTTGGGACATTTTTTCAGCATTACTATCTGTTATTGAATTGTGTGCCACTGACATTTTTGGTCTCCCAAGCTCCACATATATACTTCTGGTCAGCACGGTCTCGACCCTTGCAATCGCTGGATCACGCCCTCAAGGTATCACGAACCAGCCACCAGTTGTACCATTCCTTGCTCGCTAGTCTCAGAACCTTGTAAGAGCTCGGTAAGGTGCTTCCATTTGCGAGTGTCCACTATCCTTGCATAGTAGTAGTTGATAGGGATAATACTTTTCTGCTGTTTGTTTCCTATTTTCTACTAACCATGGCAGGTGAGGTGAATGATTTCACTGATTGTGCTTCAAAAGAGGAGATCGTTAAGCTGGATCAGAAGATTGAGGAGAATGTAGTTGCCGTGAATGCTATGCGGGAAGACCTCCAGGCTATCGTGGGGAGCATTACCACCGTCGCTAACCGCGTCGAGCAATTGGCAGCAAACCGTCAGCCAACACCACCACTTGTTGACGATGATGGAGATAATGAAGAAGAGGAAGCCGACAATAGCGACGCACGTGATGCACTTCGTGAAGAGCGCCTACAACAATGGCTGCGATTCAACCGGCGAGGTATGGGAGGTATGGGAGGTAACCGCCACCAAGGGTGAGGTAACGATGATCCTTTTGCTAAAGTTAAATTTACCTTGCCTTCATTTTCTAGAAAATATGACCCTGAAGCTTATTTGGATTGGGAGATGACCGTAGAGCTGAAATTTAATTCCCATTTAGTTCCTGAAGTTCATAGGGTTAGGCAAGCAACTAGTGAGTTCAAGGACTTTGCTATTATCTGGTGGAATGAACTAGTTAAAACTGGCTTAGAACCTGACACATGGGCAAGGTTGAAGCAAGCAATGCGGGGTAGGTTTATTCTTCCTTCCTTCAAACGTGATTTGAGAAATAAGTTGCAACGCTTAGACCAAGGAGAAAAATCTGTAAAAGATTACTTTCAGGAGCTACAAATAGGAATGTTACGTTGTGAGGTAGAGGAGGATGAGGAGGATAAGATGGCTCGATTTTATGGGGGGTTGAGACGTGATATTCAGGACATTATTCAATGTAAAGAATATAATTCTCTTAACCGATTGTTCCATCTAGCTATATTAGCTGAACAGGAATTGCAGGGACGGCAGCCATTGAGAAGGAACAATTGGGGAAGCACATCTACATCGAGGCCTCCCTTTGGGTCTGGAAAAAGTACCTCCACCACTGGCCGGACTGCTACACCCTCCACCAATCGGGCGCGATCAGACTCATCGGCGCCAACATCCCGTGCTACCAAGGTGAGTAAATCTTTTCGTTCGCAGGCACCCGCAAAAAGTGCATCATCGGTTGCTTCCACGGGGCGAACAAGAGATATCCAGTGCTTCAAGTGCAAAGGGATGGAGCATGTGCAACGTGATTGCCCAAACCGGAGAGTCCTCATTGCTACAGATGATGGTGAGTACACTAGTGCTAGTGATGTGGATGATGAATTAGCACATGGCACTAACAATGCAGGTGATGAAGACGAGAGCGTTGAGGAAGTGGAGCACATAGGTGCAGAAGATTCAAGCAAGTACTTGAGCATTGTAGCACAACGGGTGCTAAGTGCTCAAATGGAGAAGGCGGAGCAAAATCAGTGCCACAATTTGTTCCAATCAAGGTTCGTGGTTCACAATAAAGCATGTCGTGTTGTCATTGATAGCGGAAGCTGTAGCAACCTTGCTAGTTCAGATTTGGTTGACAAGCTAGGTTTGCCTACACAACCACATCCACGGCCTTACTCCATCCAATGGTTCAACTCTTGTGGTAAGTTGAAGGTGAGTAAAGTTGTGAGAGTGCAATTTTCTGTTGGAAATTACCATGATAGTGCAAATTTTGATGTCGTACCTATGCAAGCATGTTCTTTGCTTTTGGGTAGACCTTGGGAATATGATAGAGATGTGCTGCACCGTGGTAGAACTAACACGTACACTTTCTCACATAATGGCAAAAAGATTGAGTTGCTACCAATGATCCATGCTGAAATTTTGAAGGATGATATAGCATGTGCTGAAATAAAATCTAAGTCTGAAAATCAGCAAGTAGCTAAAGATGTGTTTCCACCTAAAAAGGAGAAAAAAGAGCCACCTGCTAGGAAAGACACACTTAAGTTGAAAGGAGTGTCTATGTTAGCTACTAAATCTGAGATTTCTGAGTTAAATGTTAACGAATCTATTTGCTATGCTTTGGTTTGCAAAGAAACTTTCTTTACACTTGAGGACTGCCTCCTTCTTTGCCACTTGCTATTACTAACATTTTGCAGGAGTATGCTGATGTATTTCCAAATGAGATACCCCCGGGGCTGCCACCTATGAGAGGAATTGAGCATCAAATTGATTTGATCCCGGGAGCTGCGTTGCCAAACCATGCGCCGTACAGGACCAATCCTAAAGAGACTAAGGAGATTCAGCGTCAAGTGCAAGACTTGCTTGAAAAAGGGTATGTACGTGAGAGTCTTAGCCCTTGTGCTGTTCCTGTTATTTTGGTGCCTAAGAAAGATGGATCATGGTGCATGTGTGTGGATTGTAGAGCCATTAACAACATAACTATTAGATATCGTCATCCTATCCCTAGGTTAGATGATATGTTTGATGAATTGAGTGGCTCTGTTGTGTTCTCTAAAGTAGACTTGCGTAGTGGATACCACCAAATTAGAATGAAATTGGGTGATGAATGGAAGACCGCATTTAAAACTAAATTTGGTTTGTATGAGTGGTTAGTGATGCCTTTTGGTTTGACTAATGCTCCTAGTACGTTTATGCGACTCATGAATGAAGTTTTACGCACTTTCATTGGTAGATTTGTGGTGGTTTACTTTGATAATATACTTATTTACAACAAGTCTTTAGATGAACATAAGGAACATTTACGTGTTGTTTTTAATGCTTTGAGAGATGGACGTTTGTTTGGTAACCTCACGAAGTGCACTTTTTGCACGGAACGAGTTTCTTTTCTTGGTTATGTTGTGACTCCACAGGGAATTGAAGCTGATGAGACCAAGATAGAAGCGATCAAGAGTTGGCCGATGCCTACATCGGTCACATAGGTGCGGAGCTTTCTTGGGTTAGCTGGATTCTACCGTCGCTTTGTGAGAGATTTCAGCACCATTGCCGCACCCATGAATGAGCTCACAAAGAAAGGCGTTCCTTTTCGATGGGGACAAGCACATGAAGACGCCTTCAATTTGCTTAAAGAGAAGTTGACTCATGCACCACTACTTCAACTCCCTGACTTTGGTAAGGTTTTTGAGCTTGAATGTGATGCAAGTGGGATTGGGATTGGAGGTGTGCTTATTCAGGAAGGTAAGCCAATTGCATATTTTAGTGAGAAGTTGTCAGGACCTAGTTTGAACTATTCAACTTATGATAAAGAATTATATGCTTTGGTTCGAACATTAGAGACTTGGCAACATTATCTATGGCCAAAGGAATTTATCATACATTCTGATCATGAGTCTTTGAAACATATTCGAAGTCAAGCTAAATTGAATAAACGACATGCTAAATGGGTAGAATTTATTGAGTCATTTCCATATATCATTAAGCATAGGAAAGGCAAAGACAATGTGATTGCTGATGCGTTATCTAGGCGCTATACTATGTTATCTCAACTTGATCATAAAATTTTTGGATTGGAGACAATAAAAGAATTATATGCTACTGATTTGGATTTTAAAGAAGCTTATGATCACTGTCGAGCGGGAAGAACTTGGAATAAATATGTGTTGAATGACGGATTGTTATATCGAGCTAACAAATTATGTGTTCCTGCAAGCTCTGTTCGTCTTTTGTTTTTGCAGGAAGCACATGGAGGTGGGTTGATGGGACATTTTGGAGTGAAGAAGACGGAGGATGTGCTGGCTACTCACTTCTTTTGGCCGAAAATGCGGCGTGACGTTGAACGATACGTTGCACGATGCAGCACTTGTAACAAAGCTAAGTCCCGTCTTAATCCACATGGTCTTTATATGCCTCTACCTGTTCCTAGTGCTCCTTGGGAAGACATTTCTATGGATTTTGTTTTAGGATTGCCTAGGACAAAGAGGGGGAGGGATAGTGTTTTTGTTGTTGTTGATAGATTTTCCAAAATGGCCCATTTCATTCCTTGTCATAAGAGCGACGATGCTACCATAGTTGCTGATTTGTTTTTCAGGGATATCATTCGTCTACATGGTATGCCCAATACCATTGTTTCAGATCGATACCAAGTTCTTGAGTCATTTTTGGATGACGTTGTGGAGGAAATTGGGGATGAAGTTATTATTTTCTACAACTTGCCACCCCCAAACCGATGGACAAACGAAGGTGGTGAATCATACTTTGTCCACGATGTTGCGGGCTGTTTTGAAGAATAATCTAAAAATGTGGGAAGAATGTCTTCCACATGTGGAGTTTGCCTACAACCGTTCGTTGCACTCCACCACAAAGATGAGCCCATTCCAGGTGGTATATGGCTTTAACCCTCGTGCTCCAATTGATTTTGTCGATGTTTTACACCGGCAATAATTATATGGGGCTACTCGGCGGATGGAAACTCGGTGGATTGCAAAGGAACACAAGGAAATTTTATACTGGTTCAGGCCCTCGATGTGAGGTAATACCCTACGTCCAGTTGTGGTGTTATTCCTTTGAGGATTTGTGGTGGTGATTCTGGTGAACCAACTCAACCTGCCCTCATGGGGCGCCCTGCCTCCCCTTATATACTGGGGGACCGGGTTACAAGGTAGGAGTCCCCATCGGATTATGACTAGGAGATCTCCCCTTAGAGATATAACGCACCCGACTAGGACTGTACATTCCTTTCTATACAAGGCGAAGTCTGCCGAATTTAGCTATATCTCTAATTACAAGGCTAGGCCCATCCTCTATCCGAGTGGCCCATATGCTTGTCATGAGGTACCCGGGGCCCATGGCTCCCACAGTAGCCCCCGAGACCTTCATAGTTGAGTCACAGCTGATGCCGAGTGCTCATCCTCCACGGTGAAGTCTTCCCGAGTGCATTGCTCCCGAGTACTCTTTGTCTGAGCGCTGCTTCTCCCGAGTCCTGCTTCATGTCAGCTGGCAGCGAGGCTATGAAGGTCTCGATGTAGATGTTGGAATAGTGTGCGCCGAATAGGCGCACCTATTAGGTGTAGCCCCCGACTTTGTGCTTAATTGTGAAAACAATTAAACATGAAGTCAAAGATCTTTAACCTGGTAGTCTTTCCCGAGTAGATTACTACTGGTATATGAGACTCTTCGGTATCATGTCAACCGGAATATGATTTATAGTCTTGCCGAGTAAGATGTTACTCGTATATAGGACTCTTCGACTTCATGTCAGTCGGAATGTGTGTTTATAGTCTTGCCGAGTAGGATGCTACTCGTATATGGGACTCTTCAGCGTCATGTCAGCTGGAAAGAGAGGTTTATAGTCTTTCCCGAGTAGTATACTACTCGAAAATCAGACTCATCAGCTTCATGTCAGCTGGAAAAGGTGTTTATAGTCTTTCCCGAGTGGCGTCCCATTCGGAAGTTAGACTCTTCAGCTCGTCAGCTGGAAGATTGTTTATAGTCTTTCCCGAGTAGTGCACTACTCGAAGGTTAGACTCATCCGCGTCATGTCAGCGGGAATGAGAATTTTATAGTCTCTCCCGAGTAGTGTACTACTCGAAAATTAGACTCATCCGCGTCATGTCAGCGGGAATAATGCTGCTCATGGCAACTGGTGGCCACGCATGTAGGCCGAGTACCACTGTATGAAAAATAAATCCATTACGTGGTTAGGTGTACTCGAGAGAGATACCTGCATCTCCAATTTTAATGAAGACCAGCTTGTGATCCTTGTAAGGATGTATCCTCGAGACCTGGTGGATAAGACAGATACCCAAACATATATGTTTAGCAATAAGGCTCTCATGAAGCATATCTGTTTACCTCATCGGTTCCTATGGGTAGCACCAGCGCTATAATTTCAACTCAGCCTGCGGGCGGCCCACATGGAGCATGCTACTGTAGGAACTCATATCTTGGTGGCTGCTACCAAATAAGCCGGCCTGAGCCGACCTATCCAGCATAGCTCTAGAGAAGTATCATCCATCGCATGTCAGGATGAGTTTTTTGGTGTTGGTAACCGCAATCAGCCAGAGAAATCCTTATTCGCAAGCCTTTCTGACTTACGTTCTGGATGCAAACTGGTTGCCACATGTACCCGAGTAGGTATGTTGCAGGATCTGCTTGCCCTCCTCAGGTGTGACGCAGTGCATGAGAACTCCGGATGCGCTTTGACGATGTAAGTCTTCTCTGACTTGGGAAAAGCCGAACAAGGTACCCGAACCTTGCATTAGCAGAGGGTTCGGCTGGTGACCCTCATGGGGCGTACCCTATCCAACAGAGTTATAGCCAAGCTAGGCACCCGAATCTTGCATTAGCATAGGATTCGGCTGGCGACCCTCATGGGGCGTACCCAACCTGACAGAGTTGCGGCCAAATAAGGTACCCGAACCTAGCATTAGCGTAGGATTCGGCTGGCGACCCTCATGGGGCGTACCCTACTTAGCCGAGTGGTATACAGCCCCGACTGGCGCCGGGGGCCGATTGTTGGCTCGCATGGAGCGTAGTCGGGGAAGATGACGTCCCGACTGGTGCAAGTACTCGGTGAGTAGCCCTCATGGAGCATCCCGAGTGTATTTTAGTAGACTTGTCCAGCCCCCGAGCGTAGGAGATAGGCTCGCAGCCCTGAGTTCCTGTCACGCGTATCCGGAGCTGGGCCTGCAATATAAAAATATCGGATGAGTAGCATCTGATGATGGAAATAATCACCCGAATAAAATGTATTTTACAATGTATGTAAATACGTGTTCTTCCTCTTTTTGATATTAATTTCCTCGAGTAGTTGACCCCTTACGTTTAAGCACTCTGCCCGACTAGTCATAGCCCCCTAGCGTCGGGAGTTGGCTCATGGCTCTTTCCCAGGCACGCGTTTTGGGTGACTTGAGTTCGTCTTACATGGAGCAGAGTTTCACGGATCGAGATTTATGCTACTCGAGTACTTTTGTAATCATTTAAGAGGAAAAACGGAAAAAAGTAAATGCGCAGCTTATACACCTATTAGGTGTAAGCGGCTGTGGCACTAGCAAGGCCGAGTGAGGAGATGTTTATCAGAAAGTGACTTAGTTGTTCGGCATTTGGGAGTGGGGATGCCATCCTCGTGTTTGAGCTTGTGAGCCCCCGAGCATGTCACTTGTTGTTCTAATAATCCTCAGTTGTTGAAGGTCGAAGGCGGTTGTGACCGACTGCCACAATGGAGCCGTCTGACTTGCGTTTGCGATTCCCAGCTTTAGTTGGGACCGCGTCGTCGGTGTCGTCCCGCTTCTTCTGTCAGGGTGACTTGTTGTCATCGAGGGCCTCGGCAACAGCGTGGGCCGAGTCGGCGTACTTGTTTGCCATGTCGAATAGGGCCTTGACAGAGTTGGGAGGCTTCCGCGTGAATTTGTCGATGAACGAGGTGTCTTTGACTCCTTTTCGAAAGGCGGCGATGACGACCTCATCCTTGATGTTCGGGATTGAGTTCCTCTTCTCAGAAAACCTCTTGATGAAGTCACGAAGAGACTCGTTCTTCCTTTGATGCAACCGATATAAGTCGTACTCGGAAGATGGCCTCTCGTATGTTCCCTGGAAGTTGGCGATGAAGCGTTTCCGGAGTTCTCCCCAGGAGTCGATTGATTGCTTGGGAAGTCCTACTAGCCATGTCCTCGCTGAGTCGGCTAAAGCGACTGGGAGGTAGTTAGCCATGACTTTCTGATTTCCCCCAGCTGCTCGAATCGCCAGAGTGTAGACCGTGAGCCAGGACTCGGGATTAGTCTTGCCATCGTATTTGTTGATGCCTGTAGGCTTGAAACTTGACGGCCAGTCGACTTGTTGTAGCTCCTGAGTGAAGGCCGGTACTCCGTCGTCTTCATGAGGACTCCGACCTCGACTACGGCGGCGAAACCGCTCGTAGTGGAGGCCGAATTGCTCGTTCTCGTCTTCCAGTTGGCGTTGCTCGTCTTCTTCTCGTTTGTGGCGCCGAGCATTAATGTCTTGCTGAAGGTCGTGCCGCAGTCGGTCTCGGAGGTCCTGGCTGTCCCGACGGTCGCTTCGACGTTGCCGGTTGTTGTGGTTGCCGAGGGACGTCTGGCTTGACTCCGCGTGCTGCCGACTAGAGCCGGCCGCTCGACGTCGCTTTGAGGTGGATGAGACTGCCGCTGGGGATGCCGACCGGTTGGTCGGTATGAGGGTATCTCCCGACTGTTGGTGCTGCTGACATGCAGCAGCGGTAAGCATGGCTTTTATCCTTGCGATCGTCGGGGTGGCCTGATGATCAGGCCCAAGCTGGACTGTGTCCAGTAGGGTTGCGGCGGCCACGATGTTCTGTTGGGGAGTAACGAAGACATCGTGGTCGCCGACTCGGGTTTGGAGGATTTGCTGCTGAGCGGTTTGCTCAGCCTTGCGTAGATCGTCGTTGCGGGCGTGCAGACGTCTTGCTTCTTCCTCCTGTTGTTCTTGCAGTCGGCAGGCCTCCTCCTCTCGTGGCTCGTGTCGTCGGCGTGATTCCTGAGTAGGAGTAGAGCCTTTGGATGCCATGAAGATTTCTCGTGGCGGAGTGAAGCTTGCCGAGTTGGTATCCGACTTGGAGTCGGAATCCGACTGGGAGTCGTAGTCCGACTGAGAGTCGTAGTCGGAATAGTTGATGGGGGTGATTGTAACTCCGACCTCCCTAGATCCGATCTGGAGCGGCTCGGAGCCGTATCCGAGTCGAACTCCAGGGGATCGGGTTTGCCGCGTCGGATGTAGATTGTAGATATCCGCGGCGTCGCTGAGTCCGAACGGGAAGTTGACGATCTCTTCCCTTCTCGGCCCGATCTCGGCCGGCTCAGAACCGAGTCCGAGTCGAACACTGAAAGGAAGAGTTGTCCCTAGACTCAGGCGTATTGGAGATCGCCACAGCATGTCGTCGAAGATTGCCGCAACGTCGTGTGGGCCGACTGGCGCGGAGTCAGCTGGTTCCTCGGCCGGTTGGATCGGGTCCGTGTCGGCCGGGGTGAGATTGCCGATCTGGTCGGCGACGAAGTCAAGGCTTC
Source organism: Oryza meyeriana var. granulata (assembly GCA_003991445.1). NCBI lineage: Eukaryota > Viridiplantae > Streptophyta > Magnoliopsida > Poales > Poaceae > Oryza > Oryza meyeriana. Next base: position 271,071 of record RYFJ01001990.1, on the reverse strand, counting down.
TGAATGCGATTGTATCTCCGGGGGGGAGTTTGCCGCCGTCGACTTCGGTTGCTGGATCCATCGAGCTTGTAGATGTAGATCGCGCCGAGCCCCTACCTGGCGCGCCAACTGTCGATGTTTTACACCGGCAATAATTATATGGGGCTACTCGGCGGATGGAAACTCGGTGGATTGCAAAGGAACACAAGGAAATTTTATACTGGTTCAGGCCCTCGATGTGAGGTAATACCCTACGTCCAGTTGTGGTGTTATTCCTTTGAGGATTTGTGGTGGTGATTCTGGTGAACCAACTCAACCTGCCCTCATGGGGCGCCCTGCCTCCCCTTATATACTGGGGGACCGGGTTACAAGGTAGGAGTCCCCATCGGATTATGACTAGGAGATCTCCCCTTAGAGATATAACGCACCCGACTAGGACTGTACATTCCTTTCTATACAAGGCGAAGTCTGCCGAATTTAGCTATATCTCTAATTACAAGGCTAGGCCCATCCTCTATCCGAGTGGCCCATATGCTTGTCATGAGGTACCCGGGGCCCATGGCTCCCACAGATTTATTGCCTTTACTATTTTCAGAAAAAGTAAATTTTGATGCTAAGACACGGGCTGAATTTGTGCTTAAGTTACATGAGACTACTAAGAAAAATATTGAGCGTATGAATGTAAAGTATAAACTTGCTGGTAGTCAAGGTAGAAAGGAGCTTATTTTTGAACCCGGTGATCTTGTTTGGTTACACTTAAGAAAGGATAGGTTTCCTACTTTGCACAAGTCAAAATTAATGTCTTGAGCTGCTGGTCCTTTTAAAGTTCTTGCGAAGGTAAACGATAAGGCATACAAGATTGATTTGCCTGTAGATTATGGTGTGAGTGATGTTTTCAATGTTGCTGATTTGAAGCCTTACTTGGGTGACGAAGATGACCTTGAGTCGAGGACGACTCCAAATCAAGAGGGGTAGGATGATGAGGACATGATGTCTTTAGATACACACTTACAACCTCTTCATGGTGAACACGATGTGCAACCGATCCAAGGACCAATACTCGTGCACGTGCTCGTCAACTTAATCGCCAGGTGAATGCGTTCCTAAGCTTACATGAGAATATTTCTACGAATGGCATGCTATTTAATTCTTGTGATGATTTTATTGTTCTTAGAAACCTGGGAGAAGACCATGGAGAATAGCTCAAGACACCACATATTGAAGTGGAGACAACAAGTGCAAGTAAACTCCTATTCCCCAGATCGATTCAGTTTCAGACTGGGAGACAGCATCAATTTCAAACGGCCATAACTTTCTATCTAGAAGGAGTTTCAGGGCCTACAGGTACTTGCTGGAAAGCTTATGAAGTGTACTTTCAGATGGTTTTGGTTTCACATGAAAATTCCTCCTGAGCTGTCCAGAATCGTCAAAACAAGATATGTACCTCTTCCAGTCCGAGTCTGTTTTAGGCTTTGGGCCTTGTAATTGTGTCATGGGCTAAACCCATGAGGAGTGCGCCCCTCACAGGGCAAACCCTCATCTTAGGACATCCTAACTCGTATATATTCTGTAGCCGCCGCTGTTATGTCGGGTTTTGCTTAGATTATTCTGTCCTTGAACAGTTTCGCCGTTTATCGGTTTGTGAGACCCCAACTCGAGAGTATAATCATTCATCTGCAATTGAGTTGCAATCTTTCTTGTTCTTGCTTGTGTTCTTTCATTCGCTTGTAGGGATTAGCCTTCGTGGCAAGGTCAACCGGGGGCAGCGCACGGTTGATAACGAGAGGAGACGTGGTACTGCGATTACAGGGTTCGGGTCTTGGTGATCAGAAGCCGGATCGTGAGTGTCGATTCTCCACAAAATCGATAGTTATCTTTACCTAACGGAAGATCGGGCACCCCGTTGCCATCATTGTGACTTCATCAAGAGGTTCTCTGAGAAGAAGAATTCGATCCCGAACATCAAGAACGAGGTCATCATCGCCGCCTTTCAAAAAGGAGTCAAAGACTCCTCGTTCATCACTAAATTCACTCGGAAGCCTCCCAACTCTGTCAAGGCTCTATTTGACATAGCGAACATGTATTTCGACTCGGCCGACGCTGTTGCTCAGGCCCTAGATGACAAGAAGGCACCCTGAAAGAAGAAGCGGGAGGGCACTGACAACATGGTCCCGACTAAAGCCAGGAATCGCAAACGCAAGTCAGATGGCTTCATTGTGGCAGTTGGTCACAACCATCTTCGACCTTCAACAACTGAAGATTATCAGAACAACAAGTGACATGCTCGGGGGCTCACAAGCTCAAACGCAAGGATGGCATCCCCACTCCCAAATACCGAACAGCTAAGTCGCTTTTTGATAAATATTTCCTCACTTGGCCTTGCCAGTGCCACAGCTGCTTACACCTAATAGGTGTACAAGCTGCACATTTTTTCTGTTTTTTGCTCTTAAATGATTGCAAAAATACTCGGGTAGCATAAATTCCGATCCGTGAAACTTTGCTCCATGGAAGATGAACTCAAGTCACCCAAAACGCGTGTCTGGGAAAGAGCCATGAGCCAACTCCCGACGCTCGGAGGCTATGACTAGTCGGGCAGAGTGCTTAAACATAAGGGGTCAACTACTTGGGGAAATTAATATCAATAAGAGGAAGAACACGTATTTACATATATTGTAAAATACATTTTATTCGGGTGATTGTTTTTATCATCCGATGCTACTCATCCGATATGTTTATAATGCAGGGCCAGTTCCAGATACACGTGACAGGAACCTAGGGCTACAAGCCCATCTCCTACGCTCGGGGGCTGGACCAGTCTGCCAAGATACACTCAGAATGCTCCATGAGGGCTACTGACTGAGTATTTGCGCCAGTTGGGACGTCATCTTCCCCCGCTACGCTCCATGTGAGCTAACAACCAACCTCTGGCACTAGTTGGAGTTCGCTTACCACTCGGCTAGGTAGGGTACGCCCCATGGGGGTCGCCTACCGTATCCTATGCTAATGCTAGGTTCGGGTACCCTATTTGGTCACCACTCCACTGGGTGAGGTACGCCCCATGAGGGTCGCCAGCCGAATCCTATGCTAATGCAAGGTTCGGGTACCTTATTCAGCTAATAACCGACCTCCGGCGCTAGTTGGAGCTTGGGTATCACTCAATTGGGTAAGGTACGCCCCATGAGGGTCACTAGCCAAATCCTATGCTAATGGAAGGTTCGGGTACCTTATTCGGCAACAACCGGCCTCCGGTGCCAATCGGGGCTCGGGTACAATTCCGCTGAGTTGGGTACGCCCCACGAGGGTCGCCAGCCGAATCCTACGAGATTCGGGTATCTTATTTGGCCATAACTCTGTTCGGTAGGGTACGCCCCATAAGGATCACCAGCTGAATCCTATGCTAATGCAAGGTTCGGGTACCTTATCCGGCTTTACCGAAGTCAAAGAAGACCTATGTTGTCAAAGCGCATCCGGAGTTCTCATGCACTGCATCACACCTAGGGAGGGCAAGCAGATTCTGCAATATACCTACTCAGGCATCTGTGGCAACTAGGCTGCATCCAGAGCATAAGTCGGAAAGGCTTGTAGACAAAGATTCCTCTGGCTAATTGCGGTTATTGACGCTGAAATACTCATCCTGACATGCGAGGGATGCCAATTTTATGGAGCCTATGCTGGGTAGGTCAGTTTAGGCCGGCTTATTCGGTGGTAGGCCACCAAGATATGAGTTCTATAGTAGCACGCTCAATGTGGGCCGCTCGCTGGCTGTGTTAAAATCATAGTGCTGGTGCTATCCACAGGAACTGATGAGATGAACAGGTATGCTTTATGAAGGTCTAATTGCTGAACACATGTGTTTGGGTATCTGTCTTATCCACCAGGTATTGAAGATATACCCTTATGAGGGTCACAAGCTGGTCTTCATCAAAATTCGGGACGCAGATATCTTTCAAGTACACCTGACCACGTAATGGATTAAATTTCATAAAATGGTACTCGGCCTACAAGCTTGGCCAACAATTGCCATGAGCAAATCTCTTTCCAGCCGACATGACGCTGAGGAGTCTAACTTCCAAGTAGTGCACTACTCGGGAGAGACTATAAATATTCTTTCCAGCCGACATGACGCTGAAGAGTCTAACTTCCAAGTGGGACGCCACTCGGGAAAGACTATAAACACCTTTTCCAACTGACATGAAGCTGAAGAGTCTCATATACGAGTAGCATTCTACTCGGTAAAGACTATAAATTATTTCCGATTGACATGATACTGAAGAGTTTCATATACCAATAGTATACTACTCGGGAAAGACTACAGGGTTAAAGATCTTTGACTTTATGTTTAATTGTTTTCATAATTAAGCACAAAGTCAGGGGCTACACCTAATAGGTGCGCCTATTCGGTGCATACTATTCATACTTCTACATGGAGCCCTTCGTAGCCTCGCTGCCAGCTGACATGAAGCAGGACTTGGGAAGAAGACGCACTCGGACAAAGAGTACTCGGGAGTAATGCACTTGGGCAATCTTCACCGTGGAGGATGAGCACTTGGCATTAGCTGTGACTCAACTATGAAGGTCTCAGGGGCTGCTGTGGAGGCCATGGGCCTCAGGTACCTCATCACAAGCATATGGACCACTCAGATAGAGGATGGGCCTAGCCTTGTAATTAGAGATATAGTAGCACCCAGCAGAGTTTGCCTTGTACGATAAGGAGTATACAGTCCTAGTCGGGTAAATTGTATCTCTAAGAGGAGATCCCTTGGCCGTATCCGGCTAGGACTCCTACCTTGTACCCTTGTTCCCCAGTATATAAGGGGAGGCAGGGCGCCCCCTGAGGGCAGAAGATCATAGATCAACACAAATCCTCAAAGGAATAACACCACAACTGGACGTAGGCTATTACCTCACATTGAGAGCCTGAACCAGTATAAAATCTTTCTGTGTTCCTTTGCAATCCACAAAGTTTCCCCTTGCCGGGTAGCCCTATAATCATATTGCCGGTGTAAAACATCGACAAAGGTCCACCCTAATGCCCCAGCATCACCCGTGGCCTCTGGTGCTGCCCCTGGTAAGCTCGGAACTGGGCCGCTTTCCTCTTGCGGACCATCTTGTTGCGCTGATCCTCCTGGCAGATCGCCTTATCCACCAGCTTCTGGAAGTCTGGATAGTCACTTGAGAGGAGCTGGTTGGTCAGCTCGTCGTCCAGTCCGTCTAGGAACTTCTCCTATCTCTCTGCATTGGTGCAGACATCCTCGGGCACGTAGCGCGCCAAGCGGTTGAAGTCATGGAGGTACTCCATGACAGTCCTGTTTCCCTGTACCAAATCCCTAAACTCCCTCTTCTTCTGTGCCACGATTCCTACCAGAATTTGAGACTTCCGAAAGTTCTGGCAGAATTCAGCCCAGGTGACCTCGGTGGTAGCAGTGCGGGTCACAAGGAAGTTGTCCCACCAAGCTGATGCCGGACCTTGGAGCTAGTGTGTTGCTAAGGCGACCTTTTCTTGATTGTTGCACTGGAGGAGATTGAGCTTCTTCTCGATTGCTAACAGCTAGTCATTGGCATCCATGGGGTTGGTGGTGCTAGAGAAGGTTGGCGGCCTGACCCTCAAGAACTCAGGTAGCTTTGACTAAGGAGCGATGGTCAAGATGTGATGTTGCTAGTGCTGCTGCTATGGATTGTTTTACTGCATCTGCTACATCATGATTGCCAACATCTAGTTCTGGTTGGCCAGAACCTATGCAAGCATCGGGTTTTCTGGTAGCGGCCCTGGGGGTCATGGCCTCCACAAGGGGAATCGGCGAGATCATCTTTAACAAGCCTGATGGATTCAACAACCGGAGTCGACAGTATCAACTTCTTCCCCAGGCAAACAATCACCTTGGGAGCCTCGACTTCGTCACCGATAAGTTCAGCAACCTCACCCTGTCCGACTTGGATCCGATCCGATCGGACAGGGACCAAGCCAACTCCATGCCGGTCGGCCTACGTGGCACTGCAGCGATCCTCGTTGACATGCTGTGGCAATCTTCAACATGCCTGGGTCTTGGGACAATTCTTTCTTTTGGTGTTCGACTCAGACTCGGCCTCGAGCCGGCCAAGATCGGGCTAAGAAAGGAGGAGATCATCAATCTCTCGTTCAGACTCAGCGACGCCGCGGATATCTTTAATCAACATCCTATGTGGCAAACCCGATCCCCTAGAGTTCGACTCGAATACAGCCCAGAGCAGCTCAAGATCGGATCTAAGGAGGTCGGAGTCGTAATTACCCCCATCAACTACTCTGACTCCGACTCTAAGTTGGATAGCAGTTCGGCAAGCTTCTCTCCGCCACGCGAAGTCTTCATGCCATCCAAGGGCTCAACTCCCACTCAAGAGGCACGCCGACTACGCAATCAACAAGAGGAGGAGGCCCACCGACTATGAGAACAACAAGAGGAAGACGCAAGACAACTGTAGGCCGAACGTGATGCTCGTAACGACAATCTACACAAGGCAGGGCGCACTACTCAACGGGAGATCCTCCAAACCCGAGTCGGTGACCACGACGTTTTCGTAACTCCTTAGCAAAACATTGTGGTCACTGTGACTCTACTGGATAGACTGCAGTTTGGGCCTGATCGCCAGGCCATCCCGACGATAGCAAGGATTAAAGCCATGATCAGCGCTGCTGCATGTCAGTAGTGCCAACAGTCGGGCGACACTCTCATACCGACCAATAGGTCAGCTTCTCCAACGGCGGTCTCATCTGCCTCAACATGATGCTAAGCGACCGGCTCCAGTCAGCCACACACAGAGTCATGCCACACGTCACTCAGCAACAGCAACAACGACCGACGGTGCCGATATCAAGACAACCGTCAGGATAACCAGGATGTCCGAGGCCGACTACGACGTGATCATCGGCAAGACATCAACGCACGATGCCACGAACGTGAGAAAGACGAGCGTCGCCGACTGGAAGACGAGAAGGAGCGCTTCGACCTCCACCATGAGCGGTTTCACCACCGTAGTCGGAGTCGGAGTCCTCATACGGAAGGAGTACCAACCTTCACCCATGAGCTGCAACAAGTCGACTGGCCATCAGGCTTCAAGCCAATGGGAATTGAAAATATGACGGGAAGACAAACCCCGAGTCCTGGCTCATAGTTTACACTCTGGCGATCCGAGCAGCTGGAGGATATCACAAGGCCATGGCTAACTACCTCCCAGTCGCTCTAGCCGACTCGGCGAGGACATGGCTAACAGGACTTCCAAAGAGGTCAATCGGCTCCTGGGGAGAAGTCCGGGAACGCTTCATCGCCAACTTCCAGGGAACGTACGAGAGGCCATCTTTCGAGTATGATCTGTATCAGTTGCATCAAAAGAAGAATGAGTCTCTTTGTGATTTCATCAAGAGGTTTTCTGAGAAGAGGAATTCTATCCCAATGATCAAGGAGGAGGTCGTCAAGGTTCGTTGCCAAGTTTACTCAGAAACCTCCCACTTCTATCAAGGCTCTTTTCAACATGGCGAACAAATACGCCGACTCTGCCAACACAGTTGTTGAGGCCCTTGATCACAAGAAAGAGCCCCGGCAGAAGGACGGGAAAGACAATGACAAGCCAGCATAGAAAAAATCCGGCAACCGCAAGCGGAAGTCGGACAACGTGGTGGCTGCTGTGGAGCATACTCAGCCGCGACCCCCAAGGACAGACGGGTACCAAAAAGTGATGAACGGGCCATGCCCCTTTCATCCAAAGGCTAAGCACGCGGCTAAGGACTGCTTCATGCTCAAAAAGTTTGCTTCCGAGCAAACTTCAACATCTGGCAGCAATAAAGATAAGGACAAGCCAAATTCGGGCACATCCGAAAACTAGCAGGATCCCTAGGCTGAGCTCAACCACATCTTTGGAGGGCCATCTGCATATGAGTCCAAGAGGAAGCAGAAGCTCACAGCATGCGAAGTCAACTCAGTCTCTGTAGACGCCCCTAGTACTTGCGTTGGTCAGAAATGCCAATCACGTTTGACCACGTAGATCACCCCGACCGGGTTACTCATCCAGGATGTTACCCACTCGTTCTGGACCCGGTCATCAAAAGCATTTAATTGAAGAAGGTTCTCATCAATGGAGGAAGTGTTCTCAATATATTGTTTGCCAAGATGCTCGACGAAATGAAGATTCCTCGCTCCGAGCTACGGCCGAGTATAGCGCCCTTCCACGAGGTAATCCTCGGCCTGTCTTCTACTCGCACTTGAACAGATAACTCTGCCTGTCACTTTTGGCACGCGGGATAATTTCCGCACTGAGAATATCTGCTTTGAGGTTCCCGACTTCAAGACCACGTATCACATGATACTCGTATGGCCAACACTAGCCAAATTCATGGCAGCGCCGCATTATACGTACATGATACTCAAAATGCCAGGACCAGCCAAAGTTCTTTCTCTTAGCAGCGATGTCAAGCAAGCCTTCACGTGCAACAAGGAGAGCTGTGAGCTGGTTCAATCTTAGGAAGCGGCAGTCGGGTGCAACAACATTGGACTAGCCGCTACAATAGCAAGCAAGGACGATTAAGTTCCGGCAAGAAAAGTAGCCAAGTCGGAAATTTCAGTGGACTCTGAAACAAAAAAGATCCCCCTGGACCCTTTCGACCCCTCCAAAACTGCTCTTGTCAGGATCGGACTCGCCCCCAAATAGGAAGACGAGCTCGTCACCTTCCTCCAGGCGAACAGGGATATATTTTCTTGGAAACCACTCAGGTAGTCACCACGATGCTGGTAGTTGAGCGAGCAGAGGCAGGGCATATACAGAAAATACAAAGGCCAGTCTACTTCGTCAGTGAAGTCCTAGCCGACTCCAAGATGAGATATCCTCAAGTCCAGAAGCTATTATATGGCCTACTTATCACTTTCCGGAAATTGGTGCACTATTTTCAGTCGCATCAAGTAACTATTGTCACATCGTATCCACTCAGGGACGTCCTATACAAACGCGAGGCCACTGGCAGAATCTCTAAATGGGCGCTCGAGTTGATGGCGTTTGACATCATCTTTTAGCCACGGACAGCAATCAAATCTCAAGATCTAGCTGACTTCGTGGCCAAATGGATAGAAGTCCAGACGACTACAAACATGGACAAGCTAGAGTACTGTACAATGTACTTTGATGGTTCTCTATGGATCGGCAGTGCAGGGGCTGGCATCGTGTTGACATCACCTACTAGCGAAAAGCTAAAGTATGTTCTCCAGATTCACTTTCTAGCTTCCCACAATGTTGCCGAGTACGAGGCACTCATCCACGAGCTCCGCATTGCCATATCACTCGGCATCCGCCGACTACTCGTACGCGGGGATTCTCAAATCGTGGTCAACCAAGTAATGAAAGACTGGACATGTCTCGATGATAATATGGTGGCGTATTGTCAGGAGGTCCAAAAGCTGGAAAACAAGTTCGATGGGCTGGAGATAACTCATGTATTACGACAATACAATGAAGCTGCAGATGAATTGGCCAACATTGGATCCAAGCGAGAAGTGGTCCCGACTAGGATTTTTGTCAAACAACTATTGGAGCCATCAGTCAAGAAGCAACCAGTGCTTGAATAATTGGGTGCTATACCTACCCTGGCAACAAACGAAGCGCTAATCATCTCTCAAGAACTCCAATCATCAGATTCCTCCAGGATGATGAACTCCCAGAAGATCGTAGTGAAGCTGAACGGATCAAATGTCGAAGCAAATGTTTTCTTGTAGTCGGAGAAGACCAGTACCGTCGAAGCGCATCCGGAGTTCTCATGCGCTGCGTCACACCCGAGGAGGGCAAGCAGATTCTGTAGTCCATCCACTCGGGTATTTGTCGCAACCACGCTATATCCAGGACGTTAGTTGGTAAGGCTTACAGGCAAGTATTCTTCTGGCCGACTGTGGTAACAGATGCTAAAGACATTGTTCGCACATGCGAGGGATGCCAATTCTATGCAAGGCAAACACATCTTCCAGCTCAAGAACTTCAAACAATTCCAATCTCTTGGCCCTTTGCAATTTGGGGGCTTGACATGGTCGGGCCGTTCAAAAAAGTGCCTGGAGGGTTCACACACTTGTTCGTCGCAGTGGATAAATTCACAAAGTGGATTGAGGCTAAACCCATTGCTACCATAACAGCGGCAAGGGCGAAAGACTTCATCATGAGTATCTGGACAACGGTACTCAGTTCACTGGCAGCGTGTTTCAAGATTTCTGTGACGACTTCGGCATCAAGATCTATTATGCTTCTATGGCACACCCACGGAGTAATGGGCAGGTCGAGCATGCTAATGGCATGGTCTTATAAGGTATCAAGGCTAGGGTGTTCGACCGACTACAACCATATGCAGGGCGGTGGGTACAAGAACTCCCATCCGTTCTCTTGTCTCTAAGAACCACAGTTAGTCGGGCAACAAGGCAATCCCCTTTCTTCCTACTCTATGGTGCTGAGGCTATGTTACCAACCGAGTTGGAGTTCGGCTATCTACGAGTTCGGGCCCACTCAGTGTGAAGACTAAATCAAATGAAGACCGACTGGTCGAACTCGATCAGTTGGAGGAAGCAAGGGACATCGCAACTATCTAGTCGGCAAGGTATCTTCAAGGCCTACGTCGATATCACAGTCGAAATGTTCGTGGCCATGCCTTTTTGGTGGGAGATCTCGTCTTGAGAAAAATACAAACCACTAAAGACAGGCATAAACTATCACCTTTATGGGAAGGGCCGTTCATTATCGCTGAGGTGACACGTCTGGGCGCCTATCGATTAAAGACTGAAGATGGTGCCCCCGTCAGCAACTCATGGAATATAGAACAGCTACGTCCTTTCTATACCTGAGTCTTGTATTTTACTTTGTACATATGAATAAAGTTTTTTCTCTAACTTTGTGGAGGCCATGGGCCCCGGGTGCCTCACGATAAGCATATGGGCCACTCGGAAATAGGATGGGCCTAGCCTTGTAATTAGAGATATGATAGCACTCGGCCGACTTAACCCTCTACGATAAGGAAGATACAGTCCTAGTCGGGCAAGTTATATCTCTAAGAGGAGTTCCCTTGGTCATAGTCCAACTGGGACTCCTATTTTGTAACCCTGTCCCCCAGTATATAAGGGGAGGCAAGGCGCCCCATGAGGGCAGATCAAGTCATACATCCTTAAAGGAAATACACCACACTGGACGTAGGGTATTACTCATCGAGGGCCTAAACCAGTATAAACTCTTTGTGTTCTTTCGTAGTCCACCAAGTTTCGATCCGACGAGTAGCCCTATATTCATATTGCCGGTGTAAAACACCAACAGTTGGCACGCCAGGTAGGGGCCTCGGCGAGATCAACCTCAACAAGCTCGATGGATTCGACAACCGGAGTCGACGGCGTCAACTTCTCCCATGGAGACATGATCACGTTTGGAACCTCGACTTTGTCGTTGTTAACACCAAAATTTGGTAGGTTCGTTATCATGTTCGGTTAAGGAAAGAGGCTATATTAACCGATGGAAGCTAATCTAGAAGAAGCCGAATTTAGGAAGGAATCGTGAAGACCACAGCATGGCAGTTAGCTATTTTATCTATAAATTAGGTAGCTTTAATAATTTTTAGGAAAATCTGATATTGTGTTCAATCAGGGCTTGTTAATTTTCCTTTTATAGTTAGGAAACTCCTGTTTCGTATCTGATCAGGACTGTATCAACTCGGGGTATAAATACGTATGCCTGGGTACCATGTAAACTATCTCTCAGATCAATACAAATTCGGTGTATCGCCACCCTTTTCGACGGGTTCTTACTTCTCGAGCCGGGCTGCATCGGTTAGGTCTGAACTCTTGCGAGAGGGTAAGTCTCATTACCCCGACTACCTTATCGGCTAGGACTTCCTCGGTTAGGTTCGACATTCTAGTTGATCTACGGTAGTCGGCTTACCACGGTGTATCTATTCTGTCTACGGCTGCATCAGTTAAGTTTGATCTCTTAGGCCGAGTGGATATATCACATCACGCGTGCATAGATTTTATTGGCTTACTGGGGATAATTTATCATCAGTTTGTGCTGCATCGGTTATGTCTGACCTACTAAACTGCCTGCGATAAGTTATTCCTACTAGGTTGATAGATTTTATGCAAGCGTCTTATCGGGATGTATAGCCGAGAAGTTATCGTATAGTATATCACAATTGCATTAGATCTATCGGCTCATCGAGGTTCTTTTATCATTATTAATCTGTGCTGCATCAATTAAGTTTGACCTACTAGATTGATAATGATAGATTTATCTTTGTTAAGCCGAAGGGTGTCTATGCAATGTTCTATCGAAGTGCCTAGCCGATAAGTTATCTTTTACTAGATAAAGCCGATTGCATTGTCTTGATTATTATTTTGATTATCTACACTATCATTGGCTTTCCAGCTGATGCACATGTTCTATTGGTAGTCGGCTGATTTATTTATTTATATCGTTATCGGTTTCCTAGCCGATACACAAGTGCTGTCGGTAGTCAGGCAGTCGGCTCGAGGGAAGTCGGCTATTTTTCTATCGTTTTATATTATCGGTTCTCTAGCCGATGTACAAGTGCCATCGGCAATCGGCTAGAAGGAGTCTGTATCGGCTTGTTGGCCAATTGGATCAATGATCAACTTTTCTCTCCTTGTCGATTGCTGGGTCAAATTAACTGGCACACCCACGAACCTCAAATTTAGGACTTGCACTGGAGCTAAGCAGATCTCCCAAGCCTTCGCATGTCTAGTGCACCGAATCAGATCATCAACTCGTCTTCAGCGCTGATCGGTGATTTTCGGTGTCAACACATTTTTGGCATGCCTGGTGGGACACAGAACTTCGACATGGCTAGAAAGGAAGTCAGCACAGACAATGTAATCCAGTCACGATGGAAGATTTGACCGAAGAACAAAGACAACAAGTGGAGCAGAACATTGCTGAATTTCAGAAGCTTTGTCTAGAATCCTTCGGTATGACACGTCAAGGGCCGATTCAAAAGTCCCAATTTCCAAAGCCTGTTCTGATTGGGGAATCAAGCCATACGTCGCCTGCAAGTTCATAGAAGCCACTTCAAGAGATGATTAATGAAGCAGTTCACCATACATTGATTAATCAATCTGGGATATTGGTGAACACATTGCAGAGCTTGATCATGAAGGCAGTGGAGCCAATTCAACTGGCTGGGGGGCAACAAGATGGAATTCCTCAAGGATATCATCAAACTGCATACTATGGGGGGCATCAACAAAGTCATCCAGGAGCTGTCCCTGAGTATAATTATCAGAGAGAATATCAGAGGCAGAATCGGCTACCAACTCCACCTCTGCATTATCACGTCGAAGATCCAAGGGAAGAAAATTGGATAGCAAGAATCACAGAGGTGGTGAGAGAACAATTCAGTCTAAAACCAAAGAAGGAAACATTTATGTATCGGCATCCATATCCAGATTGGTTTGATAGAGTTTCATTGCCGCGCCGATACAGAGTACCAGACTTCTCCAAATTCTCAGGGCAAGATGATGTATCTACAGTGGAGCATGTCAGCCGATTTTTGGCTCAGTGTGGGGAGGCATCGGCTGAAGAAGCTTTGAGAGTTAGATTTTTTCCGCTATCATTGTCTGGATCGGCTTTTACATGGTTTTCTTCATTGCCACCTAACTCAATTCCAGGATGGGCTGATCTGGAAAAGCAATTCCACAAATACTTCTTTACTGGGGTTCATGAGATGAGGTTGACAGACTTGACATCGATAATACAGAAACCGAAGGAATCAGTTCCGGAATATATCCAGTGGTTTCGTGATGTTAGAAGCCGATGTTATAGTTTGAGTCTGGATGATGCACAGCTGGCCGAATTGGCATTCCAAGGTTTGTTGGATCCGATCAAAGAGAGATTTTCATCACAGGAATTTGAGAGCCTAGCACACCTAGTACAGAAGGTATCGGCACATGAAAGCCAATTTCAAGAGGCCAGGAAGGAATGTTGAGGCCCAAACAGAAGAATTTCGAAGTTTGATAACAAACTCCGAAATTGGGGGGCATGTGTTAACACCAAAATTTGGTACGGTTCGTTATCATGTTCAGTTAAGGAAAGAGGCTATATTAACCGATGGAAGCTAATCCAGAAGAAGCCGAATTCAGGAAGGAATTGTGAAGACCACAGCATGGCAGTTAGCTATTTTATCTATAAATTAGGTAGCTTTAATAATTTTTAGGAAAACCTGATCTCATGTTCAGTCAGGGCTTGTTAATTTTCCTTTTATAGTTAGGAAACTCCTGTTTCGTATCCGATCAGGACTGTATCAACTCGGGGTATAAATACATATGCCCAGGTACCATGTAAACTATCTCACAGATCCTTACCAATACAACTTCGACGGATTGCCACCCTTTTCGACGGGTTTTTGCTTCTCGAGCCGGGCTGCATCGGTTAGGTCCGAACTCCTGCGAGAGGGTAAGTCTCGTTACCCCGACTACCTTATCGGCTAGGGCTTCCTCGGTTAGGTCCGATATTCTAGCTGATCTATGGTAGTCGGCTTACCATGGTGTATCTATTCTGTCTATGGCTGCATCAGTTAAGTTTGATCTCTTAGGCCGGGTGGATATATCACATCACGCGTGCGTAGAGTTATCAGCTTACTGGGTGTAATTTATCGTCAGTTTGTGCTGCATCGGTTGGGTCTGACCTACTAAACTGCTAGTGATAAGTTATTCCTACTAGGTTGATAGATTTTATGCAAGCGTCTTATCGGGATGTATAGCCGATAAGTTATCATATAGTTCATCACAATTGCATTAGATCTATCGGCTCATCGAGGTTCTTTTATCATTATTAATCTGTGCTGCATTAGTTAAGTTTGACCTACTAGATTGATAATGATAGATTTATCCTTGTTAAGCCGATGAGTGTTTATGCGATGTTTTATCGGAGTGCCTAGCCGATAAGTTATCTTTTACTAGATAAAGCCGACTACATTGTCTTGATTATTATTTCGATTATCTACACTATCATCGGTTTTCCAGCCGATGCACATGTTCTATTGGTAGTCGGCTGATTTATTCATTTATATCATTATAGGTTTCCTAGCCGATACACAAGTGCTGTCGGCAGTTAGGCAGTCGGCTCGAGGGAAATCAGCTGGTTTTCTATCTTTTATATTATCGGTTCTCTAGCCGATGTACATGTGCCATCGGCAATTGGCTGGAAGGAGTCTGTATCGGATGTTTGGCCGATTGGATCAGTGATCTAATATTTTCTATCTCCTTGTCAATTGCTGCGTCAAATTGACTAGCACGCCCACGAACCTCAACTATTTAGGACCTGCACTGGAGCTAAGCAGATCTTCCAGGCCTTCGCGTGTCTAGTGCATCGAACCATATCATCGGCTTGTTCCCAACGCTGCCGGTGATATTCGGTGTCAATAGTCATCGACAAGTTCGGCAAACTCACCTTGGCCGACTTGGACTCGATCCGATCCATCGGGGAATCAGCCGACTCTATGCCAGTTGGCCCACACGATGCTGCAGCAACCGTCGTCAACTTGATGCAGCAATCTTCCACTTGCCCGGGTCTCGGGACAACTCTTCCCTTTGGCTTTTGACTCGGACTCGGTCTTGAGCCGGCCAAGATCGGGCAAGGAATGGAGGAGATCGTCAATCTCCTTGCAAACTCGGCAACGCCGTGGATATCTACAATCTACATCCCACGCAGCAAACCTGATCCCCCTACGATTCAATTCGGATGTGGCCCAGAGCTGCTCAAGATTGGATCTAGGGAGATCAGAGTCGTGATTACACCAATCAACTACTTTGATTCCGACTCCAAGTCAGACAGCAGTTCGAACAGCAGTTCAGACTGTAGTTTGGCAAGCTTTTTCCTACCCCACGAAGTCTTCATGGTGTCCAAAGGCTCCACTGCCACTCAAGAGGCACGCCGACTATGCAAGCAACAAGAGGAGGAGGCTCGCCGACTACAACAACAACAGGAGGCTGAGCGCAACGCTCGCAACGAAAAGCTACGCAGGGCTGGGCAAACCGCTCAGCAACAAATCCTCCAAACTAGAGTTGGCGACCACGA
The DNA here is from genome assembly GCA_003991445.1 of Oryza meyeriana var. granulata. Classification (NCBI taxonomy): domain Eukaryota; kingdom Viridiplantae; phylum Streptophyta; class Magnoliopsida; order Poales; family Poaceae; genus Oryza; species Oryza meyeriana. The sequence continues at coordinate 255,024 of RYFJ01001990.1, read as the reverse complement.
CGTCTTTGTCACGCCTCAACAGAATGTCGTGGCTGCTACACCCTACTGGATACACTCTAGTTTGGGCCTGACCACCAGGCCACCATGACTATCGCGAGGATCAAAGCCATGATTACCGCTACTGCATGTCAGCAGCACCAGCAGTCGGGTGACACCCTTGTACCCAGGGCCCATATCCTCATCTGTAACTCATGGAACCTAGAACAGCTACGTCCTTTCTACACTTGAGTTTTATACTTTTTTCATGTGTACAGTTTCTCTGACTCACTACGCCGCTTGTATCAACCGAGTAGTGAGTCAGGGGCTGCATGTATATATGTGCTATCAATAATATACGAGCTTGTCCTACTCAGTCACGAGGCTTTACTACAACTGTCGCGTTTGCCCAAGTCTAGTTTCCTACTTTGAACAATTTTATTAAGTTCTAACAGAATATCTCGGCACAGACCGCACGGCCAAGTAAAGCTAATGACGACTGAGTGCACAAGCTTGGTGGCGTCTCACATATATTTACATATGTTTTCAACAAAAGTTCATACATACCGACTACATAATATGTTGCCCTTATAGACCCAGGTCTCGGGTAATTATCTCAGCAGTTGGCTTCGCCCAGGCAATCAGCTCCAGCGCCTCCTCGGGCATCGTCTCCTCAGCAAACCCCTCCCCAATGGCTTCAATGTCTGCCCTCGGGTAGATGGATTTGGTCATTGCCAGGGTTTGGGCCACGCCGGCAATAATATGCTCATCCGAGTACTTCTTCAAGGCACTCGGTGCATCCTCAAGATGTGCCTCTATTTGGGGGATCCTGCTGCAACTGGTTCCCACAGGGCTAGGATCTATGAGGTCAAGGAGCCCTTTCACGGACCCGACGAGGGCTTCCCGTGACTCCCTGATCACTCTTATCTCCTCTGTGTAAAACCGATACTGGGCCTGGACATTGGCTCTCATGTCTGCCCAGGTCCGCAGGCAAGTAAACTTGTCAAGCTCGGTTGCAGATATAATGACTAATGGATTGGTTAAGATCATGGTCAGGTCAGCGACTTACTTTCGTAGTCGGCCTCCCACTTGGCTACGGTTTTCTCCAGTTCGGCTTTTTCTTCGCCAAGCTTGATGGCGGCCTCCTTCAACTCGGCCTTCTCCCGTTCGAGCTCGGTGTTGGCCTTTGTCAGGTCGGCATTGACCTTCTCAAGCTCGGCCTTGGCTTCTTCGGCCTCCTCTAGCTAGGATTCCCTCTCTGTTCGGGTCTTCAACTTAGCTTCAAGGGCTGCACGACAAATTAGTCAAGAACTCGACCATGCAGCCAAGACGCAACTAGGCAGTCAGGAATAACTCAGCTGAAGGAATACAACAAGGATTCGGTCGGGAATATGCATTCGAGGAATTACCTCTAATCTTTTCGGCTTGAGCCCAAGTTTCCTCCCTGAGCCGGGTGGCGCCCTCCTTCAGCCAGGCTTCCCTCCCCGAGTGACGCTCCTCCATCTCGGCCTTCAACGCCCGGAGCTGCTCCAATTCTGCGAGGTGGGGAGCCATTTCGACCAGGATCTCTGTCACCGCCTCATTACGGTCGACAAGTTTCTGCTCAAGGAAAAGAACAAATCAAGAGTGGAGTCAGACGTCAAAACAAGAAGACCACCACGACTCTGCCATAAGAATTATACCCCAACTCCTTGGGACCCGCTGATAGCGGCGCGGAGCAAGCTTTCGCGTTCCCTTCTCACGGCAACTTCGTCAAGCTTGAAACTCTTCACGGTCCCGTTACGCGCCGTCCAGGTGAACGTCCGAGGGAACCTACGAGGAGGAGCTTCAATTCGAAGGAGGTTTGGGATCTTCGATGGCGGCGACAACGACGACCACGACGGCGACGGGGTCCCGGCCTCCACGCTGCCGTCCCCCGTGGCCTCGGGGAACGGATCGGGGGCTCCGACAGCAGCCTCTGCAGCGGGCGACGATTCAGGGGTTGGGGCATCAGCCTCAGCCACCGCTCCTTGGTCGGGCAACGCCAGCGGCCCCACAGTCAGGACCACCTCAGTCTCGGTGACTAGAGTGGCCACCGGCTTAGCGGGTGCGTTCGCGGGCACCGGCTCGGCTAGGGCGGGCTCTTCAAGGGGAGCGGTTAGGGCGGTCTCCTTGAGATCGATATCGGCCCGCTTCCTGCATGACGAAACAAGACATCAAAACACTACTGCAACATGTAAGGATTTCAGAAGATCCGGAGTAGCATACCTCTTGGAGTACTTTAGTTTCTTGCCTGGCAACCCGGGTCCTAGCGGAGTGCTACCTCCAGTTGTTGGCCTGCCCGGTGAATTGGTCGGCGTCACAGTCGGTGGCGGCACATCAGCTCGAGTCGGCCCTGATTCCGGTGTGGCTGGTTTAGGCGCCTCCGTCCTCGGCGGTGTCTGCTCTGGCCGGCCCCTCAGCGGTGCTGTTGCCTGACTCGGCAATGTTGGGCTCAAACCCACAGGTCTCAACCTGGGCCTTGATCACCTAGGCACCGCGGCGACGGTGTCCTTTATCTTCAAGCTTCCTGCCACGGCGCGTGGCGTCATGACCCCCTCGCCCCGATACAGAATGGGCTTCTTCCCCGCTCTCTTGGAGTCGGGTTGGGCAGAAGAGGGGCTCCTCGGCCTCTTCTTCGACTTGACGGCCGACAACGGGCGCGAGTCCTCATCAAACTCTTCATGCCACTACAGACAAGACAACAAAGTACACCATACAATGCTGAACAATCGCAGACACAAGCCCACAGGCATTCATCACAGAGGAAGAATAAAGATTACCTTGGTACAGGGCCAAATGAAGCTATAGGTTGCGACCTGGCGATTATCATCTTCGGTCGCAATCACCCCTTCGGAGAAGTAACCGAACAAGGTCTCGGTCATTGTGCACTTGTTGGCCGACTCGTTGCTTACTCGGTCAGGATCATTTTTGCCCTTAAAAACCCAGCCAAATGAGCTCCTTAGCTTCAGCGGCTGGATGCGCCGAGTCAGGAAGCGACGAGCCACCCAAGGTCCCATCAGGCCAGCCTTCTTGAGGTTGTCTAACTTCACCAACAATTGATGCGCCTGGCCCATCTCCTCGAAGGATGGCTCTGCTGTCCAATTTGGTAAAACCACGAGCGGCAAGCCAGTGAATGGGCGCAAGGAGGGAGCCAGATCTGTGCAATAGAACCACTCCTTGTGCCAGCCTTTCAAGGAAGATTTCAAGGGGAGATCAAGATATGTCTTCTTCCCATCACTCCTCAGCTGGAGACCAGCCCCCCCAATCACACTAATATTATTCTTAGAGGGCTGGGGTTTGATGTGGAACAGATGCCGGAAGAAAATAAAATGGGGTTCCACACCCAAGAAGCACTCACAGAGAGTAACAAATATGGAGATCTGAAGAATCGAGTTGGGGTTCAAATGCACCAACTCCAACCCAAAGAAGTCAAGGACGCAGCGGAAGAAATCGGAAGAGGGAAGGCACAAGCCCTGATCGAAAAAAGAGGCAAAAACTACTATTTCACCAGGTTGGGGATTTGGGATCGACTCACCCTTAGCCGGCCGCCAGCGAATCACCTCTTGGCTGGGCAACTTCAGTTGACTCTTCAGTAGCTTCAGCTTCACCGAGCCGCAATCTAAAATCGGCCAAGCACTCTCTAGCGCACCCGCAAGATCCGAAGCTTTCGGCATGGCTGGAAGCGGTAAGATTTGGGGAAAGATGAATCGGGGGCTTGGAACAGACGAAGAGGATTGAAGTCGCCCGAGTTCGGGTGGGGAACAACAGCAGTTAACCCTAGCTGGGCGGGAAGCGAAAAGTTGGGCGCGAAGGTGGAAGATGAAGCGATTGGCTGATTTGGGGAAGATGAAGGAATCTTTTTCTCTCTCCCTGCTTTTTATAGAGCCAATGCCGACTAAATGGGCTTGGGCCTACACAGTTAGCACTAGGCCACCAAGACATGAGTTCCTACAGTAGCATGCTCCATGTGGGCCGCCCGCAGATTGAGTTGAAATTATAGCGCTGGTGCTACTAATAGGAGCCGATGAGGTAAACAGATATGCTTCATGAAAGCCTTATTGCTAAACATATATGTTTGGGTATCTGCTTTATCCACCAGGTCTCGAGGATATATCCTTAAAAGGATCACAAGCTGGTCTTCATTAAAATTAGGGATGCAGGTATCTTTCTTGGGTACACCTGACCACGCAGTGGATTTATTTTCATGCAGTGGTACCCGCCCTACATGCGTGGCCACCAGTTGCCATGAGCAACATCATTCCAGCCGACATGACGCTGAAGAGTCTAACTTTCGAGTAGTGCACTACTCGGGAGAGACTATAAATATCTATTCCCGCTGACATGATGCGGAGGAGTCTAACCTCTGGGTGGGACGCCACTCGGGAAAGACTATAAACCCCCCTTTCCAGCTGACATAACACTGAAGAGTCCCATATACGAGTAGCATCCTACTCGGCAAGACTATAAACACACATTCCGACTGATATGAAGTCAAAGAGTCCTATATACGAGTAGTATCCTACTCGGCAAGAGTATAAAGTTTATTCCGGTTGACATGATACCGAAGAATCTCATATACCAGTAGTAATCTACTCGGGAAAGATTATCAGGTTAAAGATCTTTGACTTTATGTTTAATTGTCTTCACAACTAAGCCCATTCATGTTTAATTGTCTACACCTAATAGGTGCGCCTATTCGGCGCACACTATTCATACATCTACATGAAGCCCTTCATAGCCTCGCTGCCAGCTGACATGAAGCAGGACTCAGGAAGAAGGCTCACTCGGACAAAGAGTACTCGGGAGCATCGCACTCAGGCAATCTTCACCGTGGAGGATGAGCACTCGGCGTCAGCTGTGACTCAACTATGAAGGTCTCAGGGGCTACTGTGGAGGCCATGGGCCCCAGGTACCTCATTACCAGTATATGGGCCACTCGAATAGAGTATGGGCCAGATCATGTAATTAGAGATAAGATAGCACCCGATAGGCCTTGCCTTGTATAATAAGGAAACATAGTCATAGTCGGTTAAGTTTCTATCTCTAAGAAGGATCTCCCTTGGCCGTATCCGGCTGCGATCCTTATCATGTACCCCTGCCCCCTAGTATATAAAGCGAGGCAGGGCGCCCCATGAGGGCAGGACAACACACGGAAGATCATTGATCACCAAACACCTCAGAGGAATAACACCTCAACTGGACGTAGGGTATTACCTCGCATTGAGGGCCTGAACCAGTATAAAACCTTTCTGTGTTCCTCTGCAATCCACTGAGTTTCCCTTCGCCGAGTAGCCCTATAGTTTTATTGCCAGTGCAAAGCATCGACACTTATACCGACCAACTAGTCGGGTTCGCCAACGGCGGTCTCATCCACATCAGCGTGACGCCGGGTGGCTAGCTCTAGTCAGCCGCACAAGGAGTCATGACAGATTCTCTCAGCAACCCTAACAACAACACTCGGCGGCGTCCCCAGTACAACCGCCACGACAACCAAGATCTCCAAAGCCATCTACGACGCGACCTTGCCAGGACATCAACGCAAGGTGCCGCAAACACGAAGACGACGAGCGCCACCGACTGGAGGATGAAAACGTGTGCTTCAGCCTCCACCACGAGCGGCTTAACCGCCGTAATTGGAGCCGGAGCCCTCATGCAGATGAAGGCGTACCCGCCTTTACCGAGGAGCTACAACAGGTCGACTGGCCATCGGGCTTCAAGCCTACGGGCATCGAAAAATACGACAGCAAGACCAATCTTAAGTCCTGGCTCACGGTCTACATTCTGGCAATTCGAGCAGCCGGGGGCGATCACAAGGCCATGGCTAACTACCTCCTGGTCGCCCTAATCGACTCGGCGAGGACATGGCTGACAGGGCTCCCAAAGCGGTCAATCAGCTCCTGGGGAGAACTCCGGGAATGATTCATCACCAATTTCCAAGGGACTTACGAGAGGCCGTCTTCCAAGCACAATCTCTATCAGCTACACTAGAGGAAGAACGAGTGTCTTCACGAGTTCATCAAAAGGTTCTCTGAGAAGTGCAATTCAATCCCAATGATCAAGGACAAGGTCGTCATCGCCGCCTTCCGCAAGGGAGTCAAAGACGTTCATGCCAAATTCACTCAGAAACCTCCAGCTTCTATCAGGGCTCTCTTTGATATGGCGAACAAATACGCCGACTCGGCCAAGGTGGTCGCTCAGGCCCTCGACGACAAGAAAGAGTCCCGGCAGAAGGACCAAAAAGCCAACGATGAGCCAGCACAGAACAAATCCGGAGGCCGCAAGCGGAAGTCAGACAACGTGGTGGCCAACGTGGAGCGTACTTGATCGCGACCCCCAAAGAATAATGAATACCAGAAAGTGATGAACAGGCCCTGCCCCTTTCATCCCAAGGGCAGGCATGTGGCCAAAGACTGCTTCATGCTCAAGAAATTTGCCTCCGAGCAGGCTTCAACGTCTAGCACCAACAAGGACAAAGACAAGCTAGATCCAAGCCTAGCTGGCGACTATCAAGACCCATAGGCTGAGCTTAACCATATCTTCGGAGGGCCGTCTGCATACGAGTCCAAGAGGAAGTAGAAGCTAACAGCACGCGACGTCAACTCAATCTCTACAACAGACACCCCCCAATATCTGCGTTGGTAAGAAACGCCCATCATATTCGACCACGCAGATCACCCAGATCGGGTTACACACCCAGGATGCTATCTACTCGTCCTGGACCCGGTCGTCAAGAATATCAAGCTAAAGAAGGTTCTCATAGATGGAGACAGCGCTCTCAACATCCTATTCGCCAAGACCCTAGATGAGATGAAGATTCCTCGTTAAGAGCTACGGCCGAGTACTGCGCCCTTCCACGGGATAATCCCCGGCCTGTCTTCAACACCTCTCGGACAGATAACTTTGCTGGTCACCTTCGGCACGTGGGATAACTTCCGCATAGAAAACATCTGCTTCGAGGTCACCGATTTCGAGACCACGTACCACGCCATACTTGGACAGCGGGCGCTAGCCAAATTCATGGTGGTGCCACACTATACCTATATGATGCTCAAGATGCTTGGGCCAGCCGGAGTTCTTTCCCTTCACAGCCATGTCAAGCAAGCCTTCACCTGCGACAAGGAGAGCTGCAAGTTGGCTCAATCTCAAGAAGCGGCAGTCGGACGCAACAGTATTCAGCAAGCCGTTACAACCGAAGTCGAGGACGATCAAGTTCCAGTGAAAAAAGCAGCAAAGTCAGGAATTTCAGCAGACTCTGACACGAAGAAGATCCCCCTGGACCTTTTCGACCCCTCCAAGATTGCTCTAGTCGGGACCGGACTAGACCCCAAATAGGAATACGCGCTTGTCACCTTCCTCCAGGCGAACAGGGACATTTTTGCTTGGAAACCTTCCGACATGCCTGGGGTACCAAGGGAGGTGATCGAGCATTCCCTCAACATTAAGCCGGACGCCAAGCCAGTCAAGTAACAGCTACGGCACTTCGCACAGGACCGTAAAGATGCTATTCAGGAGGAGATAACCAAGCTCCTCGTAGCCGAGTTCATCAAAGAGGTCTACCACCTGGATTGGCTGGCAAACCCAGTCCTGGTCTGGAAGAAGAATGGTAAATGGCGCATGTGCATCGACTACACCGACTTGAACAAGGCGTGCCCCAAAGATCCATTTGGTCTACCCAGAATAGATCAGGTGGTGGATTCAACTGCGGGGGTGCGAACTTCTCAGCTTTCTCGACTGTTACTCGGGATACCATCAAATCAGCCTGAAGGAGGACTGCCTGAAGACTTCTTTCATCGCGCTGTTTAGAGCATACTGCTACATCACCATGCCATTTGGTTTGAAAAACGCTAGAGCAACATATCAATGAGCAATTCAGCGGTGTCTGCACACTCAAATTGGGCGCAACGTGGAGGCGTATGTCGATGACGTGGTGATCCAGACAAAGTCCAAAGAAGACCTCATCGCCGACTTGGAGGAAACCTTCCAAAATCTTCGAAGATTCAAGATGAAGTTGAACCCGAAAAAGTGCGCCTTCGGTGTGCCATCCGGCAAGCTACTCGGCTTCATCGTATCGCATCGTGGCATCGAGGCCAATCCAGAGAAGATCAATGCAATCATGAACATCGCACCCCCCGACTATCCAGAAGGACATCCAGAAGCTGACAGGCTGCATGGTGGCACTCAGTCGATTTATTTCCTGACTAGGCGAACGGGGCATGCCCTTCTTCAAATTACTGAAGAAAGCAAATAATTTTCAATGGACTCCCGAAGCCCAGCAAGCCTTCGAAGACTTCAAGAAATTTCTCACATCACCACCAGTGTTGGCATCACCTTTGCCCCAAGAGTCATTAATGCTATATCTAGCGGCAACCACTCAGGTAGTCAGCACGGTGTTGGTGGTCGAGCGATCTGAGCTAGATCATATACAAAATGTTCATCGGCCAGTCTACTTCGTCAGTGAGGTCCTAGCCTACTCAAAGAATGAGATATCCTTAGGTCCAGAAGCTGCTATATGGCCTACTCATCACTGTCCGAAAGCTGGTGCACTATTTTTAGTCACATCAAGTCACGGTGGTCACATCATATCCACTCGGGGACGTCCTACACAACCTCCAGGCCACCAGCCGAATCACTAAATGGGCACTTGAGTTGATGGCCTTCAACATCACCTTTCAGCCACGGACAGCAATGAAATCTCAAGCTCTAGCCGACTTTGTGGCTGAGTGGACAGAAGTCCAGACGACTACAACAATAGACAAGCTACAGTACTGACAATGTACTTCGACGGTTCTCTACGCATCAGCGATGCTAGGGCCGGTGTCGTACTGACGTCACCCATCGGTGAAAAACTCAAGTACGTTGTCCAAATTCACTTTCTGGCTTCCCACAATGTCACTGAGTACGAGGCACTCATCCACGGGCTCTGCATTGCTATATCACTCGTCATCCGCCGACTAGTTGTACGTGGGGACTCTCAACTCATGGTGAACCAAGTCATGAAAGACTGGACATGTCTCGACAATACCATGGCGGCGTACTATCAGGAGGTCCAAAAGATGGAAAACAAGTTTAACGGGCTGGAGATTACTCACGTCTTACGACAATACAATGACGCTGCAGACGAATTGGCCAACATGGGATCCAAGAGAGAAGTGGTCCCGACTGGGATTTTCGTCGAACAACTAACGGAGCCAACAGTCAAGAAGAAACTAGTGCTAGAACAGTCAGGGGCTGAACCTACCCCGGCAACAGATGACATACTGATCATATCCCAAGATTAGTGGACTCCAGTTCTTAAATTTCTCTTGGACGATGAACTCCCAGAAGATCGCATTGAAGCTGAACAAATCAAACGTCGAAGCAAATATTTCCTAGTAGTCGGAGAGACCTATACCAAAGAAGTGCATCTGGAGTCCTCATGCGCTGCGTCACACCTGACAAGGGCAAGCAGATTCTGCAATCAATCTACTCGGGCATATGTGGCAACCATGCCGCATCCAGGATGTTTGTCAGAAAGGCTTAGAGGCAGGGATTTTTCGGGCCAACAGCAGTAACAGATGCCAAAGACATAGTTCGCACTTGCGAGGGTTGTCAATTCTATGCAAGACAAACAAATCTTCCAGCCCAAGAACTTCAAACAATCCCAATCTCTTGGCTTTTTGCAGTATGGGGGCTTGACATGGTCGGGCCTTTCAACAAAGCACCAGGAGGGTTCACACACTTGTTCGTCGCAGTGGATAAATTCACAAAGTGGATTGAGCCAAAACCCGTTGCTACCATAACAGCGGCACGAGCAAAGGACTTCATCATGAGTATACTATACCGATTCAGGGTTCCTAACCGCATCATAATGGACAACGGTACTCAGTTCACGGGCTGCATTTTTCAAGATTTCTGTGACAACTTCGGCATGAAGATCTGTTATGCATCTATGGCACACCCGCGGAGTAATGGGTAGGTCGAGCGTGATAATGGCATGGTCTTACAAGGTATCAAGGCCAGGATATTCGACCGACTACAACCATATGCAGGGCGGTGGGTACAAGAACTCCCATCTGTTCTCTGGTCTCTAAGAACAACGGTTAGTCGGGCAACAAGGCAATCCCCCTTCTTCCTGGTCTATGGTGTCGAGGCTATGTTACCAACCAAGTTAGAGTTTGGCTCTCCGCGAGTTTGGGCCTACTCATAAGACATATCCAACAAAAACCGGCTGGTTCAACTCGATCAGTTGGAGGAAGCTAGGGACATCGCAACCATCCAGTCGGCATGGTATCTTCAAGGCCTGTGTCGCTATCATAGTCGAAATGTTCGTGGCCATGCCTTTTTTGTCGGCGATCTCGTCTTGGGAAAAATACAAACCACCAAAGACAGGCATAAACTATCCCCCCTGTGGGAAGGGACGTTCATTATCGCTGAGGTTACTCGGCCAGGCGCCTACCGACTAAAGACCCAAGACGGTGCCCTAGTCAGCAACTCATGGAATATAGAACAGCTATGTCTTTTCTATACGTGAGTTTTGTACTCTTTCACTTACATATGTATAAAGTTTTTCTCTGACTCACTACGTCGCTTGTTCCAACCGAGTAGTGAGTCGGGGGCTGCATGTATTATATGTACTTTATCAACAACATACAAGCTTGTTTTATGTAAGTTATGAAGTTTTACAATGACTATGTTATGTTTGCCCGAGTATAGTTTTCTAAACGATTTTTGTTATGTTCCTATCGATCAACTCGGCGTAGACTATATAGTCAATTAAAGCTAATGATAACTAAGTAAAACTAAGAACTCGGCGGCATTGTACATATGTTACAAAAGCTTTCCATACACCGACTGCATAATGGTTTGTTCTTACATTCCCAGGTCCTTTGCGATCGCCTCTACAGTCGGCCTCACCTCAGTGATCAACTCTAATGCTTCCTCAGGTGTTGTCTCTTTGGCAAACCCCTCACCGATGGCCTCAAGGTCTACCCTAGGGTAGATCGATTTGGTCATGGCAAGGGTCTAGGCCATGCCAACAACCACACGCTCATCCGAGTACTTTTTCAAGATACTCGGGGCTTGGCTAAGGTGCGCCTACACCTGGGAGATCATGTTGGTGCTGGTCCCGACGTAGTGAGGATCCATAATATCAAGGAGCCTTTTCACCAATTCAGCAAGAATCTCCCGTGACTCCATGACAAATTTAATCTCCACTGTAAAGGCTTGGAATTAGATTTGGGCATTAGCTCTCGAAGCTACCCAGATTCATTGACAAGTTTACTTGCTAGCCAACATCGCAGTCAGAGTAACAAGAGGATTGGTTAAGGTTATTGTCAGAGGGAAGGCTTACTATCATAGTCGGCCTTTACTTTGGCTTTGGCCTTCTCCAGTTCGGTTTTAGCCTTTTAACCTTCTTCAGCTCAAGTTCCTGTTGTTTCTTCTCCTCTGTCTGGGTCTTCAACTCGGCTTTGAGGGTTGTATATCAGAATAGTCAATAACTCGAGATTACAGTCAGGACCCAACTGGGTAGTCGGGAAGACAACAAAGCTAAAGAAATTGTCGATGTTTTACACCGGCAATATGAATATAGGGCTACTCGGTGGACTGCAAAGGAACACAAGTAGTTTTTATACTGGTTCAGGCCCTCGATGTGAGGTAATACCCTATGTCCAGTTGTAGTGTATTTCCTTTGAGGATATATGATGGTTCTGATGAACTTGCGCTCAGGGGGCGCCCTGCCTCCCCTTATATACTAGGGGACAGGGTTACAAAGTAGGAGTCCCAGCTGGATTACAACCAAGGGATCTCCTTCTAGATATATAACGTGCCCGACTACGACTGTATTTTTCTTGTCGTACAAGGCTAAGTCTGCCGAGTCTTATCATATCTCTAATTACAAGGCTAGGTCTATCCTCTATCTGAGTGGCCCATATGCTTGTCATGAGGTACCCGGGGCCCATGGCCTCCACAGCAGCCCCTAAGACCTTTATAATTAACTCACAGCTGATGCCGAGTGCTCATCCTCCATGGTGAATTATTCTCGAGTGCATTGCTCCCGAGTACTCTTTGTCCGAGTGCTTCTTCTCCTGAGTCCTACTTCATGTCAGCTGGCAGCGAGGCTATGAAGGGCTCCATGTAGAAATATGAATAGTGTGCACCAAATAGGCGCACCTATTAGGTGTAGCCCCCGACTTTGTGCTTAATTGTGAAACAATTAAACATAAAGTCAAAAGATTTTTAACCTTGTAATCTTTCTCGAGTAGTGCACTACTGGTATATGAGACTCTATGGTATCATGTCAACCAGAATATTTTTAATTCTTTCCCGAGTAGTATATCACTCGGAAGTCAGACTCTTCAGTGTCATGTCAGCTGGAATGATTTTTTTGTAGTCTTTCCTAAGTAGTATGTCACTCGAAAGTTAGACTCTTCAGCTTCATGTCAGCCGGAAGAATTTTTGCTCATGGCAATTATTGGCCAAGCATGTAGGACGAGTACCACTTTATGGATTTTAACCCAATATGTGGTTAGGTATACTTGAGAGATACCTGCATCTCCAATTTTAATGGAGATCAGCTTGTGATCCTTATAAGGATATATCGTCAATACCTGGTAAATAATGCAGATACCCGAATGTATACATCCGGCTGTAGGCTTAGCCTGAAGCATATCTGATTATTTAATCGGTTTCTGTGAGTAGCACCAGCACTGTGATTTTAACACAGCCAACGAGCGGCCCAGATTGAGCGTGCTATTGTAGAAACTCATATCTTGTGGCCCAGTACCGAATTTGTAGGCCCAAGCCCACTTATCAGCACAGGCTCTTATAAAGGCGGGGAGAGAGAGAAAAGATTCCCTCATCTTCTCCAATCCACCAATCGCTTCGTCTTCCAACTTTGGCGCCAAAATTTCACACCTTGCCTCGCTAGGATTTGCCATTGCTAGCTCTTCCCTCTCGAAACTCGGGTGATCCCGCTCCTCCGCATGCATTCCAAGCCCCTGATAGCATTTCCCCAAAATCTCCTCGCCTCAAGCCATGCCGAGAGCTTCAGAAATCCCGGAGGTGTCTAATGAGATTTGGCTGACATCGGATTGTGGCTCGACCAAGTTGAAGTACTTGGAGAAGCTGCTAAGATTGCAAAGCCGTGAGGTCATCCATTGGCGTCCGGCTGAGGGGGAATCGATCCTGGCACCCCAATCTAGTGAGACTGTAGTCTTCACCTCTTTCTTTGACCGGGGTCCGTCTCTTCCTTCTTCGGATTTTTTGCACCAACTTCTTTCCTTCTATGGGCTTGAGTTGGTGAATCTGAATCCCAACTCTGTCTTGCAAATCTCAATCTTTGAAACTCTATGTGAATGCTTTCTGGGTGTGGAGCCCCATTTCAATTTGTTCAGATATTGTTCCACATCAAAACCCAGCCCTCCAAAAACAAAGTCTAGGTGATAGGGGGAGCTAGTCTTCAGCTTAGGAATGAAATGAAAAAGATATATATCTTCATGTTCCTCTAAAAACTTCCCTTAAGGGCTATCATAAAGAGTGGTTCTATTGTTTTGATCTTGAACCCTCTCTGCCCCCATTTACTGGTTTGCCTCCAGTGGTCTTGCCTAACTGGTCATCTATGCCAAGCTTTGAGGAGATGGGCCAAGTATACATATTGATTGATAAGATTGATAAGCTGAAGGGCTCTGGATTGACTGGCCCCTAGGTGGCCAGGCGTTTCCTGACCCGGCGTATCAGGCCATTGAAGCTAAGAGGCCACTTTGGCTAGGATTACGAGGGGAAAAATGATCCCAGCCGAGAATACCCAGATCTGACTCATAAGCACAAAGTGATCGACATCTTGCTCAGTTATTTCTCCAGTGGGGTGGTTGAAACTGAAGATGCAGAGCGCGCCACCGTGGCTTACAGCCAAAAAAGGCCTTGTCCAAAGATGATATTGAAATGCTGGTTGCTGAATTGCTGTCATTCTATGATGAATGCTTGTTGATGTGCTTCCTGAATTGCTCTGCAATGTATGATGTATGTTGTTTGAATCTCTTGCAGGAATGTGAGGAGTTTGACGATGACTCCCAAACTTTATCGGCCGTTCAGTCAAAGAAGAGGCCATTGAGTCCTTCTACTGCCCAGCCCAACTCCAAGAGGACTAGGAATAAACCCATCAAAAATCTGGGCAAGAAGAGAACTAGCAGGCCGAGTGCCGCAGCTGGGAGCTTAAAAATAAAAGATACCACTAGCGTAGCCCCTAGGCCGCTGAGTCCAAGCCTAGGACCAGCACCAGCAGGCTCAGCAACATCGAGCCCAAGGCCGTGTTGGGAATATGCCCTAGAGGTAATCATAGAGATGATGATATTGTGATTGTATCCATGATATATTATGGGTTCATTGAATATCCATTAAAGACAACTTGTATCGATTGGCAATTATGTGAATTCTTCGTGAAACTCTTTTACTTGTATGGTTATTTTAAAGTTGTCCCTGATCGGAGTTTGTGTGAGGACACACATGAATATTAGATCAGCACATGTATTAGTTGATGACTATGTTTCACAAGTCATAGACATGGAGATGTCAAACTAATAATGTGGGCACAGGTGTGACATGGAGCTGGACTGACCCAACATGAGAAATTGTAACTATCTCTATTCACATCATGTACGTTATGTCCTTAGACCTGAGATTGTTGTATGTATTCAAGATGTGAAACGACCTACTCAGGGACTATCAAACGCTACTCCGTAACAGGGTAGTTATAAAGGTGGTTTTCGGGTTTGTCGGGAAACATGCTGTGAGACATAAACAATCAAGAAGGAATTTGCTCCTCTCTAAGTGAGAGAGATATCACTAGATCACTCTAATGATTAGATCAAGAAATGCATGGCCGTGCTTGGGTTAAGTGTTAACCTAAGAGTTGATCCAAATATCATGAGGCAAGGGAATAACAAGTATGTGGTTTGTGGTGGTTCGTCTGATATGATCTTTGCGTATGCGTAGGAGTTGATACGCCTTGCTAGAGGCCTCTGTCAACTATTGGTTGAGTAGGAGTACTCGGGCCATGTCTATGCGTACGTGAACCCATAGGGTCGCACGCTTAAGGGGCTAGAAACCTAATTTGGGTTGGACCCAAATTAGACAAGGTTTAGGGTCACTAATGGGCCTCCAACTCGGGACTTCATTAGGACGCCTATAAATACAAGGGGTGGGCGATGGGGCTAGGTTAATCCACGCCATTTGGCAGCCGCCGCCGCTCCCACGCCCGCGCCCTGTTGAACCTCGCGGACCTAGCAGTCCGGAGGCGTGACGCTTCCTCCCCGTACGTGTGGATACCTCGGAGGTGCTGCATCTGGAGCACAAGGACAAACCGCAAGAGAGGGACGGACGGACGGACGACCTCACAACTGCACGGCACTGCTGTGACGCGTATGACTACATCGAGTCGATTCCGCTGCACCTGCGCGTCTAGTGGTAATCCCGTGATCTATAACTAGCAGTAGTTCCTGGTTTATGGGGTCGAAAATTTTGTTTTCTGGCTAGTGTAGCATCCGCATAACCTAACAGGCCGGTGCCGCCGAGTACAAGATCAGCAACGTTGAGCCAAAGAGCAGCGCCTCTAAGTGCCTCGGCGCCCCAGCCGGCTATCCCAGAGACTAAGCCGACTAAGAGCAAGATGCCACCATCGACTGCTGCATCGACAAGCCCGACAGCCAGTAGCTCTCCACTGTCGACATTAGGAACCCCCTCGTGGAAGTTCAAGTCCTCCAAGAGGTAAGCAGTCTTGATTCTTCTAAAGACCTTGATTAGTGTAATAACATTGATATTTGACTCATCGTGCAGGAGGCGAGTCAACGTAGATCTGAAAAAGACTACGCCGACTGCTCCCGCTGCCGAGCCAGCCCTAGCTGAGCCAACACCAGCATGCCCATCTGCTGAACCGGTGACTACCTCAATTGCAGAAACTAAAGCTGTCCCGATAGCAGGACCGCTAGTGCCAGCTGACCAAGGGGCAAGTACTGAAGCCGTGGCCCCAGCCCCTGAGAGAGTCCCTGAGGCCCTAGCAGCTGCTGAGCTAGAAAGCTACGAGCATGATGAGGAGGCGACGGAGAAGGAGCGTGAAGCTCTTCTGCGTGCCGCAATCGCCACGTCCCGGGGAGTCCAGGTATTACTCTTGCCATATTGAGTTCTTGAAAATCTTCTCTGTATCGGTTCTCTACTTCTTGACTCTGTTTTGCTCCACTTTTGCACCGAGGAGAAGATAGTCAACCGCTTAGAGAATGTGAACAAGGTCTTGACCCAGCTTGCCCCTTATCTCTAACGGTTGGGCCAGCTCCAGGCCGAGAAGGCCGACCTGGAACGGTCTAGTTAGGAGAGGGAGACATGGCTAAAGGGAGCAGTTGACCAGCTTAGGGATGAGAATTGGGCTCTAGCTAAGAAGATCAGAAGTAGGTCTTCTATATTTGTCTTCCTGAATAAATCCCGAGTGTACTTCCCCAGCTCTGTTGTCTCCCATCTGCCCAGTTATGTCCTGGCTGTAATCTCGAGTTCATGATTATTCTGATGTACAACCCTCGAAGCCGAGTTTAAGGCCCAGACATAAGAGAAGAAACAACAGGAATTCGAGCTGAAAAAGGTTAAAAAGGCTAATGCTAAACTGGAGAAGGTCAAAGCCAAAGTAGAGGCCAACTATGATAGTAAGCCTTCTCTCTGACCATAACCTTAACCAATCCTCTTGTTACCCTGACTGCAATTCTGGCTAACAAGTAAACTGGTTTATGAACCTGAGCAGCTTCAAGAGCTAATGCCCAAATCCAATTCCAGGTCTTCGCAACGGAGATAAAGGTTGTCAAGGAGCCATGGGAGATTCTTGCCGAATCCGTGAAAGGGCTTCTTGATATTATGGATCCTCACTATGTCGGGACCAGCTCCAACACGATCTCCCAGGTGCAAGTGTGCCTTAGCCAAGCCCCGAGTACCTTGAAAAAGTACTCGGATGAGCGTGTGGCTGTTGGCGTGGTCTAGACCCTTGCCATGACCAAGTCGAACTTCCCTAGGGTAGATTTTGAGGCCATTGGTGAAGGGTTTGCCGAAGAGACAACACCTGAGGAAGCAACGGAGTTGATTATCAAGGCGAGGCCAATTGCAGAGATGATCACAAAGGACCTAGGGATGTAACCACAAATCGTCATGCAGTCAGTGTATATAAAGCTTTTGTAAAGACATGTGTAAATATATGTACAATGCCGTCGAGTTCTTGGTTTTCCTTAGTTATCATTGGCTTTACCCAACTATATGGTCTATGCCAAGTTGAACGCTAGGAACTTAATAAAAATCGTTCAGAATGCTATACTCGGGAAAACACAACATAGTCATTGTAAAACTTAATAACTTAGATAAAACAAGCTCGTATGTTGTTGACAAACCATATATGATACATGCAGCCTGTGGAGGCCATGGGCCCCGGGTACCTCATGACAAGCATATGGGCCACATCGACAGAGGATGGGCCTAGCCTTGTAATTAGAGATATGATAGAGCTCGACAGACTTAGCCTCGTACGATAAGGAATATACCGTCCTAGTCGGGCAGGTTATATCTCTAAGAGGAGATCCCTTGGCCGTAGTCTGGCTAGGACTCCTACTTTGTAACCCCGTCCCCCAGTATATAAGGGGAGGCAAGGCGCCCCCTGAGGGCATAAGCAATCATACATCCTCAAAGGAAATACACCACAACTGGATGTAGGGTATTACCTCACCTCGAGGGCTTGAACCAGTATAAACTCCCTGTATTCCTTTGCAGTCCACCAAGTTTCGATCCGACGAGTAGCCATATATTCTTATTGCCGGTGTAAAACATCGACAGTTGGCACACAAGGTAGGGTCTTCGGTGAGATCAACCTCAACAAAGCTCAATGGATTCGACAATCGGAGTCGACGGTGGCAAATTCTCCCACGGAGACACAATCACATTCGGAAGCCTCGACTTCGTCACCGACCAGCTCGGAAACCTCACCTTGGCCGACTTGGACTCGATCCGATCTACCAGGGAACAAGTCGACTCCACGCCAGTCGGCCCACTCTACGCCACAGCAACCCTCGTCGACTTGTTGCGGCGATCTTCCACCCGCCCTAGTCTCAGGACAACTCTCTCCTTTGGCGTTCGACTCAGGCTTGGCCTTGAGCCGGCCGGGGCCAGGCTAGGAAGGGGAGCAATCATCAATCTCCCATGCAGACTCGGTAACGCCACGGACATCTTTCTTTGAACAAGGAATCTTCATCTCTGTTCGCCAAGACCCTGGATGAGATGAAGATTCCTTGTTCAGAGCTACTGGAGCGTATCTGGTAGGGTTGCAGTAGCCACGACGTTCTGCTGAGGCGTGACGAAGACATCGTTGTCGCTGACTCGTGTCTGGAGGATCTGTTGCTGGGCGGTTTGCCCAGCCCTGCGTAGCTTGTCGTTACGAGCGTCGTGTTCAGCCTCCTGTTGTTGTCGCAGTCGGCGGGCCTCCTCTTCTTGCTGCTCACGTAGTCGGCACGCCTCTTGAGAGGGAGTGTCGCCCTTGGACACCATGAAGATTTTGCGGGGCAATAGAAGGCTTGCCAGACTGCTACTCGAACTACTGTTCGAACTTCTGTCCGACCTGGAGTCAGAATCGAAGTAGTCGATGGGGGTGATGACGACTTCGACCTCACTAGATCCAATCTCAAACAGCTCTGGGCCATGTCTGAATTGAACCGTGGGGGATCAGGTCTATCGCGTGGGATGTAGATTGTGGATGTCCATGGCATTGCCGAGTCTGCACGGGAGATTGATGATCTCTCCCCTTCCTAGCCCGACCCCGGCCGCCTCAAGGCCAAGCCCAAGTCGAATGCCAAAGGAGAGAGTGGTCCTGAGACCCAGGCAGGTGGAAGATCACCGTAGCAAGTCAACGAGGGTTGCTGCAGCACCGAGTGGACTGATTGGCACGGAGTCAGCTTGTTCCCTGGTAGATCGGATCGAGTCCGAGTCAGCCAAGGTGAGGTTGCCGAGTTGGTCGATGACGAAGTCGAGGCTTCCGAATGTGATTGCCTCTGGGGGAGAATTTGCTGCCGTCGACTCCGGTTGTCGAATCCATCGAGCTTGTTGAGGTTGATCTCACCGAAGCCCCTACCTAGCGCGCCAACTGTCGATGTTTTACACCGGCAATATGAAAATAGGGCTACTCGTCAGATCAAAACTTGGTGGACTTCAAAGGGACACAAGGAGTTTTTATACTGGTTCAGGCCCTCGATGTGAGGTAATACCCTACGTCTAGTTGTAGTGTATTTCCTTTGAGGATGTATGATCGTTCTGATGAACTTGCCCTCAGGGGCGCCCTGCCTCCCCTTATATACTAGGGGACAAGGTTACAAAGTAGGAGTCCCAGCCGGATTACGACCAAGGGATCTCCTTCTAGAGATATAACATGCCCGACTAGGACTGTATTTTCCCTGTCGTACAAGGCTAAGTCTGCCGAGTCTTATCATATCTCTAATTACAAGGCTAGGCCCATCCTCTATCCGAGTGGCCCATATGCTTGTCATGAGGTACCCGGGGCCCATGGCCTCCACAGAAATATACTTGGGATTTATTCAGGAAGACAAATATAGGAGACTTACTTCTGATCTCCTTGGCTAGAGCCCACTTCTCATCCCTGAGCTGGTCAACTACTCCCTTCAGCCATGTCTCCCTCTCCTGACTTGACCGTTCTAGGTCAGCCTTCTCAGCCTGGGAGCTAGCCCAATTGTTGGAGATGGGGGGCAAGCTAGGTCAGGACCTTGTTCACTTTCTCTGAGCGGTCAACTATCTTCTGCTCGGAGCAAAAATAGAGCAAAACAGAGTCAAGAGGCAAAAAACCAATACAAGGAAGACTATCAAGGACTCGATATGGTGAGAGTCATACCTGGACTCCTCGAGACGTGGCGATTGTGGCATGAAGAAGAACTTTGCACTCCCTTTCCGCTGCCTCCTCATTGTGCTCGTAGCTTTCCGCGACTCCCTCAGGGGATACCCAGTGGAAGGTTCTCGGGAACCTGTGGGGAGGGGCTTCAAGCCTGGGGAGATCCACTTCATCAGAAGACGACAATGACATGGATGGAGACAAGGTCCTGGCTTTCGGCTCAGTAGCTGCTGGGGCTTCAGGAACTTGCTCAGGGGCTGGAGCAACGGCTTCAATACTTGCCCCTTGGTCGGCCGGCACCAGCGGTCCTGCTGTTGGGACAGCTTCGGTTTCTACGACCGAGGAAGTCATCGGCTCAGCAGATGAGCTTGATGGTGTTGGCTCGGCTAGGGCTGGCTCGGCAATGGGAGCAATCAGCACAGTCTTTTTCAGATCTACGTCCACTCGCCTCCTGCATGATGAGTCAAATATCAAGCCATCATTACACTGATCAAGATTTTTAGAAGATTCAAGACTGCTTACCTCATGGAGGACTTGAACTTCCACGAGGGGGCTCCTGATGTCGGCAGTGGAGAGCTGCTGGCTGTCAAGCTCATCGGCACAGCAGTTGGTGGTGGCGTGTTGCTCTTGGTCGGCTCGGTCTCTGGTATGGCCGACTAGGGCACCGAGGCACTCGATGGCGCCGCTCTTTGGCTCAACATTGCTGATCTTGTACTCGGCAGCACCAGTCTTGGGCTCGATGTTGCTGAGCTGGGTGTTGGTCTCGGGCTTGGAGGTGATGGCCTCGGACTCGGTGGCCTAGGAGCTACGCTGGTGGTATCTTTAATCTTCAAGCTCCCGGCTGTGGCACTCGGCCTACTGGCTCTCTTCTTGCCCGGGTCTTCGACAGGTTTTTTCCCAGCTCTCTTGGAGCTGGGGTAGGCAGCAGGAAGACTCAGTGGCCTCTTCTTTGACTTGATAGCTGACAAAGTTTGGGAGTCATCATCAAACATACATCATACATTGCAGAGCAATCCAAGGTACACATCTACTGGCATTCGTCACAGAATGACAGCAAGACAACAATTAGCATTTCAATATTACCTTTGGACAAGACCTTTTTAGGCTGTAAACCGTGGTAGCACGCTCTGCATCTTCAGTTTTAACCACCCCGTTGGCGAAATAATTGAGCAAAATATCAGTCACATTGTGCTTATCCGTTAGATCTGGGTATTCTTGGTTGGGATCATTTTTCCTGGTAATCCTAGCTGAAGTGGCTTCTTAGCTTCAATGGCCCGATATGCCGGGTTAGGAAATGTCTGGCCACCTAGGGACCAGTCAGTCCAGAGCTCTTCAACTTGTCAATCTTATCAATCAACATATATACTAGGCCCATCTCCTCAAAGCTTGGCACAGATGACCAATTGGGCATGACCTCCAGAGGCAAACCAGTGAAGTGGGGCAGGCGTGGTTCAAGATCAAAACAATAGAACCACTCTCTATGCCAGCCCTTAAGGGAAGTTTTTAGAGGAACATGAAGATAAATCTTTTTCATCTTGTTCCTAAGTCTCACCAGATAGAGGCGAAGACTACAGTCTCACCAGATTGGGTCGCTGGAATCGATTCCCTTCAGCCGGACGCCAATGGATGAGTTCACGGCTCTGCAATCTCAACAACCTCTCCAAGTACTTCAACTTAGTTGGGCCGCAATTTGAACTCGGCTAGGTCTTATCAGACACCTCCGGGATTTCCGAAGCTCTCAGCATTGCTAAGGGTGAGAAGATTTGGGGGAAATGCTATTAGGGGCTTGGAATGGACACGGAGGAGCGGGATCGCCCGAGTTTTGAGAGGGAAGAGCTAGCATTGGCGAACCCTAGAGAGGGGAGGTGCGATATTTCGGCGCGGAAGTTGGAAAATGAAGCGATTGGTGGATTGGAGAAGATGAGGGAATCTTTTCTCTCTCCCCGCCTTTATAGAGCCTGTGCCGATAAGTGGGCTTGGGCCTACAAATTTGGTACTAGGCCACAAGATATGAGTTTCTACAGTAGCACGCTCTATTTGGGCTGCTCGCTGGTTGTGTTAAAATCACGGTGCTGGTGCTACTCATAGAAATCGATCAAATAATCAAATATGATTCATGATAAGCCTACAGCCAAGTTTATACATTCGGGTATCTGCATTATTTACCGGGTATTGAGGATATATCCTTCTAAGGATCACAAGCTGGTTTCCATTAAAATTGGGGATGCAGGTATCTCTCAAGAACACCTGATCACATATTGGGTTGAAATCCATAAAGTGGTACTCGGCTTACATGCTTAGCTATTATTTGCCCTGAGCAAAAACCATTCCAGCCAATATGAAGCTGAAGAGTCTAACTTCCAAGTGACATACTACTCGGGAAAGACTATAAAAATATTCTGGCTGACATGATGCCGAAGAGTCTCATATACCAGTAGCACACTACTCGGGAAAGACTACAAGGTTAAAGATCTTTGACTTTATGATTAATTGTTTCACAATTAAGCACAATGTCGAGGGCTACACCTAATAGGTGCGCCTATTCGGTGCACACTATTCATATTTCTACATGGAGCCCTTCATAGCCTCATTGCCAGTTGACATGAAGCAAGACTAGGGAGAAGAAGCACTCGGACAAAGAGTACTCAGGAGCAATGCACTCGGAAATACTTCACTGTGGAAGATGAGCACTTGGCATCAACTATGACTCAACTATGAAGGTCTCAGGGGCTGCTGTGAAGGCCATGGGCCCCAGGTGCCTAATGATAAGCATATGGACCACTCGGAAAGAGGATGGGCCCAGCCTTGTAATTAGAGATATGATAGCACTCGGCAGACTTAAACCTATACGATAAGGAAGATACAGTCCTAGTCGGGCAAGTTATATCTCTAGGAGGAGATCCCTTGGTCATAGTCCGACTGGGACTCCTACTTTGTAACCCTGTCCCCCAGTATATAAGGGGAGGCAGGGCGACCCATGAGGGCATATCAAGTCATACATCCTCAAAGGAAATACACCACAACTGGACGTAGGGTATTACCTCACATTGAGGGCCTGAACCAGTATAAACTCTTTGTGTTCCTTTGCAGTCCACTGAGTTTCGATCCGACGAATAGCCCTATATTCATATTGCTGGTGTAAAACACCAACAGACTCACTACATCGCTTGTCCCAACCGAGTAGTGAGTCGGGGGCTGCATGTATTATGTGCCTTGTTAATAAAATTCAAGCTTGTTTTATCTAAGTCATGAAGTTCTGCAACAATTATGCTAAGTTTGCCCGAGTAAAGCTCTCATAGGTGAATGTTTTTTAAGTTCCGTTCCATCTACTCAGTGCAGACTACGTAGTCAGGTAAAGCAAGTACTCGGCAACACTTTACAAGATATTTACAAATGGCTTTACAAAAGTTATAGTCACCGACTGCATAATTGTTCTGTTTTTACACACCCAGGTCCTTGGCTATTGCTTCCGCTGTTGGCCTCACCTAGCTGATCAGCTCCAGCGCCACTTCGGGAGTTGTCCCCTTGGCAAACCCTCACCTACGGCCTCGATATCTATCGTGGGGTAGATTGATTTGGTCATGGCAAGAGCTTGGGCGTCGCCGATAGCTACACGCTCATTCGAGTACTTCTTCAAGATACTCAGGGCTTCGCTTAGGCGTGCCTGCAGCTGGGTGACGGTGCTGGAGCTGGTCTCGGGATGGTGAGGTTGCATGATGTCTAGGGGCCCTTTCACGGATCCAGCAAGGATTTCCCGTGACTCCTTGATCGTCTTGATTTCCTCCACGAAGGCACCAAATTGAATCTGGATGTTGGCTTTTGAAGCTGTTCAGATGCATCAATAAGAATATTTGTTAGCCGAGACATGCAGTCGGAGCAACAAGCAGTCGAGCCAAGATCATTGCCAATGGGAGACATACTAGCATAGTCGGCCTCCACCTTGGCTTTGGCCTTCTCCACTTCCTTCAGCTTTTACCTTGATTTTCCCTCTCCTTTGCTTGGGCTGTCAGCTCGGCTTCGAGGGCTGCAAATCAAAACGGTCAAGGACTCAAGATTGCAGTCAAAACTCAACAAGGCAGCCGCGAAGCAACAATGCTGGAGCATTCTACTCGAGATTCACTCAGGAGGATAACACAGAAGACTTACCTATGATCTTTTCGGCTAGGGCCTAGTTTTTGTCCCTGAGCATATCAACCAATCCCCTCAGCAATGTTTCCCTCTCTTGGCTAGTCCACTCCAGGTTCTCCTTGGCCACCTAGAGTTGGCGTAGTTGTTGGAGCTGAGGGCGAGCACGGTTAGGACCTTATTCATTTTCTCCGAGCGATCGACGATCTTTTGCTCAGAACAACACAGAGTCAAATGACAGAGTACCATATCAATGGAGACTATCAAAAACCCAACATGGCAAGATTCACAACATACTTGGACTCCCCTGGATGCAGCAATTGCAGCATGTATAAGATTTTCGTGCTCCCTCAATGCCGCTTACTCGTCATGCTTGTAGCTCTCTACAACTCCCACGGGAGTAACCCAATGAAAAGTCCTTCGGAAGTTGCGCAAAGGGGCTTCAAGCCTGGGGACATCTCCTTCATCAGAAGATGATGATATTGACGGCGATGGGGTCCTAGCCTTGAACTCAGTGGCTGCAAGGGCTTTGGTGATCTGCTCAGGGGCTAGGGCAGCAGCTTTAGCATCCATTCCCTGGTTGGCTGGCGCTGGTAATTCTGCTAGGCAACGTTACTGGTACTGGCTCGGTTGGGATTGGCTTGGCAGTAGAAGCTGGTGGCATAGTCCCCTTGGGATTAATGTCAACTCGCTTCTTGCACAATATGTTAGATATCAAGACACTACCACATCATCCAAGATTCTTAGAAGATTGAATATTGCTTACCTTTTGGAGGTCTTGAATTTCCACTGAGGAGCTCCAGAAGATGTTGGCGAGGGGCTTGATAGCCTGCTTGGCGGCGGAGAGCTACCGGCTGTCGGGCTAGTCAATGTGGCAGTCGGTGGTGGGGATTTAGCCCTAGTTGGCTCTATTCCTGATGTAGCCGACTGGGTTGTCAAGACACTCAGCGGTGCTGGCCTCAGGCTCGATGTTGCTAGCCTTGGTCTTGGAGACACCGGTGTTGGGCTTGGTGGCCTAGGAGCTAAACTGGCAGGATCCTTGATCTTTAGGCTCCCTGGCGCTGCACTCGGTGTGCTTGTCTTCTTCTTGCCTAGGTCTTCAATTGGTTTCTTCCCAGCCCTCTTGGAGCTAGGTTGGGCAGCAGAAGGGCTGGCTTGTCTCTTCTTCGTTTTGGTGGCTGGCTGGTTCTGGGAGTCATAATCAAACTCCACACAGTCCTACAAGTATTTCAAAGGCATACATCATGCATTGCAGAACAATCTAAGACAGAAATCTACAGACATTCATCACAGAAGGATAACAATTCAATATCAGTCTTTCATGATTACCTATGGCCGAGGCTTGCTCCGGTTATAGGGCATGGGGGCGTGTTCTGTTTCCTCAATCTCCACTACCCCATTGACAAAGAAGCCAAGCAGGGTATCAGTGACCTTGTTCTTGTCGGCTATGTCAGGGTATTCACGGCTAGGATCTTCTTTGCCCTGGTAATCCCAACCAAAGTGGCTCCTAGCCATCAAAGGTCTAGTGTGGCGATTCAGGAAGCACCTCGCCACCTAGGGACCAGTCAGCCCTAAGCTCTTTAGGAGGTCTATCTTCTCGATCAGCTGGTATACTTGATCCATCTCTTCATAATTTGGCACTGAGGACCAGCTGGGAAAAACTGTTGGTGGAGAACCAGTGAAAGGGGGCAAAGAAAGTTTGAGATTAGAACAGTAGAACCATTCTCTGTGCTAGCCCTTGAGGGAGGTTTTCAAAGGAATGTTGAG
Source organism: Oryza meyeriana var. granulata (assembly GCA_003991445.1). Taxonomy (NCBI): domain Eukaryota; kingdom Viridiplantae; phylum Streptophyta; class Magnoliopsida; order Poales; family Poaceae; genus Oryza; species Oryza meyeriana. The sequence continues at coordinate 229,247 of RYFJ01001990.1, read as the reverse complement.
ATAGGTTTTCTTCATCTCATTCCTAAGTTGGAGACCGGCTCCCCCAATAACTTGGATTTTATTCTTGGACGGCTAGGGCTTGATATGAAAAAGATATCGGAAAATATTGAAATAGGGCTTAACCCCTAGAAAGGCTTCTGATGAGGACATCACTTCTTTAGATACACACTTACAACCTCCTCATGTTGAACAAGATGTGCCACAGATCCAAGGACCAATTATTCGCGCACGTGCTCGTCAACTTAATCGCCAGGTGAATGCGTTCCTAAGCTTACATGAAAATATTTCTACGAATGGCATGCTATTTAATTCTTGTGATGATTTTATTGTTATTAGGAACCTAGGAGAAGACCATGAAGAATAGCTCAAGAAACCAAATATTAAAGTGGAGACAACAAGTGCAAGTAAACTCCTATCCCCGAGACCGATTCAATTTCGGGCAGAGAGATAGCGTCAACTTCAAACGGCCATAACTTTTGATTCAGAAGGAGTTACAGGGCCTACAAGTACTTGATGGAAATCTTATGAAGTCTACATTCAGATGGTTTTGGTTTCATGCCAAAATTCCTCCTGAGCTATCCAAAATTGTCAAAACAAGTTGCATCATTTTTCCTATCCGAGTCAGTTTGGGCCTTTAGGCTTTGTATTTGTGTCGTGGGCTAAACCCATGAGGAGTGCGCCCCTCACAGGGCAAACCCTGACCCTAGGACGTCCTAACTCATATATATTCAGTAGCCACCGCTGTTTAGAGTGGGTTTTTGCATAGATTAATCTGTCTTTGAACAGTTTCGCCATTATCGGTTTGTGAGACCCCAACTTCGAGAGTTTAATCATTCATCTGCAAGTTAAGTTGCAATCTTTCTTGTTCTTGCTTGTGTTCTTTGATTCGCATGCAAGGATTAGCCTTTGTGGCGAGGTCAACCGATCAGCGCACGGTTGATAACAAGAGGAGACGTGGTGCTGCGATTGCAGGGTTTGGGTCTTGGTGATCAGAATCCGGATGATGAGTGTCAATTCTCCACCAAATCGAGAGTTATCCTTACCTAACGGAAGATCGGGCACCCCGTTGCCATCAAGTGGTATCAGAGTGAAGGTTACCCATTAGGTATCATCTTTTCCACCCTATTTCAATCTTTGTTTCCTATACCAAGAGTCTAGAAAAGCCACAAAAAAATTTGGTAGTCGTAGGTTTTTCCCTGTCCTACAACCACGTTTAGCTTTTTGCATAATTCTATTTCAGAGTCTGTAGTGTTGAGTTTGTGTCCTAGGTCGAGTTCGGTTGCTGGTTTAGATTGTGTTTGAGTCCAGTTCGTGATCCATCCGCCACACCCCCACAAACCCTAGGCACCACCACCATTGTCTTTGTTTTCCCATGTACTAACCATCTTGTGCTAGTGTTGGTCACTGTGTGTTCTATTTTAGTTTCATATATCACGTCCTTTGATCACCCTACATGTCCATCCACCTCCCCAGCAACCACCGCCACCATATCATCCCCGGTTTCACCACCTGATTCTGAATCAGCCTCCACCAAAACACTAATATGGAGGACCTTCCTTGAAACAGCCATAACTTTCGCATACGGACTCGGAATTAGGCAAATAAATAGTCTACGGACATCTACAAAAAAATTAGAATGAAATTAGGTGATGAATGGAAGATTGCGTTTAAAACTAAATTTGGTTTGTATGAGTGGTTAGTAATGTCTTTTGGTTCGACTAATGCTCCTAGAACTTTTATGCGACTCATGAATGAAGTTTTACACACTTTGTCAGGTTGGCCGAAATCAGTTTTGCAAAATTCAAGCCAAAAAATTGGGTATCCGCACTCCCAAGTTCTAGCACGATTTTTAAAGCACACTTGTGTATTTCTACAGGCCACACCTTATATCAGACTGAGCTACCGCCTCCTGAGGTTGTTGTTCCTGTGCTCCTAGTTGAGAAAAAAATATCAGAAAAATAAAAAAATAAGAAAGGTATGAAAGAAGAGAAAACAAAAAGAAAAAAGAAAAAGAGTGGAGCACATAGGACACACAAGGGAGCCATCTGTGTGTTGTTTTGTGCTGTGTTTTTGCCTTGTCCTTATTTCCTTGCTGCCGCCCTTTCATACTTGTTTGTCTCCCTTGTTTTATCACATCTGGTTTAGAACATGTTTAGGCCAACAACTAGGACAAGTGCTTTGGACATTTATTCAGCATTACTATCTGTTATTGAATTGTGTGCTACTAACATATTTGGCCTCCCAAGCTCCACATATATACTTCTGGTCAGCACGGTCTTGACCCTTGCAATAGCTGGATCACGCCCTCAAGGTATCATGAACCAGCCACCGGTTGTACCATCCTTTGCTTGCTAGTCTTAGAACCTTGTAAGAGCTCGGTAAGGTGCTTCCATTTGCGAGTGTCCACTATCCTTGCATAGTAGTAGTTGATAGGGATAATTCCTTTGTGTTTTCTCTGTCTTCTTGCTAACAATGCCAGGGACCAACGACGAAATCTCGGAGTGCGTTCTTCGTAGCGAGATGCAAGGCTACATGGACCAGATGATGAAGGGGCTGAATGAAACCATTCTGGAGGGGGTCAACGCTGCTCTTGCCAAGCAGAACATGAACCACACGCTTGAAAGTCTGGACAGACGAGTAGCCACGCTGACTAGGAGGATTGATGAATTGGAGACCCATCTGCCATCCTCCGGAGATGATGCCAACCAGGACACGATGTATGATGACGATGGAGAGGTTGACCAGTGAGCGACAGAAGGGGCACGACTACGTCAATGCCTTCGCCGCAATCGTCAAGGTATGGGAGGAAACTGCCAAGGGCGAGGTAACGATGATCCTTTTGCTAAAGTTAAATTTACCTTGCCTTCATTTTCTGGAAAATATGACCGTGAAGCTTATTTGGATTGGGAGATGACCGTAGAGCAGAAATTTAATTCCCATTTAGTTCCTGAAAATCATAGAGTTAGGCAAGCAACTAGCGAGTTCAAAGACTTTGCTATTATCTGGTGGAATGAACTAGTTAAAACTAGCCTAGAACCTGACGCATGGGAAAGGTTGAAGCGAGCTATGTGGAGTAGGTTTATTCCTTCATCCTTCAAACGTGATCTGAGAAATAAGTTGCACGCTTAGACCAAGGAGAAAAATCTATAGAAGATTACTTTCAGGAGCTTCAAATAGGGATGTTGCGTTGTGAGGTAGAGGAGGATGAGTGGAGGACAAGATGGCTCATTTTTATGGGGGGCTGAGACGTGAAATTCAAGATATTATTCAATATAAAGAATACAATTCTCTGAACCGATTTTTCCATCTAGCTATATTAACTGAACAGGAATTGCAAGGAAGGCAGCCATTGAGAAGGAACAATTAGGGAAGCAAGTCTACATCGAGGCCTTCCATTGGGCAAGGCAAAAGTGTCCCTATTTGGAGTTCTACGCCTTCCACCAATAGGGCACCAGCAGCACCATCTTCACGAGCTACCGAGGTGAGTAAATCTGTTCGCGTTCAGGCACCCGTAAAAAGCGCATCATCGATTGCTTCTACAGGATGAACGAGGGATATCCAATGCTTCAAGTGCAAAGGGATGGGCCATGTGCAATGTGATTGCCCAAATTAGAGAGTTCTCATTGCTACAGATGATGGTGAGTACGCTAGTGCTAGTGATGTTGATGATGAATTAGCACATGGCACTAACAATGCAGGTGATGAAGACGAGAGCGATGAGGATGCGGAGCACATAGGTGCGGAAGATACAAGCAAGTACCTGAGTATTGTAGCACAACGGGTGCTAAGTGCTCAAATGTTGAAGGCGGAGCAAAATCAGCACCACAATTTGTTCCAATCAAGGTTCGTGGTTCATAATAGAGCATGCCGTGTTGTCATTGATAGCGGAAGTTGTAGCAACCTTGCTAGTTCAGATTTGGTTGACAAGCTAGATTTGCCTACACAACCACATCCACGGCCTTACTACATCCAATGGTTCAACTCTTGTGGTAAGTTGAAGGTAAGTAAAGTTGTGAGAGTTTAATTTTCTGTTGGAAATTACCATGATAGTGCAAATTTTGATGTCGTGCCTATGCAAGCATGTTCTTTGCTTTTGGGTAGGCCTTGGAAATATGATAGAGATGTACTGCACCGTGGTAGAACTAACACATATACTTTCACACTTAATGGCAAAAAGATTGAGTTGCTACCAATGACCCCTGCTGAAATTTTGAAAGACGATATAACGCGTGCTGAAAATAAATCTAAGTCTGAAAATCAACAAGTAGCTAATGATGTTTTTCCACCTAAAAAGGAGAAAAAAGAGCCACTGCTAGGAAAGACACACTTAAGTTGAAAGGAGCTTCCATGTTAGCTACTAAATCTGAGATTTCTGAGTTAAATGTTCATGAATCTATTTGCTATGCTTTGGTTTGCAAGGAAACTTTCTTTACACTTGAGGATTGCCTCCTTCTTTGCCACGTGTCATTACAAACCTTTTGTAGGACTTTGCTGATGTATTTCCAAGTGAGATACCCCCGGGGCTGCCACCTATCAGAGGAATTGAGCATTAAATTGATTTGATCCCGGGAGCTGCGTTGCCAAACTGTGCGCCATACAGGACCAATCCCGAAGAGACTAAGAAAATTCAGCGTCAAGTGCAAGACTTGCTTGAAAAAGGGTATGTACGTGAGAGTCTTAGTCCTTGTGTTGTTCCTGTTATTTTTGTGCCTAAGAAAGATAGGTCATGGCGCATGTGTGTGGATTGTAGAGCCATTAACAATATAATTATTTGATATCGTCATCCTATTCCTAGGTTAGATGATATGCTTGATGAATTGAGTGGCTCTGTTGTGTCTTTAAAGTAGACTTGCGTAGTGGATACCACCAAATTAGAATGAAATTGGGTGATGAATGGAAGACCGCGTTTAAAACTAAATTTGGTTTGTATGAGTGGTTAGTAATGCCTTTTGGTTTGACTAATGCTCCTAGTATTTTTATGCGAGTCTTGAATGAAGTTTTTCGCACTTTCATTGGTAGATTTGTGGTGGTTTACTTTGATGATATACTTATTACAGCAAGTCTTTAGATAAACATAAGGAACATTTACGTGCTGTTTTTAATGCTTTGAGAGATGCACGTTTGTTCGGTAACCTCGCGAAGTGCACTTTTTGCACGGAACGAGTTTCTTTTCTTGGTTATGTTGTGACTCCACAGGGAATTGAAGTTGATGAGACCAAGATAGAAGTGATCAAGAGTTGGCCGACTCCTACATCGGTTACACAGGTGCGGAGCTTTCTTGGGCTAGCGGGATTCTACCGTCGCTTTGTGAGAGATTTCAGCACCATTGCCGCACCCATGAATGAGCTCACAAAGAAAGGCATTCCTTTTTGATGGGGACAAGCACATGAAGACGCCTTCAATTTGCTTAAAGAGAAGTTGACTCATGCCCCACTACTCCAACTCCCTGACTTTGGTAAGGTTTTTGAGCTTGAATGTGATGCAAGTGGGATTGGGATTGGAGGTGTGCTTATTCAAGAAGGTAAGCCAGTTGCATATTTTAGTGAAAAGTTGTCAAGACCTAGTTTGAACTATTAAACCTATGATAAAGAATTGTATGCTTTGGTTCGAACATTAGAGACTTGGCAACATTATCTATGGCCAAAGGAATTTATCATACATTCTGATCATGAGTCTTTGAAAAATATTCAAAGTCAAGCTAAATTGAATAAAGGACATGCTAAATGGGTATAATTTATTGAGTCGTTTCCATATATCATTAAGCATAAGAAGGGCAAAGACAATGTGTGGGTGCCATAGGCCTCGGGTACCTCATGACAAGCATATGGGCCACTCGGATAGAGGATGGGCCTGGCCTTGTAATTAGAGATATAGTAATCCCTAGCAGACTTTGCCTTGTATGATAAGGAAAACACAGTCCTAGTTGGGTGCGTTATATCTCTAAGAGGAGATCCCTTGGCCGTAATCCGGTTGGGACTCCTACCTTGTAACCCTGTCCCCTAGTATATAAGGGGAGGCAGGGCGCCCCCTGAGGGCAGGTGGAGTTGGTTCACCAGAATCACCATCATACATCCTCAAAGGAATACAACCACAACTGGACGTAGGGTATTACTTCACATCGAGGGCCTGAACCAGTATAAAATCTCCTTGTGTTCCTTTGCAATCCACCGAGTTTTCATGTGCCGAGTAGGCCCATATTCATATTGCCGGTGTAAAACATCGACAGTTGGTGCGCTAGGTAGGGGCTTCGGCGAGATCAACCTCAAGCTCAATGGATCCGACAATTGGAGTTGACGGCGGCGGATTCTCCCCTGGAGACACAATTACAATCGGGAGCCTCGACTTCATCGCCGACGAATTCGGCAACCTCACCTTGGCCAACTCGGACTTGATCCAATCTGCCAGGGAACCGGCCGACTCCGTGCCAGTCGGTCCACACGACGCTGCAGCAACCCTCATTGACTTGCTGTGGCAATCTTCATCTTGTCCAGGTCTTGGGACAAGTCTTTCCTTTGGTGTTCGACTTGGACTCGGCCTTGAACCGGCCGAGATCGGGCTAAGGAAGGAGGAGATCGTCAATCTCCCGTTCGGACTCGGCAACACCGCGGATATCTTCAAACAACATCCGACGCGGAAACCCAGTCCTCTGGAGTTCGACTCGGATACGGCCTAGAGCCGCTCGAGATCGGATCTAGGGAGGTCAGAGTTATAATCACCCCCATCAACTATTCCGACTTCGACTCTCAGTCGGACTCCGACTCTAAGTCGGACAGCAGTTTGGCAAGCTTCTCTCCGCCGCGAGAAATCTTCATGGCATCCAAAGGCTCTACTCCTACTCAGGAATCACGCCGACTACACGAGCAACAAGAGGAGGAGGCCTGCCAACTATGAGAACAACAGGAGGAAGAAGCAAGACGCCTGCACGCCCGCAACGACGATCTACGCAGGGCTGGGCAAACCGCTCAGCAACAAATCCTCCAAACCCGAGTCAGCGACCACGACGTCTTCATTACTCCTCAACAGAACATCGTGGCCACTGCGACTCTACTAGATACAATCCAGCTCAGGCCTGATCACTAGGCCACCCCGACGATCGCAAGGATAAAAGCCATGCTTACCTCCGCTACATGTCAGCAGCACCAATAGTCGGGCGATACCCTCATACCGATTAACCGGTCGGCATTTCCAACGGCAGTCTCATACGCCTCAACGCAACGCCAGGCGGCTGGCTTCAGTCAGCTACACACAGAGTCACGCTAGACATCACTCGGCGACCCCAAATACAAACGGTGGTGTCAAATCGACCATCGGGACAACCAGGACCTCCGAGGCCGACTACGAAGTGATCTTCGGCAGGACATCAACGCTTCGCGCCGCGAACGTGAGTAAGATGAACAACACCGACTGGAAGACGAGAACAAGCACTTTGGCTTCCACCACGAGCAGTTTCGCCGTCGTAGTCAGAGTCGAAGTCCTCATGAAGAAGAAGGAGTACCGGCCTTCACCCACGAGCTTCAATAGGTCGATTGGCCGTCGGGTTTCAAGCCTACAGGAATTGAAAAATACGATGGGAAGACCAACCCCGAGTCCTGGCTCATGGTCTTGCTGATGTTTTACACCAGCAATAGAACTATAGGGCTACTCGGCAAGGGGAAACTCGGTGGATTGCAAAGGAACGCAAAGAGATTTTATACTGGTTCAGGCCCTCGATGTGAGGTAATACCCTACGTCCAGTTGTGGTGTTATTCCTCTAAGAGGTTATGTCGATCAATGATCTTCCGTGCCCAAATGGGGCGCCCTGACTCCCTTTATATACTAGGGGACAGGGGTACATGATAAGGATCCCAGCCGGATACGGCCAAGGGATTTCCCTCTTAGACATAGAAACTTATCCGACTAAGCCTATTTTCCTTATCATACAAGGTAAAGCCTGCCGAGTGCTATCTTATCTCTAATTACATAATTCGGCCCATCCTCTATCCGAGTGGCCCATATGTAGGTGGTGAGGTACCCGGGGCCCATGGCCTCCATAGTAGCCCCTGAGACCTTCATAGTTGAGTCACAACTGATCCCGAGTGCTCATCCTACACGGTGAAGATTGCCCGAGTGCAATGCTCTCAAGTACTCTTTGTCCGAGTGAGTCTTCTTCCCGAGTCCTACTTCATGCCAGCTGGCAGCGAGGCTATGAAGGGCTTCATGTAGATATATGAATAGTGTGCGCCGAATAGGCGCACCTATTAGGTGTAGCCCCCGACTTTGTGCTTAATTGTGAAGACAATTAAACATAAAGTCCAAAGATCTTTAACCTGCAAGTCTTTCCCGAGTAGTATACTACTGGTATATGAGACTCTTCGGTATCATGTCAACCGGAATATGATTTATGGTCTTGCCGAGTAGGGAACTACTCATATGTAGGACTCTTCGACTTCATGTCAGTCGGAATGTGTGTTTATAGTCTTGCCGAGTAGGATGCTACTCGTATATGGGACTCTTCAGCGTCATGTCAGCTGGAAAGGGGGGTTTATAGTCTTTCCCGAGTGGCGTCCCACCCAGAGGTTAGACTCCTCCGCATCATGTCAGCGGGAATATGTTTATAGTCTCTCCCGAGTAGTGCACTACTAGAAAGTTAGACTCTTCAGCGTCATGTTGGCTGGAATAATGTTTCTCATGGCAACTGTTGGCCAAGCATGTAGGCCGAGTACCACTTTTATGAAAATAAATCCACGGCGTGGTCAGGTGTACTCGAGAAAGATACCTGCATCCCCAATTTTAATGAAGGCCAGTTTATGATCCTTGTAAGGATATATCTTCAAGACCTGGTGGATAAAACAGATACCCAGACATATATGTTTAGCAATAAGTCTCTCAAGAAGCATATCTGTTTACCTCATCGACTCCTGTTAGTAGCACTAGCGCTATAATTTCAACTCAGTCTGCAGGCGGCCCACATGGAGCATGCTACTTAGGAACTCATATCTGGTGCCCAGCACCGACTGTGTAGGCCCAAGCCATTTAGTCGGCACAGGCTCTATAAAATAACGGGGAGAGAGAAAAAAGATCCTTCATCTTCCCCAATAGCCAATCGTTTCGTCTTCCATCTCCACGCCCAAATTTTGCCTTTTGCCTCGGTTCGTGCTGCTGCTGTTCCCTACTCGCAACTCGGGCGATTCCAATTCCGCTTCGTCTGTTCCAAGCCCCCAATTCGCTTTTCCCAAATCTTTTCGCTCCACCTGCCGAAAGTTTCTCAGATCTTGCGGGTGCGCCAGAGAATGCTTGGCTGGCTTCGGATTGTGGCTTGGTGAAACTGAAGCTGCTAGAGAGTCAATTGAAGTTGCCCAGCCAGGAGGTGATCCGCTGGGGCCGGCTAAGGTGTGTCAGTCCCAAATCCCCAATCTGGCGAACAGTATTTTTGCCTCTTTTTTCGATCGGGGTTTGTGCCTTCCCTCTTCTGATTTCTTCTGCCGCATCCTTGACTTCTATGGTTGGAGTTGGTGAATTTGAATCCCAACTCGATCTTCAAATCTCATATTTTGGTCACTCTCTACGAGTGCTTTTTGGTGTGGAACCCCATTTTAATTTCTTCAGGCATCTGTTTCCACATCAAACCCCAGCCCTCCAAGAATAATATCAATGTGATTGGGGGCTGGTCTCTCAGTGAGAGTATGGGAAAAAACATATCTTGATCTCCCTTGAAATCTTCCTTGAAAAAGGCTGGCACAAGGAGTGGTTCTATTGCGCAGATCTGGCTTACTCCTTGCGTCCATTCACCGGCTTGCCACCGGGTAGTTTTACCAAGTTGGTCTTCAGGACCCAACCTCTGAAGAGATGGCAATACGCCAATTGCTGGCGAAATTAGATAAGCTTAAGGAAGCTGGCCTGACTGGGCCTTGGGTGGCCCGGCATTTCCTGACTCGGCATATCCTGCCGCTGAAGCTGAGGAGCGCATTCGGCTGGGATTTCCAAGGCAAACTTATCCTGAACCGAGTAGGCCACGAGTTGGCTGATAAGTTCTAGGTAACTGAGACCCTGTTTGGTTACTTCTCCGAGGGGGTGATCGAGACCGAGGATGATAAACGCCGGATTGCTGCTTATAGCTTCCTTAGGCGCCGCCCCAAGGTAATCTTTGTCCTTCATCTGTGGGAAATGCCAGTGGGTCTGTATCTGTGATTGCCCAGCATTATGTGATAGATGTTATTGAATCTTCTGTAGGAATGCGTGGAGTTCGATGAGGACTCCTGCCCGTTGTTAGCCGTTAAAACGAAGAAGAGGCCGAGGAGCCCTGCTGCTGCCCAACCCGACTCCATAGAGCCGGAAAAAAGCCCGTTCTATATCAAGGCGAAGGGCCATGACACCGTGTGTCGTGGTAGGAGGTCTGACGATAAAGCACCGCCGCCGTGCACCCAGCCTGCGATCACAGTCCCAAGTTGAGACCAGTACAGCCGAGCTCAACATTGCCGAGATCCCGACAAGAGCACCGCGAGTTACAAGGCCGAGCAGGGGGCGGCGGGGCCCGGCGGGCCGGGCGCGCCAAGCACACGGGTGCCTGATTGGCCACGCCACCAATGGGCCTCCTCCAATTGCCACGGCCGCCGTCGACCGCTCGCCGACCCGACCGACAACCGGGACCGTAGCGCTCCGCCGGGACCTGGATCGCTCGGCAGGAAACTCAAGTTCTCCAAGAGGTAAGCTGCTCTGGATCTTCTAAGATTCTTGTCTATTGCAGTAATATTGTGATGTCTGTCTTGCCATGCAGGAAGCGTGCCAATATCAATCTCAAGGAGACCGCTCCGACCGCTCCCCTTGAGAACCCACCCCAGCCGAGCCGGCGCCCGCGAGCACACCCACTGAGCCGGTGGCCATCCTAGTCCCGGAGACTGAGGTGGTCCCGACTGCGGGCCGCTGTGCCGCTCGACCAAGAGGGCAGTTACTGAGGTTGCTGCCCCAGCCCCTGAGTCGCTGCCCGCTGCAGAGGCCGTTGCTAGAGCCCCCAAGTTGATCTCCGAAGCCGCGGGGGACGCTGGCGTGGGGGCCAGGACCCCGTCGCCGTCGTGGTTGTCGTCATCGTCGTCGCCGCCGCCGGAGGTCCCAAACCTTCCTCGGATTGAAGCCCCTCCACGTAGGTTCCCCCGATGTTCACTTGGACGGCGCCTGATGGAACACGAAGAGGTTCAAGCTTGATGAGGTTGTGGCAAGAAGGGAACGTGAAAGCCTGCTTCGCGCCGCCATCACCGGGTCCCAGGGAGTTTGGGCATAATCTTGTGGTGGAGTCCTGGGGGTCTTCCTGTTCTAACATTTGACTCCACTCTTGACTTGTTCTCTCCCTGAGCAGAATCTGGTCGATCGCAATGAGGAGATGACCGAGATCCTGGTAGAAATGGCCCCCCACCTTGTAGAATTAGAGCAGCTCCAGGCATTGAAGGCCGCAACGGAGGAGCCCCACACGGGGAGGGAAGCCTGGCTGAAGGATGCCGTCACCCAGCTCAGGGATGAAACTGGGCCCAAGCCGGGAAGATTAGAGTAAATCCCCCGAATGCATCCTCCCGACTGAACCCTTGATGTATTTCTCTAGCTGCGTTGTTCCTGACTGCCCAGTTGTGTCTTGACCGCAAGGTTGAGTTCTTGACTAATCTGTCGTGCAGCCCTCGAAGCAGAGTTGAAGACCCGAACAGAGAGGGAAGCCCAGTTGAAGGAGGCCAAAGAAGCCAAGGCTGAGCTGAGAAGTCAAGGCCGACCTGACACAGGCCAACGCCGAGCTCGAAACAGGAGAAGGCTGAGTTAAAAGAGGCCACCATCAAGTTCGGCGAAGAAAAAGCTAGACTGCAGAGACCGTGGTCCGACTGAGGCCGACTACGTGAGTAAGCCCCGTCTCGACGATGATCTTAACCAATCTTTACTCATTCCATCTGCGGCCAAGCCTAACAAGTTTACTTGCCTGACCTGACAGACATGAGAGCAATATCTAGCCCAATATCGGTTTTATACAGAGGAGAATAAAGGCTATCAGGGAGTCACGGGAGCCCTCGTCGGGTCCGTGAAAGGCTCCTTGATCTGATGGATCCACGCCCTATGGGAACCAGCTACAAGCCGAATCCCCCAAGTGGAGGTGCGTCTTGAGGATGCACCAAGGTGCCCTGAAGAGGTACTCGGTATTAGATGTCATTGCCGGTATGGCCCAGACGCTGTTGGCGACTGACCAAATCAAACTACCCGAGGGCAGACATTGAAGCCACGGGCGAGGTGGCGTTTGTCGATCAGGGAGACGATGCCTGAGCAGGCCAGTTGAAGCTGACTATAGCCCGGGCCCCGAGGGCGACTACTGAATATCACACCGAGACCTGGGTCTTAAGAGAATATGTCATGTAATCGGTATGTATAAACTTTGTGGAAAACATGTGTAAATATATGTCCAAGTGCCGCCAAAGCCCTTGATTACTACTCAGTTTGTCATAGCTTTACTCGAATGTTATTTACGCCGAGTTAGTCTGTCGAACTTAATAAAATCTGTTCACTGGTAAAGAAAGTGTACTCGGGCAAACATGACAGTCGGTGTCGAGTAAAGGCGCTTCATAAACTCAGGTAAGACAGGCTCATATATTATTGAAACAAACACTATGAATACATGCAGCCCCCGACTCACTACTCGGTGTTATACAAGCGAGACGAGGAGTCAGATCGAAAACTGTCTACACATCGATAAAGTATAAACTCAGGTAATAGAAAGGACGTAAGCTGTTCATATCCATGAGTTCTGAAAGACACCATCTTCGTCTTCAGTCGATAGGCGCCTGCGCGCGTGACCGTCGGCTATAATGCAACCGCCCTTCCAAAGTGGGATAATTTGTGCCTGTCTTGCTGGTTCTTATTTTCTCAGGACGAGTCCCGACCAAAAAGCTGCGCACAGACATTGCGATTTTTCTGCTATGGCTCCCTGAGGTAGCAGTTAGCGACGTAGGCCTTGAAGATTACCTTGCCGACTGGATTGTTGCGATGTCCCCTTGCTTCTATCCAACTGATCTAGCTCGACCAGTCGGGTATCGTTGAGACGTTTTCTAGTAAGCCCGGACTCGCGGAGAGTCCGAACTGTAACTCTGTCGTAGGCATAGCCTCAGCACCCTAGACTAGAAAGAAAAGGGATTGCCCTGATGCCCGACTAACCTTGGTTCTGAGAGACCACGAGAACAGATGGGAGTTTCTTGTACCCACCGGCCCGCATATGGTTAGGTAGTCGGGTTGAATATCCTGGCCTTGATGCCTTGTAAGACCATATCACTTGGCTCGCATCGAACCTGCCCGTTGCTTTCGTGGGTGTGCCATAGATGCTAGCAGATCTTGATGCTGAAACTCATTTGCATAAGTCATGGAATACGCCGCCCCGTGAACTAGTACCGTTGTCGGTGATGATACAGTTAGGTACCCCGAACGGTATATATACTCATGATGAAGTCCTCTTGCTCGTGCCCTGTTATTGTTGCAACGGTTGGCCTCAATCCACTTGGTGAACTTGTCAACTGCGACGAATTAGACTGTGTGAACCCTCCTGGCGCTTTCTTGAAAGGCTCGACACCATGTCGAGACCCCCCATACTACGAATGGCCAAGAAATAGGAAGTTTTGCGAGTTTTTGGGCTGGGAGATTTGTTTGTTTGCGTAGAAATTGGCAACCCTCGCACTGGCGAACAATTTCTTTTGCGTCTGTTACTGCTGTGGGCCAAAAAAATCCCTGCCAGTAAGCCTTTCCAACTAACATCCTGGATGCGGCATGGTTGCCACATATACCCAAGTGGATCGACTGCAGGATCTGCTTGCCTTCCTCGGTGGTGACGCAACGCATGAGGACAACAGACGCGCTCCTTCGGTACAGGTCTTCTCCGACTAGTAGAAAGCTTTTGCTTCGACGCTTGATTTGATCGGCGTGACTGCAATCGTCTGGGAGTTTGTCGTCCAGGAGAAATTTGACAACAGGGGCTCACCAGTCTTGACATATGTGCAGCACCTCGTCTGTAGCCAGGGTAGGTTCGTCTCCTGACTGCTCCGACGCTGGTTTCTTCTTGACTGATGGCTCCATGAGTTGCTCGACAAAGATTCCAATCGGAACCGCTTCTCGCTTGCATCCCATATTTGCCAGCTCGTCTGCCGCGTCATTGTATTGGTGCAAGACATGTGTTATTTCCAGGCCGTCGAACTTGTTTTCTAGCTTGCGGACCTCCTGACAGTATGCATCCAAGGTATCATCAAGACAAGTCCAGTCTTTCATGACTTGGTTCACCACGAGTTGAGAATCCCCGCGCACAACCAGTCGACGTATGCCGAGTGATATAGCAATCCGGAGCCCGTGGATAAGTGCCTCGTACTCGGCGACGTTGTGGGAAGCCGGGAAGTGGATTTGTAGGACGTACTTGAGTTTTTCGCCGGTGGGGGATGTTAATATGACTCCAGCCCCGGCGCCGCCGATCCGTAGAGAACCGTCGAAGTACATTGTCCAGTACTCTAGCTTCGCTGTTGATGTAGGCAGTTGAACTTCTGTCCACTCAGCTACGAAGTCGGCTAGATCTTGTGATTTAATTGCTGTCTATGGCTGAAAGGTGATATCGAACACCATCAACTCGAGTGCCCATTTAGCGATTCGGCCGGTGGCCTCATGATTATGAAGGACATCCCCGAGTGGAAACGATGTGACCACCGTGACTTGATGTGCTTGGAAATAGTGCACCAGCTTCCGAACTGTGATGAGTAGGCCATATAACAGCTTCTGGACCTGCGGATATCTCGTCTTTGAGTTGGCAAGGACCTCGCTGATAAAGTAAACTGGCCACTGAATTGTCTAGATGTGACCCTGTTCAGATCGCTCAACCACCAGTACCGTGTTGACTACCTGAGTGGTTGCTGCCAGATATAGCATTAGTGGTTCTTGGGGCATAGGTGACACCAACACGGGAGGTGATGTAAGAAATTGTTTGAAGTCTTCGAAGGCTTGTTGGGCGTCCGGAGTCCATTGGAAATTGTCCGCCTTTTTGAGTAGCTTGAAGAAGGGCATACCCCGTTCGCCCAGTCGGGAAATAAATCGGCTGAGTGCTACCATGTAGCCTGTCAGCTTCTGGACATCCTTGTGATGTAGCAGTACGCTCCAAACGGCGTGATGAAAGATGTCTTTAAGCAGTCTTCCTCCCTCAGGCTGATTTGATGGTATCCTGAGTAGCAGTCGAGAAAGCTGAGTAGGTTGCACCAGGCCGTGGAATCTACCACCTGATCTATCCTAGGAAGACCAAATGGGTCTTTGGGGCACGCTTTGTTGAGATCGGTGTAGTCGACGCACATGCGCCATTTACTGTTTTTCTTCTGGACTAGAATTAGGTTTGCCAGCCAGTCTAGGTGATAGACCTCCTTGATGAACCCGGCTGCGAGGAGCTTGGTGATCTCCTCCCGAATAGCATCCTTGCGGTCTTGATCGAAGCGCCACAGCCGTTGCTTGACTGGCTTGGCGTCTGTCTTTACATTGAGGGCGTGCTTGATCACCTCCCTTGGTACGCCCGGCATGTCGAATGGTTTCCACGCAAATATGTCCTTGTTGGCTTGGAGGAAGGTGACGAGCACGTCTTCCTATTTGGGGTCGAGTCCGGTCCCGAATAGGGCAGTCTTGGAGGGGTCGGAAGGGTCCAGCGGGATCTTCTTCGTGTCAGAGTCCGCTGAAATTCCCAACTTTGCCGCCTTTATTGCCGGGACAGGATCTTGCTCGACTTCAGTTGTGACGGCTTGCCGAATGCTGTTGCACCCGATAGCCGCCTCCTGTGATTGAGCCAATTCACAGCTCTCCTTGTCGCAGGTGAAGGCTTGCCTGACGTCGCTGCGAAGGGAGAGGACTCCTACTGGCCCAGGCATCTTGAGCACCATATATGTATAGTGCAGTATCGCCATAAATTTGGCGAGTGCCGGTCGTCTAAGTATCGCGTGGTACACGGTCTCGAAGTCGGTGACCTCAAAGCAGACGTTTTCCGTGCAGAAGTTATCCCGTGTGTTGAAGGTTACTGGCAATGTGATCTGCCCGAGTGGTGTTGATGACAGGCTGGGAATTATCCTGTGGAAGGGCATAGTGCTCGGCCGTAATTCTGAACGAGGAATCATCATCTCGTCCAAAGTCTTGGCGAATAAGATGTTGAGCGCGCTGCCTCCGTCGATGAGGGTTTTCTTCAGCCTGATATTTCTGACGACCGGGTCCAGGACGAGTGGATAGCGTCCCGGATGTGAAACCTGATCTGGGTGATCTGCGCGGTTGAAGGTAATGGCCATCTCTGACCAGCGCAGGTACTGGGGGGTGTCCGTTGTAGAGACCGTGTTGATGTCGCGCACTGATAGCTTCTGTTTGTGCTTGGACTCGTAGGCAGACGACCCTCCAAAGATATGGTTGAGCTTGGCTTGAGGATCTTGGAAATCGTCGGCCGAACCCTGATCTGGCTTGTCTTTGTCCTTGTCGGCGCCAAATGATGAAGCCTGCTCGGAGGCAAACTTCTTGAGCATGTAGCAGTCTTTGGCCGCGTGCTTGCCCTTGGGGTGGAAGGGGCATGGCTCGCTCATGATTTTTTTGCTAGTCGTTATTCCGCTGGGGCCACGACCGAGTGCGCTCCATGTTGGCCACCTCATTGTCTGACTTCCGCTTGCGGCTGCCAGACTTGTTCTAAGACGGCTCGTTGTCAGCTTTTGCCTTCTGGTCTTCTGTCAGGACTCCTTTTTCTCTTCGAGGGCCGCTGCAACCGCTTCAGCCGAGTCGGCGTATTTGTTGGCCATGTCGAAAAGAGCCCGGACAGAGGGTGGTGGCTTTCGAGTGAATTTTGCATTGAGCAAGGCATCTTTTACTCCCTTGCGGAAGGCAGCGATGACGGGCTCGTCTCGGATCATTGGGATCTTGTTGCGCTTCTCGGAGAATCTCTTGATATAAGGGCGAGGCCAGAGCGTGTAACAGCCCACTTTTGATCTTTGGTGCATAAAACCGTTTTTCCCATCTGCATGCTCTTCATGTCATCTTTCATGCATGAAAAACCCAGCCTTGCCCCCAAGTTTCTTTCGGTTGGAAGCAAGCTGCCCCAATCGGACCATCCTCTTGGGGATTGGACGGTCCGAATCCTTCCCATCGGACCAGACGCCTCCCGATCGGACCAGCCGCCTCCCGATCGGACCTACGCCCGCACCCGCGCTCTCCCGTGCCCGGGCTCTCTCTCGAGTCCGCGCCCTTTTCTCGTGCCCGGGGACTCGGCTCTCTCTTGAGCCCGCGCCCTTTCTCGCTCGCGCCCGTGCCCTCTCTCGCTCCCGAGCTCGCGCACGCGCCCTCTCTCGCGCCGCGCCCTTTTTCTCTCACACCCGCGCCCTCTCTCTCGCAAGCCCGCGCCCGCGCCCTTGCCTGTGCCCGCACCCGCGCCCTCGCCTGTGCCCGCGCCCGCACCTATGCTCTCTCCCGAGCCCGCGCCCGTGCTCCCTCTCTCCCGAGCTCGCGCCCGCGCCCTCTCTCGCGAGCCCACGCCAGTCAGCTGGCTTTTTATTCCGCCTATCTATGTTACCATCGGCTTCTAGCCGATGCTCAAGTATACGAATGCTATCGGCAATCGGCCGGTTTGCTTTTCGCTTATATGATCATCGGTTTGCTAGCCGATATATATAGGTGCTATCGGCCATCGGCTACGAGGAGTCCATATCAGTCTGTATCGGCCGATTGGTTTCGGCGTCAACACATGGTTGTTGGAGACAGTCCTCAAGTGTGAATCTTTGATACGTGATGCTATCTTTTGTGCCCTGTCCTCCATCGTCCAAACGAGATCACGCAAGGATCTCTCT
Organism: Oryza meyeriana var. granulata; assembly: GCA_003991445.1. Taxonomy (NCBI): domain Eukaryota; kingdom Viridiplantae; phylum Streptophyta; class Magnoliopsida; order Poales; family Poaceae; genus Oryza; species Oryza meyeriana. The sequence goes on along the minus strand of RYFJ01001990.1, from coordinate 211,428 downwards.
CCGCCCGTGCGGCTCGACCAGGTGGCTTCCTCTGCGCGCCCCAGACCACGTGAGAGGGAGTGGCAGAGCCACCTTGGGACCTCGCGAGATTCCTCCGACAGCCTCAGCAGTGCCCTGCCCTGTCCCATCTGTCTGCTGCGCCCGCGCACACACCATCGCAAGACCGTGGAGCAGAGCAGCGCCCCTCCCCTCTCCTCTCCTTCCCTGCCTTCCTTTTAACCAAGCCTATGTCCTCCTGCTTCCCTAGCTTGCCCTCTTTCTCACCTGCCAAGGACCCAAAGGATTGCCCCTTGGTTCGCTGAGAACGTGAGGTGCCGCCCACGGCGCCGGCGAGCACACGCTTTCCGTCTGAGAGCTCCGGTGAGTTTTACCTTGTCTCAGCTGTGTCACCACGTGTTCTTGCCCGACCTAACTCCGTTTTTGCCCTCGGCAGGCAGCAGGCACCACTGCAGCCCCATCGTGTTTTGCAACACCGACCGGGTGCCACCGTGATCTTCCAGCCGCTGAGCTACGCCCTGGTGAGTTAGCGCTGTCCTGGCTGTATCACCATCTTCCATTCACTCTTTGAACTCATCACAGCGCTTGACTGCAGCCTCCATCGCGAGCAACCCTTTTGCCGAGCCGATCACCGCCTCAACGTTGCTCCCCACCGCCTGCACTCCTCGGTGAGCTTCTGTTTCTGCATGTACTTTCTTTTTACTCCTGGGAGGCCACTAGTTCTCCCCACGTCCTTGGCTTGGCCTATCATGCCATTGTTTTGCCATCCACCCCAGCGTCACCACCATGGCCATATGTGTGGATGAGGCTCAATCGGAGCATGGCCGCATGTAGTAGAGCCTTCGATCTTGCATGCAGGACCCCTAGAGCTTCCCCACACCCCTGCATCACTAGCCATGCACTAGAGCATGGGAGGACAGAGGTAGACAAGCCGTGCATTAGCTTGGCTTTTCACCAAACACCTTAGGTGCGCTTGTGTTTGAGTGAGTAGCAGCCACCCCATCAGCCCCATGCAAGCCAGGTTGGCCCCACTAGCATTAGAACGGGATAAAACCACGAGTAGAGCTGCTGCTGTTGACTTCCCGATTTTGCCGGTTGTCGTTAACGTGCGAAGACGTGTAGTTTGCGCGTACGAAGACATCGTTTTTGGACCGAGGCGTTCGCCACTACCAAAGCCTTCCCGTAGGTACCACTTGTACATCCAGTGACCCCTAGGCCCTAGAAACCCTCCACGCCCCCAAATGCCTTAGGTTAAAACTTCACGCCCGGTGGATTTCACGTGTTAGGCCGTTTTAGTGACGTGTGGGCGTGCGCGATTAATATCCTAGCGAGTTGGAGAATATCCACTTTTGGGAGTTGTCCTTAGATTCACAGCAGCACACATGTAGGTTTCGTACCATAAAAACGCCCCTAGAACCGAAAACGTCCCAAATAGACCACCCGTTAAGTCGGTAGAATGTTTTCAGCCGTTTCTGCAGTTCGGTCGAGCGAAAACGCTGTTTCTCATTTATTTTCGATTTTAGGACAGAGCAGACTTCGTTTAGCCATATCTCCCTCATACGAACTCGGATTCAAGCGATTCTTTTTCCTAAATTCATCTAAAATCATGCACTTGCATATTCTGCAAAAATATTTGTACTTCCTGTTCTGTTAAATATTTTGCCGTTGTTTTCATTGCATTCGTTTGGTATTCTCGTAGAACACGACGTTGTTGACCCGGTTGTGGAAGGATCAGAAGAGTTCCAAGAAGTCCAGGAACAAGGCAAGCACCCCCTTGATCAATTGTTCCTATATTTCAAACTTACAAACTATATTGATTGCAAACTATTATGCATGCGATGTTTTACTTAGAAATGTGTGGGATTCTTGGGTAGTTAACCTCTTGTTGCATATGCCCTGTCCTTGTTACTTGAGTATCATGAATTCCTTGTCACTTATGTTGCCACTGAAACTTGGGTTCATGTGGTTGGGAAGATGTCAATAGGTATGCTTAGTTTGCTTTTTAATCAAGGCTACTTGTTACTTGATTTTGGGATGTTGGGAAAAAGAAGCATTTGCGAAAATATGGAAATGAACAGTGGGTATTCTTCCCCTGTGCTCTTGGTGGAAAACAAAAACTGAAAACAAGCTTTTGGACTTGGGCGAGTGGATGTAGTGTTCGGTGCCTTGTTGTGGTATCGATTAGGTGGTTGTCTCGCCCGGGTCACTAAGGACCGATTCTATGGTGTAGCTAGAACCAAGAAGCACAGTGCAAACCACATGTGGCTCTTATGGGGAGTTCCTAGCTTAGTATATTGTTGATACCTAGCAATAGACCCGCCGGTGGTAGTTGTAGGTCATTATTGTTGACATTGGGATAGTGCGGGTTATGGTTTTTGTCCATAGCCCGAAGGTACCTTGATTATTGTTCAAGGGTGACCAGCACATCGTATGAGCCTTGGGGATTTTGGGAGGCCTCCCAACTCCCTAGGGATGGATCATAAGCGTGGGATATTGCTAGGTCAACGGTGGAAAGGCTTTGTCATTGATGGTGTGAGCCTCCTGTGTGGTAGCTCATGTTGTCCTTGTCATGTGGGTACAGTTGTACACACTCTTGAGAGTTAAAACTATTCGAATAGCCGTGTCCTCAGTTATGGACGACTTGGGAAATTCTCCACCGTAGTAGTTTTAATTTTTGGGAACTGTTTTGGGGAAAGATCTTGGTACGAACGAGGAGTTCGTTGGGATGGTTGTGGCAGCGTGTTGCCACTGCTGGCTGGCATGGGCAGGGAGCTCATATGGTTGGAAACACTTGGGGGTTGATGCTTATATACTTGTTTGCTGTGCTAGCTTGATTTACAAAAATTTCGTTGCAAAACCGCAATGTTTTCGCTATGTATATTATGATTTATGCAAACTGCAGGACCTAAACCATTCCTTGTTTATCTTCGCATATTATGGAATACCATTGCAAACACTATAAGTCTTGCGGAGTACGTATTGTACTCACACACGCTTGTGTGACTTCTTTTTTTTAGAGATGGTTGAGGAGGACCCGACAATCGGGTACTTCTATGCAGCAGGTTTTGGAGACGACGACGACGGTGCTTACTAGGGCTTACCGGTTGGTTGCCTGTGGGCGGGCAGAGGCATACTTGCTGGTTTTTGGTGTCTCTATTATCTTGTTTCCGCTGTTGAACTCTTTGTTAATTTGCTGTTCTATTTGGCCGGTCGGCCTCTATGTAACCGCTAAAGTCTAGACTCTTGTACGACTTATGTTTGGACTGCTGTGAACTGAACCTGTGATGTATGGATTATGATGCCAATGTTGAATGTGTGTGCTAGCAATTGATCGTGGGACTAGCACAGTACACACATAGGGTTCGGGGTCAAACCCGGGTCCGACAGAGCGCCCCCTGAGGGCAGGTGGAGTTGGTTCACTAGAATCACCACCTTACATCCTCAAAGGAATACCACCACAACTGGACGTAGGGTATTACCTCACATCGAGGGCCTAAACCAGTATAAAATCTCTCTGTGTTCCTTTGCAATCCACCGAGTTTCCATCGGCCGAGTAGCCCCAATATTGCCGGTGTAAAACATCGACACAATGTGATTGCTGATGCTTTATCTAGGCGCTATACTATGTTATCTCAACTTGATCATAAAATTTTTGGATTGGAGACAATAAAAGAATTATATGCTACTGATTTGGACTTTAAAGAAGCTTATGATCACTGTCAAGAGGGGAGAACATGGAATAAATATGTGTTGAATGAAGGATTGTTGTATCGAGCTAACAAATTATGTGTTCCTGCAAGCTCTGTTCATCTTTTGTTTTTACAAGAAGCGCATGGAGGTGGATTGATGGGACATTTTGGAGTGAAGAAGACGGAGAATGTGCTGGCCACTCACTTCTTTTGGCCAAAAATGCAGTGTGACGTTAAACGATACGTTGCACGATGCAGCACTTGTAACAAAGCTAAGTCCCATCTTAATCCACATGGTCTTTATATGCCTCTACTCGTCCCTAGTGCTCCTTGGGAAGACATTTCTATGGATTTTGTTTTAGGATTGCCTAGGACAAAGAGGGGGAGGGATAGTGTCTTTGTTGTTGTTGATAGATTTTCCAAAATGGCACATTTTATTCCTTGTCATAAGAGCGACGATGATACCAAAGTTGATGATTTGTTTTTCAGGGATGTCATTCGTCTACATAGTGTGCCCAATACAATTATTTCAGATTGAGATACCAAGTTCTTGAGTCAATTTTGGATGACGTTGTGGAGGAAATTGGGGACGAAGTTACTATTTTCTACAACTTGCCACCCCAAACCGATAGACAAACAGAGGTGGTGAATCGTGCTTTGTCAACAATGTTGTGGGTTGTTTTGAAGAATAATTTGAATGTGTGGGAAGAATATCTTCCACATGTAGAGTTCACCTACAACCGTTCGTTGCACTCTACCACAAAGATTAGCCCATTCCAGGTGGTATATGGCTTTAACCCTCGCGCTCCAATTGATTTATTGCCTTTACCATTTTTAGAAAAAGTGAATTTTGATGCTACAACACGGGCTGAATTTGTGCTTAAGTTACATGAGACCACTAAGAATAATATTGAGTGTATGAATGCAAAGTATAAACTTGCTGGTAGTCAAGGTAGAAAGGAGCTTATTTTTGAACTCGGTGATCTTGTTTGGTTACACTTAAGAAAGGATAGGTTTCCTACTTTGCGCAAGTTAAAAGTAATGTCTCGAGCTGCCAGTCCTTTTAAAGTTCTTGCGAAGACAAATGATAATGCATATAAGATTGATTTGCCTACAGATTATGGTGTGAGTGATGTTTTCAATGTTGCTGATTTGAAACCTTACTTGGGTGAAGAAGATGACCTTGAGTCAAGTACGACTCCAAATCAAGAGGGGGAGGATGATGAGAACATCACTTCTTTAGATACACACTTACAACCTCCTCATGTTGAACAAGATGTGCCATAGATCCAAGGACCAATTACTCGCGCACGTGCTCGTCAACTTAATCGCCAGATGAATGCGTTCCTAAGCTTACATGGAAATATTTCTATAAATAGCATGCTATTTAATTCTTGTGATAATTTTATTGTTATTAGGAACCTGGGAGAAGACCATGGAGAAACCAAATATTAAAGTGGAGACAATAAGTGCAAGTAAACTCCTATCCCTGAGACCGATTCAGTTTCGGGCTGGGAAATAGTGTCAATTTCAAACGGCCATAACTTTTGATCCAGAAGGAGTTATAGGGCCTACAAGTACTTTTTGGAAAGCTTATAAAGTCTACTTTTAGATAGTTTTGGTTTCACACCAAAATTCCTCCTGAGCTGTCCAGAATTATCAAAACAAGTTGCATTATTTTTCTATCCGAGTCAGTTTAGGCCTTTGGGCTTTGTATTTGTGTCGTGGGCTAAACCCATGAGGAGTGCGCCCCTCATGGGGCAAACCCTGACCTTAGGACGTCTTAACTATATATATTCAGTAGCCGTCATCGTTTAGAGTGGGTTTTTGCTTAGATTAATCTATCTTTAAACAGTTTCACCGTTGATTAGTTTGTAAGACCCCAACTTCGAGAGTATAATCATTCATCTGCAAGTTAAGTTGCAATCTTCCTTGTTCTTGCTTGTGTTCTTCGATTCACATGCAGGGATTAGGTTTCGTGGCGAGGTCAACCAAGCAGCGCACGGTTGATAACAAGAGAAGACGTGGTGCTGCGATTGCAGGGTTTGGGTCTTGGTGATCAGAAGCCAGATCGTGAGTGTCAATTCTCCCCCAAATCGATAGTTATCCTTACCTAACGGAAGATCGAGCACCCCGTTGCCATCAGCTTCGCATTGAGTGGCGAAGATGGAGATGTGCAAGATAGAGTTGGGATTTAGATTCACTAACTCTATTTAATAAAAAGGCAGAAGTTGGCAAGGAAATCTGAAAAAGGGAGGGAAGACCGCGATCAAAGAAAGAGGTGAAGACGATGGTCTCACCGGATTTTTGCGCCGGCACGGATTCCCCTTCAGCGGTGCACCAATGGATGATATCTTGACGCTATAGCATCAATCGCTTTTCCAAGAGCTTCAGCCTGAATAGACCGCAGTCTGACATCGGCCAAACTCTGGTAGATATCCTTAGGATCTCAAATGGGGCTTTTGGCATTGCTGGAAGTGAAAAGATTTGGGGAAAAAACTTGCGGAGGCTTGGAATAGATGCGACGGAGCAGAATCGGGCAAGTCTCGAGTGGGGGACGCAAGCTATAGTGAACCCTAGCAAGGCGGAGCGCGAAATTTAGGCACGGAAGGTGGAAGACGAAACGATTGGCGGATTGGAGAAGATGAGGGAATCTTTTCTCTCTTCCCACTATTATAGAGCCTGTGCTGATAAGTGGGGTTGGGCCAACAAATTCAATACTAGGCCACAAGACATGAGTTTCTAAATAGCATGCTCTATTGAACCGACTGCTGGCTGCGTTGAAATCATAATGCAGACGCTATTTATAGAAACTGATTAAATAATTAGATATGCTTCATGAAAGCCTAATTGCTGGACACATGTGTTCAGATATCAACATTATTTACCAGGTATTGAGGATATATCCTTATAAGGATCGACAGCTGGTCTCCAATAAAATTGGGGATGCAGGTATCTCTCAAGTACACCTAACCATATATTGGGTTAAAATCCAAAAAGTGGTACTCGGCTTACATGCTTAGCCAACAATTGCCCAGAGCAAAAATTCTTCTAGTTGACATGTGCTGAAGAGTCTAATTTCCGAGTAGTACACTACTCGGGAAAGACTAAAAGGTTAAAGATCTTTGACTTTATGTTTAATTATTTTACAATTAAGTATAAAGTCAGGAGCTACACCTAATAGATGAGCCTATTCGGCGCACACTATTCATATATTTTCATGAAGCCCTTCATAGCCTTGTTACCAGCTGATATGAAGCAAGACTCGGGAGAAGAAGCACTCGGACAAAGAGTACTCGGGAGCAATACACTAGGGAATTCTTCACCGTGGAGGATGAGTACTCGGCATCAGCTATGACTCAACTATGAAGGTCTTAGGGGCTGCTGTGGAGGACATGGGCCCCAGGTACCTCATGAGAAGCATTTGGGCCACTCGGACAAAGGATGGGCCTAACCTTGTAATTAGGTATACAATAGGACTCGGCATACATTACCTTGTACGACAAGAAAAGGATATAGTCCTAGTCGGACATGTTGTATTCCTAGAAGGAAATCCCTTGGTCAGCGTCCGACTGTGATTCCTACCCTATAACCCTGTCCCCTGGTATATAAGGGGAGGCAAGGCACCCATAAGGGCAGAAGAAGCATATAATCTCACCAGAGAAACTTCAAAGGTAATACACCACAACTGAACGTAGGGTATTACCTCATCTCGAGGGCCTAAACCAGTACAAATTATTCCATGTTCCTTTGTAATCCATCAAGTTTAGGTCTCACGAGTAGCCCCATATTCTTATTGCTAATACAAAACATCGACACCGCCACAACACGAACACTGCCGTACCACAGAAACAAAGAACATTGCTCCTGCACACACACCAAATCGCATTACAAGAACGAAAGCAGCTAAGGGTTATCGTTGCCAAGTTTGCCATGCCCGGCCAAGTAGCTCTGGCTCCTCCCCAACTAGCAAAAGGTCGGCTGCACTGTGGAAACCTCCTACACTGCCCCCACCCCATATGGCTCATGCTGCACGAAGGTGCTATCGAAGGTTCATTGAAAGCGATGGCAACGCCAAAGGCTGCCCATGAAATTGAGGCAGCTAATGAAATCAATTTAAATTCTGCCAAATGTGACGGCCAAATGCTACTCACTTACATGCGGACCCAAATATTTAAATTCTGGAAAAATAATGAAATTGATTTTAGTCTTTTCTGTTGAACTAGAAAATTGAATAAACATGCAAATGCATAACTGATTCATTTTACTCCAATTGGGATGAAACAAAACTTCTTGGAATCACAAAATTATGTATTTTCTTCTTGTAACCTTAAATCTGGAAAATCTAGTACTTATTATGTATAAAAAATAATATAATAGTAAAAAAGTCCATAAACACTTTCATGAAACTAAAATATATTTCATCATATCTTCAATTCTGGTAGATCAAGATATATTAAAATCACAAAGTTTTGCATTTATTTCCGTAAACTGAAACTTGATAAAAATTGTATAGAAGACATCTTTGTAAATTAGGTAATAGATAAATATTTTAATTAGTATATAGAAATAGAATAAATGTAATAACTTCTAAAATTCATAGATAATTCATATTAACTCCAAAAGAGATGAATCCAATTTTGTTAGTTTCATAAAATATTTCTCTTAATTCTTAGAATAGAAGATTAACTGAAATTTGTACGTAGAACACCTTTATGTTTTGTGCAATGGGTAAATATTTTATATAGGATATAAAAGATGCAGGAACTTCTAAAACTCATAGGAAATTAATCCTAGCACTAAATGAGGTAAGCCAAATAAATGTAGATTCACAAAATGTTTCTCTTTAATCCTGTAGGGTTAAGATTCATAGAACTTACTCCCAAAACTCATGTAAGTTAAAATACACGTATAGGTATCATATGCACGTCTAGTACTTACAAAATTCATATCTCCTAAATAGAAGTTAATAAAACTGAAATTTCTTCACCATAGTGAATCTAAGACCAGTACCAAACCACAGTATAAGTTCCACACACATTAGAGTCAATTAAAATTTTAATGTTATTTCGTAGTTAGACGTATTTACGTATAAAAGCTCTAAACACAATATGTCTTAAATACCAAATGCTAAATTGAAACATCTTTCACCACACTCTTTTGAAAATAGTACTTTTTAATGATAAAAAGAAGAACGTGACAAAAACACCTCATTGTTGATGTTTTGTATCGGTAATAAGAATATGAGGCTACTCGTGAGACCTAAACTTGATGGATTGCAAAAGAACACGAAACGATTTGTCCTGTTTCAGGCCCTCAGGGTGAGGTAATACCCTATTTCCAGCTATTATGTATTGCCTTTGAAGTTGCTCTGGTGAGATTCTGTTCTCTGCTCTTAGGGGGCTCCCTGCCTCCCCTTATATACCGAGTAGGCAAAACTATAGGGTAGGAATCCTAGTTGGACTCCGACCAAGGGATTTTCTTATAGAGATACAACATGCCTGACTAAGACTATATCCTTTTCTTATCGTATAAGGTAATATTTACCGAGTCCTGTTGCATCCCTAATTACAGGATTGGGCCTATCCTCTGTCCGAGTGGCCAGAAAGCTCCTCATGAGGTACCCGGGGCCCATGGCCTCCACAGTAGCTATCACAGCCCTAAATCTAAATTAAGGTAATTAGTGTTAAGCCCTAGCCAATCCTTTGCTTTGTGCTAGTTGTCACTTCCCAAGTTCTATATATCTAAAAATCCTACAAAAAAAATTCCTAAACATGTCAGGTGATGTGAGTAAGCCCCTGTAAATTTTACATAATTTTATCCCTTCAATAAATACTTCAACCAAGTCTCTCAACTCAGCAAAGCTAGGAAGCTAGCTGAAATAAATTGGTTCACTTCTGAAATTCACCAAATGAAAAGGAAGACTAATTAGACAGAGCCCTTTTGCCAAAGTGGGAGCCAACATGAACCCCACTACCAGGAATTTTGGTTTAATTTATCTCCCAAAGAAAACACATAAAATGATAAGATCAAGGCACTGGAGAAACAAGTGAAACTGCAGCAAAACTGGATCAGTGTGCCTACTTTGCTTTTTCATCAGAGATGAACCAGACCACTTCTAGCGACGAAATTTGGTCAGCATGTTAAACACATCTTCCTCTATCTCCAGTAATTTTCCCATAATTTATCTCCCATATCTATCTGCTGAAATCACAGATGCATGACAGCTGTCCATACAGCTCACAACACTTAGTCTCTAGAGATTTCTCCTCTCTCAAGTCACTGACCAGTGGGACCCACAAGACCTGGCCCACTTGTCAGCCTCACCATAGCATGTGACAGTGTGTTTCACCAACATTCCTACCCTTACTCCTCTCTCTTCCCTAGGAATTCACTTCCTGGACCCACCAGTCATAGAGTGAAGCTAGCCACAAGTGTGTAGAACACTGTTTCCTGACATGTGGGACCCACCTTGACCACTGTAGCAATGGAGACGACTCAGCATTTCATGGCAGACGTGTCTTCCTCTCGTTCTCCTCTCCCATAGCACACACAGAGTGACCTAGATGAGCTCCACCATGGGAAACCTCGGCCATTTCACCTCAGAACACGCCAGCCATCTCTCCTCCCTTTCCTCTTCACATCCTCACCAAGAACACCGACGGAGACCGCAAGGATCACCTCCGGCAACCCCTTTCTCTCCTCTGCCGAGAGTGTTCGACCGAGCCCGAGTGGGATCCAGTGAGTTCCATCCATTCTTGACCACGGGAACGTGATCTCCACGTTTTAATAGTTCCATTTTTGTTCTTGGCTGCCCTAGGACCGCCGGTCGAGGCCGCCGTGTTTCGCTCTCTGCTCTGCAGTGCTGCCACCAGGACATCACGGTCATTCTGGCCGATACAGTACACCGCCGACCGAGCCCTTGCACCAACCTCATCGCCTCACTTCCAGAAGACCACCGGCAGAAGGAATCAGGAAAGGATGTAGTGAAGCTCGAGATCGAGGTCATCTTCCCCAAGTCCGGCCAACTGCCGCCACCGTAGATTTCTTTCTCTCTGGTAGTCCTCAGTTCCATTCATTGCATAGGAGCCATCCCTAGGAAGTCTCTAACCTGTTAGACACCTCACCCCGACTGCAGAACCCCGGCAGAAGGCCGCCGATGTGAAACCGAAGGAGTTCGCCGCCGCTGGACCTCATTCGCCGTCGCCGTTGCTGTTCCAGCTTCGCCAGGACCGGCGTGACCTTCGGTGAGCTTTCCAGTACTCCTTAGATGCTTATGCATGCACTGGCTGGACCGGTTTAAGCCCGTAAGGCGATTTGCCTCAGTGTCCCGAGAGCATCCGCCGTATATCCTCGCCGCTGGCGATATTCCAGTCACCCGAGGTGTCAAGAAGACCACCCTTAGCTCCGCCGTGAACTCCTCTACCTTTTCTGTTTTGGGCCCGACCACAGCCGAGTCGTCGTTCGCCGTCACCACCGCCGAGAAGCTCGCCGGCTCTGTCTGCCTGCGCCCTCCTCTGTTCGCCAGGCCGGACCATACACTCCCAGAACGGACGGTCCACTTCCTTTGTCCCGCGTCGCACCCTCGCGCCCGCGCCCTCGCGCTCTCGTGCCCACGCCCTGCTCTTGCGCACTTTGTCTCACTGGCCTACGGGCCCAGGCTGGAAGGGAAATAAGAAAAGAAGAAAAATGTTAAACTGAAATATTTTTCCAACAGAAAAATAGCCCAACTTTGTAAATCTATATCTTTGTCACTTTAACTCATTTTTGAATGAAACCAATTTTGTTAATTCTGTAACTTTGTGAACTTTAATATTGTAAAATGAAATATGACAGCTTCTGTACAGAAAATACCTCTAGAAATTAAAGAAGCAATAGTAACTTATTTGGTGCCTAGGAGATTGAAATATTTCTATAAAATTCACTCTAACTCCTTTCGAGGAAAACCAAATTTCTGTGGATTCATAAAATTGTGCTCTTCAATGTTGTAAAATTAAATGTGAGAACTTCTGTGTAGTACTTTTCTCTAAAAATGGAAATATTCTTTATATGCCTTTCATTAACCGATAAGTTTATAAATTTCTAGAAAATTCATTCCAATTGCTAAAAATGTGAAACCACTTTTGTTTAACTCAGAAAATTGTAACCTTACTGTGGAAAATTTGTATTTGATAAAAATACCTCCCAAAATAGGCCTAAGTAATTTTCTAACCTTTCTTTTTGTTAAACTTGAAAAATTCATATCTAAATCATTTTTAAATCGAATTTCAGTGAACCAACTTTTGTCGGATCTAGGAAGATATGTATTTTCACATAAAAATGCTCACACTCATAAAATCCTACCAGAGAAGGCAAGCACATATTTTCCACTTAGCGTTTTCCTATAGTTTCGGCTTTTGCCGTTTTCAGCCCTTCCACCTTGTCATTTTTGTATCTCCCAATCCAGGGATGCAAATGACTTGATTCTTTCTCCTAAAATCTTGTTAGGACATGCCATACCTACTGTATTTATCTCATAATTAATTGATCAGGTTGCATAGATATGTTTAATTGCTTCTTATTTGCATATTGCTTCTTATCGATAGATTCTGAGGATACGGAGTACGTGGAGATCAACCCAGAGCTTGAGTGTGACTCATCGCTGCAGCAAGGCAAGCGTCTAAGCATATTGAACCTATGTTTTCAATAAATTGATTTGTTTGTGAAAACAATATCTATATGCATGCTTCAGTCTGTTTAAAATAGGGAAAATGGGTAGAGTCAATATTACCCAATTATATGCATTTCCATTCCTTGGTTATTGATGCCATGTTTATACATTGTCACCCCTGGTAAAGGACTTTGGAATACTCTTATTTTACCGAATGCTTAGCCATGCTTATTTCTAGAATTAGAGAAATCCGATAGATGGAGCTATCGGTTTAAAACTAGTTGAATGCGAATAGACGGGTTAAAATCTGACAAGAATAACCTCTGAATAATAATTGAAAATATGTTGACTTGGACGGATGATAGGGCGATGAAGGGATGGTGTTTCCCCGATGCACGTAGCTCCGTCTGGGTTGTTAAGGACCGAACATGTTGACGTCTATTCAAGCACCTTACGTACTTCCACACGCTGGGAGTGGGACGGCTTAACTCAGTAGCACGGGAGGCTGTGGCCATCTACGCCCGTCCGTCAGTCATGAGGATGGATTTCCCTTGGAGGACCTCGAGCGCGCCTCGACTGGCCGGAGGTGCCTCCCACGACGGTGAGCCCGCCTTAGTCACCCTATGTGTGGGGCTAAGTCATCGGGGGCCCAGACGTGGTTTAGGTGGTTGGGGCTAAGCGTGCGAAAGGTTTTGTTGTGACCTCTGGTCCGCACTCAATGCGTAGAGTGTGGGTACTTGGCCAGTACAAATCAAACTAGAGTGTAGCCGTTTGGCTTCTTTCACATCGTGTGGGTAAAGATGTACACCTCTGATCAGAGTAAGAACTATTCGAATAGCCGTGTCCACGGTTACGGACGACGCTTGATGTGTTCCTCATTCATGTTAGCATCCAACTTGGGACATATGTGGTTACCATGACTTAGGATAGTCATGGATGGATGGGTTTATATAAAGGATTTTTGATGTTAAATAATGAATGGTTTTATATGAAAGACTTTATTATTAAATATGACTTGGTTTAGTCATAAAAGATGATATGCTTGTGTAGCAAAATTGTTTGGGCAATGGTGGCCCATGGATGATATTAGAGCATGGAATTATGCTCATTTTCACTTCTATTTCAGAACTATATACTTGCTGTCCAAAACTTTCAGATTGTGTTACTTTGCAAATTGCTTATAGTTTCAAGTATTACTTGCTCAATAAAATCAGCTTTATGCAAAACCAAATCAACATAGCCTTTTTCCTTGATGTAGAGACCAGCATTTCTCCTTTGTACTATGAATATTGTGTAAGTCTTGCGAGTACCATTCGTACTCACATTGCATTTTTCAGGTGAGGATATCGACGAAGATGGTGTGCTCTACTATTATCCCGCCGAGGGTGGCGAGGATAATGTGTAGTCGAAGTTATGCTCTATCCCCTGTCGGTTGCCCTGTGGTATGGGTTTTGGCACCACTGGTTCTTGTCTTTTGTGTTTATATTCCGCTGCAAATCTTTTGTGTCATTTTGTGATGATTTAGGGTGTGAACCCTCTATGTAATAGTTGTAACTCTGCTGCTCGTCTATCCATTTTTAGAGTACTTGTGATGTTTATCAATTGCTTGCGATGAAAGTGTGAGGCTAGCCGCTTTCCTGGGGACTAGCTGAACATGAGTATGAGTTGTGTATAATTGAGATGGTTGGGGGATAGCTATTGTGGTTCGAGTCCTCTGGGGTACGTATCGTGTTTGGTCGCCATCATCGAGTGGTTTGACGGGCGTATGACGGGGAGGACTGGCAAGCTATCCTTATGATTATCTTTTTTGTACACTTCTCGGCATTTTTGGATTTGTATTGTGAGTGGGTAAAGATTATGGCAAGTCTGCGATGAGGATGGATGGTTACCGCATTTATTCGGGTTTTATTTGAGACCCCATCCATCTAGATAGTTCGCGTTGCCGTAATAGTTACTCTTCATAATGCACTTCCGGGGTGCCCACAGTAGCCCCTAGGACCTTCATAGTTGAGCCACAGCTTATGCCGAGTGCTCATCCTCGCTGGTGAAGATTTCCCGAGTGCCTTGCTCCCGAGTACCCATTGTCCGAGTACCTCTTCTCCAAGTCCTGCTTCATATCAGTTGGCAACGAGGCTATGAAGGGCTTCATAGAAATATATGAATAGTGTGCGCCAAATAGGCGCACCTATTTGGTATAGCCCCTGACTTTGTGCTTAATTGTGAAACAATTAAACATAAAGTCAAAGATCTTTAACCTTTAAGCTTTATCCGAGTAGTATACTACCCAGAAATCAGACTCTTCAGCATCATGTCCACTAGAAATATTTTTGCTCAAGCTAATTTTGGCTAAGCATGTAAGCCAAGTACCACTTCATGGATTTTTAACCCAATATGTGGTCAGGTGTTCTTGAGAGATACCTGCATCCCTAATTTTAATGGAGATCATTTGTTGATTCTTATAAGGATATATCCTCAATACCTATTAAATAATGCAAAATCTGAACACATGTGTCCAGCAATTAGGCTTAACATGAAGCATATCTAATTATTTAATTGGTTTCTGTAAAATAGCATCTGCACTGTGATTTTAACACAGCCAGCAGTCGGCCAAATGAGGCATGCTATTTAGAAACTCATATCTTACAGCCCATCACCAAGCTAGTCGGCCCAAGCCCACTAACCTGATTCAAGCCTTATAAGGCGGCGGAGAGAGAAAAGATTCCCCTTTCTTCCCCAATCCACCAAATCGCTTCGGCTTCCAGTTCCGCGCCCAATCTTTGCGCCTTTCGCCTCGCTAGGGTTCATTGCTAATCACGCCCCCAACTTGAGACCCGTAGAGCTCCATTCCACTGCTTCGATTCATGACCTCCCCAAGCCATTCTGTTGATCCCCCTTTCCCCCAGCAATACCGAAGGCCCTATTCGAGATCCCTGACATGGTGCCTAGAGTATGGCCAGTATCAGATTGTGACTTGGTGAAGTTGAAGTTCCTGGAGAAGCGTATGATTTTGCAGTAGCAGGAGGTTATCCACTGGTGCACCACCAAGGGAGAATCCGTTCCAGCCCCAAACCAAGTGAGACCGTGGTCTTCACCTCATTCTTCGACCACGGTTTAGCCCTCCCTTCATCGGATTTTCTTCACCAGCTTCTTGCCTTTTACCAGATCGAGTTGGTGAATCTCAATCCCAACTTGATTCTTCAGATTTTCCTCTTCATCACTCTTTGTGAATCCTTTCTAGGGGTCAAACCACACCTCAATCTTTTTCGATACCTCTTTCATATTAAGCTACAGCCCTCCAAGAATAAGATCCAGATTATTGGGGGGGCAAGCCTTCCTCTCAGAAATGAGATAAAGAAAACCTACCTCAATGTCCCCTAAAAACATCTCTTATGGGATGGCACTGAGAATGGTTTTACTATTCAAGTCTTGAACCCTCTCTTCCCCCTTTTTCTGGCTCTCCTCCATCCATCCTGCCCAACTGGTCCTCTGTGCCAACATACGAAGAAATGAGGCAAGTGTACCAGCTGATGGAGAAGATCGACCTCCTGAAGAGCATGGGCTTGACAGGTCCATGGGTGGCGAGGTGCTTCTTGAACCGCCACACCCGACCTCTAAAGGCCAGGAGCCATTTCAGCTAGGATTACCAGGGCAAAGATGATCCTAGCCGGGAATACCCCGATGTCGTTGACAAAGACAAAGTAACTGACACATTGTTAGGCTTCTTTGTCAATGGGGTTGTGGAGACCGACGACGAGGAGTGAGCCTCCAAGCCCTACTGCAACGGCAGGCTCCGGCCAACGGTAATCTTGTGATTTTGCTGTTAGCTTGATATCCATCTATGATGAATGTTTTGTGAATGCTTGTCCAATTCTGCAATGTATGATGGACGTTGTCCAAATATTTACAGGACTATGAGGAATTCGATGCTGATTCCCAGGACCAGTCGGCCGTGGGATCTAGGAAACACCCAACCAGCCCCTCTACTACCCAACCCAGCCCCAAGAGGGCTGGGAAAAGATCAGTGACTGACCAGGGGAAGAAGAAAAGCTCGCTGAGTATGGTGCAAGGGAGCTTAAAAATCAAGGACCCCACCAGCTCAGTCCCTAGGCCACCAAGCCCGAGGCCAGCACTGCCAAGTGCCTCGACCCCCCAATCGGCTGCGTCTGGCACAACGCTGACTAGGGCCAGCTCGCCTTCATCGACTGCCGCACCGACAAGCCTGACAGCTGGTGGCTCTCCACCGCCGAGCAAGCTATCAAACCCCTCGCCAACCTCCACCGGAGTGCCCCTATGGTAGTTCAAGACTTCCAAGAGGTAGTAGAGAATCTTCAATCTTCTGAGAGACTTGAATGTCATTGTAGTATCATGATTGTCAATAATTTCTGTAGGAAGCGAAGTGACATAGACCCCAGGGGGACTGCACCACCAACCCCTGTTGCCGAACCCATCTTGGCTGAGCCAGAGGCCACCCAGCTACTGAAGCTAAGGCGATCCCGATAGCCGAGCCACCAGCAGCAGCCAGCCAGGACACCATGGTTGAAGTTGCAATTCCAGCCCCTGAGCCAGCCCCAGAAGCCCCTGCAGAGGTTGAGCTGAGGCCTAGGGCCCCATCACTGGAGTTGACGTCATCTTCTGAAGAGGGTGATCTCCCTAGGCTTGGAGCTCCTCCGCCAAACCTCCCTAGAACATTTTACTGGGTCACTCCTGAGGGCGTGGCTGAGAGTTTTGAACACAATGAGCAAGCAGCTCTAAGAGAGAGGACCAATCTGATGTATGCTGCAATTGCTGTATCGAAAGGGATTCAGGTACACAGTCAATCCTGTTGTGTTTTCTCACTAATGACTTTTCTAAATCTTGTACTTTGTCTGTCGATTTTGACTGTCTTTGGTATATTTTGAGTAGAAGATGGTCGACCGCTCTGAAAAAATGGGCAAGGTCCTGACCGAGCTCGCCCCTCAGCTACTCCAGCTTCGCTAGCTCGAAGTGGCCAAGGACGACTCGCAGCGGACTAGCCAGGAGAGAGAAACATGGCTGAGGGGGTCTATGGACAAGCTCAGGGACAAAAACTGGGCCCAAGCCGAGAAGATAAGAAGTAAGTCTCCTTGTTGTTGTCTTCCCGAGTGAATCCCGAGGGCACTCCTCTGCATTATCGAGCTTTTACTATCTCATGTTGCAGACCTTGAGTCTGAGCTCAGTGCCCGGACCAAGGAGAATGAACGCCTCAAGAAGAAACTAAAAGAAGTCGAGAAGGCCAAGGCGAAGGTGGAAGCCGACTACGCCAGTAAGTTTCCTGCCCGACTATAGATTAGCTCCAACTGCTTGTTCTAGCAAACTGATATGCTTGTTGATGTGTGAGCAGTGTCCCAGGCCAACTCGAAGATCCAATTTGACGCCTTTGTGGAGGAAATCAAGATCGCCAAGGAATCACGGCAGATCATCGTTGACTCTTCGAAGACTCTCCTTGACATCATGTAGCCACACCACCCTGGGTCCAGCTCCAACTTGATCGCCCAAGTAGCAGAACGCCTCAGCGAAGCCCCGGGTATCTTGAAGAAGTACTCGGATGAGCGTGTTGCAGTAGGGGTCACCCAGGCACTTGCCATGACCAAGTCACTCTACCCCAGGGTAGACATCGAGGCCATCGGTGAGGGTTTTGCCGAGGGGACGACCCTAGAAGAAGGCTTGGAGCTGGTAAGCCAGGTGAGGGCAACCGCAGAGGCGATAGCTAGGGACCAAGCAATGTAAATATGAAACAATTATGCAGTCGGTGTCCACGGATGAACAAATGTAAATGTTGTAAATGTCTTGCTAATGTTTGCTAAATTCTACCGAGTACTTGTCTTCTCTGAATCGTCATTAGCTTTACCCAACTAGATAGTTTACGCCGAGTGATTCGAGATAAACTCAGGAAACACGTTCACCTCACAAAGTTGTACTTAGGCAAACTTAACATAGTCGTTGTAGAACTTCATGACACAAATAGAACAAGCTCGGATTTTATTACCAGAAGCAAGGCATATAATACATGTAGCCCCCGAGTCACTGATCGGTTGAGACAAACGATGCAGTGAGTCAAAGAAAAAAGAAAATACAAGACTCAGGTATAGAAAGGGCGTAGTTGTTCTATATTCCATAAGTTGCTGACTAGGACACCGTCTTCTATCTTTAGTTGATAGGCACCCAGGTGTGTTACCTTAACGATAATGAATGGCCATTTCCATAAAGGGGATAGTTTATGCCTATCTTTGGTGGTTTGTATTTTTCTCAGGACGAGATCTCCCACCAAAAAGGCATGGTCATGAACATTCCGACTGTGATAATAACGTAGGCCTTGAAGATACATTGCCGACTGAATAGTTGCGATGTCCCTTGCTTCCTCCAACTAATCAAGCTCGACCAGTCAGTCTTTGTTTGATTTATTTTTTGAGTGGGCCTAAACTCGTGGTGAGTCGAACTTCCAACTCGGTTGGTAACATAGCCTCAGTACCATAGACTAGGAAGAAAGGGAATTGCCCTATTGTCTGACTAACCATGGTTCTTAATGACCAGAGAATAGATGGGAGTTCTTGTGCCCACTGCCCTACATATGGTTGTAGTCGGTCGAATACCCTAGTCTTGATACCTTGTAAGACCATGCCATTAGCACGCTAGACCTACCCATTGCTTTGTGGGTGTGCCACAGAAGCATAATAGATCTTGATGCCTAAGTCGTCACAGAAATCTTGAAAAATGCCGCCAGTGAACTGAGTGTCGTTCCCCGTTATGATGTGGTTGGGAACTCCAAATCGGTATATGATACTCATGATGAAGTCTTTCGCCCTTGCCGCTGTTATGGTAGCAACAGGTTTTGCCTCGATCCACTTTGTGAATTTGTCCACTTCGACGAACAAGTATGTGAACCCTCCTGGCACTTTTTTGAATGGCTCGACCATGGCAAGCCCTCAAACTGCAAAGGGCCAAGAGATTGGAATTGTTTGAAGTTTTTGAGCTGGAAGATGTGTTTGTCGTGCAAAGAACTAGCATCCCTCGCATGTCCAAACTATGTCTTTAGCATCTGTAGCTGCAGTCAGCCAGAAAAAACCTGCCTGTAAGCCTTTCCGATTAATGTCCTGGATGTTACCCGACTAGATCAATTGCAGAATCTGCTTGCCCTCCTCAGGTGTGGTGTAGCGCATGAGGACTCTGGATGCACTTCGACAGTATAGATCTTGTCCGACTACAAGATAACATTTGCTTCGGTGTCTAATCCGCTCGGTGTCACTGTGATCTTCTAGGAGTTCATCATCCAAAAGGAATCTGATGATTGGAGTTCGCCAATCTTGAGAGATAATTAGTACTTCATTTGTTGCCGGGGTAGGTTCAGCCCCTAACTGCTCGAGTACAGGTTTCTTTTTGACTGATGGCTCCAATAATTGCTCGACAAAAATCCCTATCGGGACCACTTCTCGTTTGGATCCCATGTTGGCCAATTCGTTTGTAGCTTCATTGTATTGGCGTAGCACATGTGTTATGTCCAGCCCGTCGAACTTGTTTTCTAGTTTTTGCACCTCCTAACAATATGCCACCATGTTGTCGTCAAGACATGTCCAGTCTTTCATGACTTAGTTGACCACGAGTTGAGAATCCCCGCATACTATCAATCGGCGAATACCAAGTGATATGGCGATACGGAGCCCGTGGATGAGTGCCTCATACTCAGCGACGTTGTGGGATGCCGAGAAGTGAATCTGGAGGACGTACTTCAATTTTTCACCAGTAGGTGACGTCAGAACGACGTCAGCCCCTACTCCGCCGATCCGTAGGGAACCGTCAAAGTATATCATCCAGTACTCTAGCCTATCTGTATTTGTAGCCGCTTGAACTTCCGTCCACTCGGCCATAAAGTCGGCCAAGGCTTGTGTCTTGATTACTATCTGAGGTTGGAAAATGATGTCAAACACCATCAGCTTGAGCGCCCATTTAGCAATTCTGCCAGTAGCCTCGCAGTTGTGCAGGACGTCCCCAAGTGGATATGACGTGATGATGGTTACTTGATGCGACTGAAAATAGTGCACCAACTTTCGAACAGTAATGAGTAGACCATAGAATAGCTTCTGGACTTGAGGATATCCCATCTTGGAGTCGGCTAAGACTTCACTGACAAAGTAGACTGGACTCTGTATTTTCTATATGTGCCCTGGCTCTGGTTACTCGACTACCAACACCGTGCTGACTACCTGAGTAGTTGCCACCAGATACAACATTAATGGCTCCTAGGGCATAGGTGATGCCAACACTGGTGGTGATGTGAGAAACTTCTTGAAGTCCTCGAAGGCTTGCTGGCTTCGGGTGTCCATTGAAAATTCTCCGCTTTCTTTAGCAGCTTGTAAAAGGGCATACCCCGTTCACCAAGTCAGGAGATGAATCGGCTGAGTGCCGCCATGCATCTTATCAGCTTTGAACGTCCTTCCGGCTAGTCAGGAGTGCCATGTTCATGATAGCGTTGATTTTCTCTTGATTGGCCTCGATGCCTCGGTGTGATATGATGAAGCCGAGTAATTTTCCTGAAGGTACTCCGAAGATGCACTTTTCCGGGTTCAACTTTATCTTGAATCTCCGAACGCTTTGGAAAATTTCCTCTTAGCTAGCGATAAGGTCTTCCTTGACTTTGGTCTTGATTACCACATCCTCAACATATGCCTCCACATTGCGCCCAAGTTGAGTGTGAGGACACCAGTGGATAGGATGTTAATACGTTGCCTAGATGTTTTTTAACCTGAACAGCATAGTGACACAGCAGTATGCTCCAAACGACATGATGAAAGTAGTTTTTAGGCAGTCATCCTCTTTCATACTGATTTGATGATATCCCGAGTAACAGTCGAGAAAACTGAGTAACTCACACCCCGCGGTTGAATCAACCACCTGATCTATTCTTGGTAGACCAAATGGATCCTTGGGGTATGCTTTGTTTAAGTCGGTGTAGTCGACACACATGCGCCATTTATCGTTCTTCTTCCGGACCAGAACTGGGTTTGCCAGCCAATCCGGGTGATAGACCTCTTTGATGAACCCGGCTGCAAGGAGTTTGGTAATCTCCTCGCGAATAGAATCTTTGCTGTCCTGTGCAAAGCGCCGCAACCATTGTTTGACTGGTTTGGCGTCTAGCTTGACTTTGAGAGAATGCTCGATCACCTCCCTTGGTACACTAGGCATGTCAGAAGGTTTCCAAGCAAAAATATCCCTATTCGCCTGGAGGAAGGTGACGAGCGCGTCTTCCTATTTTGGGTCGAGTCTGGTCCCAACGAGTGCAGTTTTGGAGGGGTCGGAAGAGTGGGACTCTTCTTTGTTTCTGAATCCGCTGAAATTCCCGACTTGGCTGTTTTTTTCGCCGAAACTTACGTCCTATTTTGCAGTTGTCGCGGCCAGTCGGATGTTATTCTGCCCGACTACCGCTTCTTGAGATTGGGCCAGCTCGCAGCTCTCCATGTCGTAGGTGAAGGCTTGCTTGACATCGCTGCATAGGGAGAGTACTCCTGCTGGTCCTGGCATCTTGAGCACCATGTATGTGTAATGAGGCACTGCCATGAACTTGGCTAGTGCTGGCCATCCGAGTATGGCGTGATATGCGGTCTCAAAGTTGGCAACCTCAAAGTAGATATTCTCGGTGCGGAAATTATCCCGCGTGCCAAAAGTTACTGGCAAAGTAATCTGTCCGAGTGGAGTAGAAGAGAGGCCGGGAATTACCCCATGGAAGGGCACTGTACTCGGCCGTAGCTCGGATCGAGGAATCCTCATCTCATCAAGCGTCTTGGCAAACAATATGTTGAGAGCGCTTCCTCCGACGATAAGGATCTCCTTCAGCTTGATACTTCTGATAACCGGATCCAGGATGAGTGGGTAATGCCCTAGGTGTGTGACTCGGTCGGGGTCATCTGCGCGATCAAATGTGATTGCCATCTTTGACCATCGCAGATATTGAGGGGCGTTTGTTGAGACCGAGTTGACTTCTCGGGCTATTAGCTTCTGCTTTCTCTTGGACTCATAAGCAGACGGCCCTTCGAATATATGATTGAGCTCAGCCTGGGGATCTTGGAAGTCACCAGCTGCACTTGAGTCTAGCTTGTCTCTGTCTTTGTTGTTTCCAGATGTTGAGGTCTGCTCGGAAGCAAACTTCTTGAGCATGAAGCAATCCTTAGCCGCGTGTTTCCCCTTAGGATGGAAAGGGCATGGCCTGTTCATGACTTTCTAGTAGTCATCCGTCCTTGGGGGTCGCGGCCGAGGGCGCTCCACAGCAGCCACCATGTTGTCCGACTTGCACTTGCAGTTGACAAACTTGTTCAATGTTGCCTCGTCGTTGTCTTTTTTGTCCTTCTGCAGGTGCTCCTTTTTGTCATCAAGGGCCTCAGCTACTGCGTCGATCGAGTTGGCATAGTTGTTTGCCATGTCAAACAGAGCTTTGACAGAGGTAGGAGGCTTCTGAGTGAACTTAGCGATGAGCGGGGTACCCTTGACTCCCTTGCGGATGGCGGCGATGACAACCTCATCCTTGATCTTTGGGGTTGAGTTCCTCTTCTCAAAAAACCTCTTGATGAAATCACAGAGAGACTCATTCTTCCTTTGATGGCATTGATATAAGTCGTACTCGGAAGATGGCCTTTCGTAAGTCCCTTGGATATTTGCAATGAAGCATTCCCGGAGTTCTCCCCAGGAGCCGATTGATCGCTTGGGAAGTCCTATTAGCCATGTCCTCACCGAGTCGGCTAAGGTGACCGGGAGGTAGTTAGCTATGGCTTTGTGATATCCTCCAGCTACACGAATCGCCAGAGTGTAGATTGTGAGCCAGGACTCAGGGTTGACCTTCGCATCGTACTTTTCAATTCCAGTTGGCTCGAAGCCAGATGGCTAGTCGACTTGTTGTAGCTCGTGGCTGAACGCTGGTACTCCTTCGTCTGCGTGGGGGCTTCGACTCCGTCTGTGGTGATGAAACAGCTCACGGTGGAGGCCGAAGTGCTCGTTCTCATCTTCTAGTCGGTGACGCTCGTCTTCCTCGTGTTCGCATCATCAGGCGTTGATATCTTGCCGGAGATCACGCTGTAGTCGACCTCGGGCATCTCGGTTGTCACGGTGGTCGTCCTGATGTCGCTGCCACCGATCATCATTTTGCCAACCGAGTGACATGTGGCGTGACTCCGTGTGTCGCTGACTGGAGCCAACAGCCTGTCGTCGTGCTGAGGTAGATGAGATCGCCGTATCAGAAGCCTTCCTATGGATGGTATAAGTGTATCTCCCAACTGTTGCCATGGCTGGAATGCTGCAGCGATGATCATGGCTTTAATCCTTGCAATCGTCAGGGTGGCCTAGTGATCAGGGCCAAACTGTAGTGTATCCAGTAAGGTGGCAGCGGCCACCACGTTCTGTTGAGGAGTTATGAAGACGCCATTGTCGCCGATTCGGGTTTGGAGGATTTCTTGTTGAGCAGTCTGCCCAGCCTTGTGCAGATTGTCGTTGTGGGCATCGCACTCAGCCTGTAAACGTCTTGCATCTTCCTCCTGTTGTTTTCGCAGTCGGCGTGCCTCCTCGTCTTGCTGATCGCGTAGTCGGCGTGCCTCCTGAGTAGGAGTAGAGCCCTTGGACGTCATGAAAACTTCACGCGGCGGAGAGAAACTTGTCGAACTACAATCCGACTGGGAATCGGAATCAGAATCGTTGAGGGGGGTAATGACGACTCCAACCTCCCTAGATCCAATCTCGAGTGACTCTAGGCCGTATCCGAGTTGAACTCCAGGGGATCGGATCTGCCCCATCAGATGCTAATTAAAATTATCCGTGGTGTTGCCGAGTTCGAACAGGAGATTGACAATCTCCTCCTCTCTTAGCCCGATCTCGGCTGGCTCAAGACCAAGTCCGAGTCGAACACCAAAAGAAAGAGTTGTCCCTAGACCCAAGCGTCTTGGGGATTGCCACAGCATATCATCGAAGATTGCTGCAGCGTTGAGTGGGCCGACCGGCATGGAGTCGGCTTGATTTCTGGCCGCTTGGATTAAGTCCGAGTTGGATAGGGTGAGCTTGCCGAACTTGTCGGCGATGAATTCGAGGCTCCCGAAGCTAATCGTCTACCTGGGGAAGAACTTGATACCGTCGACTCCGGTGATTGGATCCATCAGACTTGATGAAGATGATCTCGACGAAATCCCTGCCTGGCATGCCAATTGTCGATGTTTTGTATCAGCAATAAGAATATGGGGCTACTCGTGAGACCTAAACTTGATGGATTGCAAAGGAGCACAAAACGATTTATCCTAGTTCAGGCCCTCAAGGTGAGGTAATACCCTACTACCAGCTGTTGTGTATTACCTTTGAGGTTGCTCTAGTGAGATTCTGTTCTCTACCCTCAGGGGGCTCCCTACCTCCCATTATATACCGAGAAGGCAAAGCTATAGGGTAGGAATCCCAGTAGGACTCCAACCAAGGCATTTTCTTCTAGAGATACAACATGCCCGACTAGGACTATATCCTTTTCTTATCATATAAGGTAATATTCACCGAGTCCTGTTGTATCCCTAAATCTCCTCGGCCCCTCGCCTCTCTATATATAGACCTCCTCACTCGGGCCTCGTGGACCGAGGCCCAGTAAGAGTCTACTCGGATCTCTATCCGAATCGAGCCTATATTCGAATCACATTCGAATAAGTATTCCAACCCGTTAAGCGTGCGACCCTGTAGGTTCACGTATATTTTGTCGCAACCCAGAAACGCCTTTCTGGTCACCCTGTTAATAGCGGCCTCTAGCAAGGCATATTCACCCCAAAATATACGTAAAGATCATATCGGCTGAACCTGTAATGTTCTCATATACAAATCCCTTTGCATCACGATATCGATTGAGCTCAAGGCGAGACTTGTGTCATCCTCTTAACAGCTCAATCACTCTCTCGATCCTGTGATGGATTACAAACTTGTGATTGACACCTCAATCACACTAGCATGGCCATGCACTTCCATAATCCATTACATCGAGGGGCACAAAGATATCTCTCCCGTAAGGAGGGGCAAATTCTATCTCGATCATTCACATCCCACTACATGTTTCATAGGAAACCCGAAGACTACTTTTATGACTACCCAGTTACGGAGTAGTGTTTAGTAGTCCCAAAATAAGCTACTACGTATGTTGGGAACCATGATAATCTCAAGTCTAAGGACTCTACATAAACACTACTTGAGACTAACTGATGACACATGAAATCTCTACAGTATCCATGACGGGTCTATCTAACATATGTTCACTAACATATATCCATATTATCGATTTGGTATCTCCATACCATGATCCATGAGACATGATCATCAATCAATACATATGCTATGTTAGAATCATATTTGTTCCTCATATGATATATGATCAGGGATTATTTAGAAATAGCAATATTTGACATTAAGAGTTTTATGAATAAGTCACGTACTCATTGATCAATAATGATAATGTCTATTTTAAGGAACAAATCAATACATTATAAACATAGCATGTGATATATATAACATCTCCATGTTGTCTCTAGGGTATATCACTAACAATAATGTGCATACAGTATACATTTGTTCGAATTTTAATATACCTCCTTTTCATTATGACATGTCTTATCTAGAGGATTGCTTGAGTATAAATAATTCTCTATCTAGTTCCTCTAGTTGTTTAATTGAGTTGCAGGTTGGTTTGCAAGAAGGAAAGTGTTGTGAGCTGCACGACACTACAAAGTGTTCTCCGTGTTTAAAAATTTCAGAATCCAACCATATGCACAACACTACCTCACCTTATGTTATGAAAGATAAAGATATGTTCATCAGGCTTAATGATAAGGTGAAACTGCGGACGGTTTCCAATCAAGAAGGGGAGGATGATGAGAACATCACTAGCTCGGATATGACCATAGCTACCTTATGTACTCATCAACCAAAGGTTCATGCTTTCTACGTAAGATTTACGTGTTATATATTTGAACAGGCATTACTGCACCATGAATTTTGTATGTTCTCGTTTGCAGAGATACTTGCTTGGATGAAGGGAAAGAGACCGAGCGGAAGGAACGTATGGATGATCAAAGAAGTTGATTGGGGACCAAACCAAGACCTTATCCAAATCTACTCCTACATCACCACGTCACTTTTGGTCCATAGAAGGCAAGAGATGAAGTTCTGCAAGTTTTGGATTCGGATTCGGGCCTCCTGACAGCATCAACTTCAAATGGACCTAGCCGCTGATCCAGAAGGACTCTCAGGGCCCATGAGTACTTGTTGGAAAGCTTATGGAGTCTACTTTCAGATGGTTTTGGTCCCACATAAAAATTTCTCCTGAGCTGTCCGAAATCATCGAAACAAAATACATACCTCTTCTAGTCCGATTCTGTTTGGGCCTTGGGCCTTGTAATTGTGTCGTGGGCTAAGCCCAAGGGGTGTGCGCCCTAGGGTTAACCCTAGGACGTCCCAACTCATATATATACAGTAGCCGTTGTTGGTTAGGGTCGGGTTTTGGTTAGATTATTGTGCCATTGTAGTTTCACCGTCTAGATTGGTTTGTAAGACCCCAACTTCGTGTGCTAAATATTCATCTGCAATTCAGATTACGTTCTTCCTTGTTCGTGTGAGTTTCTTCAATTGCTTGCAGGGATAAAACCTTTGTGGTGAGGTCAACTACGTGAGAACGTGGTTGATAACAATTAGACGTATGGGTGTAGCGGTTGCGAGGTGACGATCACTGATCGGAAGCCTCAAAATGTGAATGTCTTCACGTCGCCAAATCGAACCTATCGGAAGATCGAACACCCAGGTGCATCCCCCTGCGCGGCCATGGAGGCAGGCACAGGACCGGTCCAGGGCGGTGGCGAGGAGGGTACACAACGAAGCTCAAGGCACGGGCCGGACATGAGGACGATGAGGTCGCACGGAGGCGGGGCGAGCTGATGTCCCGCGGCGCAACTTAGGCGAGGAGGACCTCTGGTAAATCCATCTTAGTCCCGCCCCTCGATTTTTTTTTGTTTTGATTTTGGGGATTTCTTGATTCGGGATTTTTGGGGAAAAATTTCTTAGGGTTTCGGCCGAAGGGGATTTAGAGATTTTGAGTTTCTTATCCCAAATTTGACTCCCCTCCTTCTAATTGCTGCCCAAACCAAAGCCAATTAGATAAAGCCACGGCATTAGGGCTTCAACCGGGATGATGATGGATGTATGTGACGGCTAAGGGTGCTCTGATACCACAATGTTACATCTTAGGATTACTCTAATCCTTAGCCTACACATAATCACTATAAGATTTTGCGGAATTGGGTTAGTTTATTGACCAGTTGAAGTGGAGCCCATTAGTGCCGTAGTTGAAGTCGATGGCGATGCAGTATGAAGCCGTCCGACGTGTGGGTGGCGTCGCCCTTCCGGCCGCCACCTGCACTGACCAGCGATTGAGGAGGAGATCGACCTTCGGTCTCCTTCCAGCGCGTTCAGGATCGGTTAGGGTTTTTCGGAGTTAGCTTAACGTGCGTAGATCGTCACCTATTCACGTGCCGTAGCCCCCTTTTATCTTTAGGGCTAGAGGAGATCGGGAGTGATTCCATTAGGAAGAAAAACGGGCGCTTCCGATCATTGCGCATATGTGGGAATCGGTCCACGTCGTTATCGGTGCGTGGGACTTAGCCCATGCGCCTCCTCCTGGCTCGTGGGTTAGTAGATCAACCAAAATCATCATCATCATCAGCTCATCATAACATATAAGGTCACTGTACAGCTATATTAATACATGTATGGAACATGCAGAAGAACAAGAGAGGCATGTGGGAGCTCATGCATTGTCACACAATTATTCTTCATTTGGAATCAACAAAACTAATAAAAAACAAGTAATCCCCGTTGTCACCTTCAGGTTGATCCTAGCATGCCTACGTGGATGCGACATCCTTCCCGCTTACTGCAATGAAAGATATGTCCTCTTCTCCATCAAACCGCATGCCCAATCATTCAGTCAGCCATGGTCGTCGTTGGCTTGAGCTGGTGTTGCCTGGTATCATGGGGCCGGCAGATTGTAAACTGTATAGTTTTTGCTTGCTGTGAGCTAGCTAGAGCCTAGAGGTCGGGGCAATGACGACACGGTGGGAGACGGTGGCATTCATCCTGCGCAACGTGTGGGTGCTGCTCGATGGCTGGATCGCGGTCTGCTGCCTCACCGCCGACGAGCTCGTGGGCCTCCTCCGGTCGGCGGTCGGCTGATTGACCGATGACGCGTGACCGAGCTAACTAACTGCAGCTGCAGGTTCGTCAGTTGCTATCATTCATCTTTGCTTCCTTCTGAAATAATACCATGTGCCAGCATTTGTGTATATTTTGGACAATGTTTTTTAGGCAGCTCTCGGTGTGCTGAACGGCGGTGCCTTACAAGCGGCATGTAAAACTAGAAACATTGTTAGTGCAAAATTAATTAAGTATTAGCTATTACAAACTTAAAAAATAAATTTATTTGCTTTTTTAAAGAATTTTCTATATAGAATTTTTTTGCAAAAAACATCTCGTTTAATATTTCGGGAAGTGTGCTTACCGAAAACAGGATAATAAGCTTAAGGTAGAAGCATAATCAAACACTACCTTAGTTACTTTTTTTCTTCACCTTCTCTGCTTAATTAGGTAAGTAGAAACACATTTTTCATATGACTCATTTCTCATGACATGCCGGCCTAGACTTATCTTATTAGTGCTAACAAGCTAGCAAAATTGAGTAATAGAAATGAGCTTATGAAAGAGGGCTAGGGGTGTTATTGAAGTTAGCTGATATAGCGGAACGACGACTAACCTCCCTGATCTTCTCAGCCATTGATCAACATAGAGACGCCAAATGACGATATATGAACACAGGATATTTGTTAATGAGGTTTAGCCAAAGCCTAATCCTCGGGGTTCTGATTATAGACGCTCCTCTCCAATCAACATAGCACACCTAGCTGTTACGAGTCCATGGCCTCACCACCATCCTTTCCTTGTGCGCTTGCGCTACATTGTCGTTACATAGTTACATTTGTGACACCCCACTCTTATTTAAATGGTTACCGGGTTACAGAGTCTAACTTTAACTCCATCTCTTACCATCTAATATGACTCTAAGTCCAACTTTAACTAATAGGACTAGTATATTTCACACCTATTCTTATAAACTTCACCTTGGCGAATATACGCCATCTAAGAATCACCATGGCGATCCACCGGTCCTCCAAACTTAGGTTGTCTTCATTACAGATTCACCACGAACCACCTGACGAGCCTGCCACAGACTCGTCATGAAACAACGGATACTTCTCCTTTGGATTTGGGGGATTGCAAGGTGAGTATATGGAATACTTAGCAAGTGCACGGAAATATGCATATGTACAGGCTAACAAAAAGAGGCAAGGGCTATTTTGCATAACACAACAGTTGCATTTAAAACAGATATTTAAACACGTTCAAATAACATAAGTTTTCCAACCAACCATCCCAACCATAAAGGGGTACTACAACCAGACAGAACCACACAGCTATCATATTAATTCACTTAGCACATAGATCCTTCCCAAAGTAAATGTATTCACAAAACTACCCCTTATGTGAAATCCCCGAGCATGTCCATGACCGCGGCTATTCGAGTAGATTGATTTAACACTCTACAGAGGCTGTACAGCTTTATCCACAATATACATAATCCTTTTGACAGCCAATCGTTATTATCACACTACATGTTGTGTGTAGCCAAGAAATCCGTAACAAGGCTTTTTAGAAACTTCGCCTCAACTGTCTTCCCCATTCAACAGTTTTCCCCCACATTGTAGAAAAGTCCCCATGGTGCTAACCAAAACCTACTCTAACCACCTGGGCCGACATGCCAAGACTCGAAATCTTACTGAGCCAGTTCCTTTCCATTAGGACATGTGGTTGTACGATGGGGCTTAGTTTAATGGCACATAAAGTAAAAGTCCTTTACTGACCAGGGCAACTTGCCAACATCTATAACAACACACAATTTTAAGTAGCAGACCGGGAGCACGTAGTTAACTCTTGTGTAGCTATCGAACACACGGCATATATTAAGGGCCCAACATATAGTAAGGGCCCATATCGTGCCTTACCACCTATCTAGGTTCACACATAACCATCAATCACCCCAGTCAAAATCATTTTTACCCACTAGTTCATTACTACACGGTGAAACACATTCAACCAGAGGGACAACGCATAGTCACATAGTTCATATAAAGACAGTGATAAATATATCATTAATCAAAATTATTTTCCTTGAAAAACAATTTAAGCAATGCTAGGCATAGCTACTCTACCCTGAGTTGAGTCCCAATATTCAACTCATTTAATAAAGCTAGGGTGACAAGATATCATAGGTAAACAATAGTAATCAAGGCATGAAATGATAGCAAATAGGTCATGCTACCCAATACGATATTTTGAAAACAAATAATGCATGGTTTCAAACAAAACAATTTATAAATTGCGATCAATGTGATAAAAAGGTGCACTTGCCTTGCTTCAAGCACTGTTCCTACACCATGTCTTTGGCGGTGACGAACCGCTCCTCGGCACCAACATCTACAGGTGCGCAAATGAGAAACAAATAAACAAATAGAAAAGGTAGGCTAAATAACAAACTGAACCATGGGTAGAGCTCGATTTTAGAAAAAATTAGAAAGTAGAACGGTTCGAATCGGAGTTCGGACGGAAAAGTTATGGCCTCCTGAAGTTTGAAAACAGAGAAAATCCAAGAATAAAAAGAAAAGGAATATTCTCGGGAATAACCTTCAAATTTAGAACTAAAAAGAATTATTTTTGAAAAGGCTGACAAGTGGGGTCCACGGGTCAGTGACCCGGTCCACGGTGGTCTAGGTCCATGGAACAGGAGGGAGAAAGGGCGGTGACAAGGCGGATCTAGGGCTGACGTGGCCTCCAGATGGTTTATGTGGATCAGACGGTTCCAAACGAATTGGGTTGATCCGACGGTTGAGATTGGATCAGATCTGTGCCGCGGAGTCCATATGTTAGTCACTGAGGGAATTCACTGATGGGGCCCGTATGTCGGCGACACCAGGTAGGGGACATGTGCCCACACACACGACGTCGGCATGACGCACGCTGTGACCACAAGGACGGTGCGGTGACCGTTCGACGGTGTGATGACAACGATGGCGACCGGTGGTGGCATCGAAGCGGCTCTGTTGTGCGGTGGTGGAGAATAGCGAAGAATAGAGAGAATGGAGGCGGACCAGAGAGAGCGGCTAGCCTCCGGAACGGCAACGCGGGCGCTTGATGGCAAAGGTGGTAGAGCAGAGGTGGCACCGGAGAGGAAGAAGAAAGATGACGAGAGGGAGGCGGCAAACGCGAGCTCACCAGCGGCTTTAGGATCTCATGATGACGACAACGGCTGCGGCGGCTAGAGCTACTAGCGAGGCGGTGAGAAGGAGCAGAGGCGGTGGCGGTTTGCTAGGGTTTCTAGAGAGCAAAGGGGAGGGTGCAGCACAATTTATATATAGAGAGAAAGGCGGCGGTGAGTCCAGTAGCGGCACGTGAGGAAGTTCGGAGGCGGCATGGCGGCGCGTGGGCCGAGTCGACCAGGGCAGTGGCGCGGGGAGGGGGTCTGGGCCGTGGTGGAGCGGCGGAGGAGAGGTGCGTGTTCGCGCTGGGTCTCTAGGCGCATAGAAGGAAGGCGGCGGCATCAAAGTCCTAGTCGGCCTCGGGCGGCGGCGGGAGGAAGAGTAAAGGAAAAAAGAAAAGAGAAGGGAAAAAGGAAAAAAGGAAAAGGGAAAGGGAAAGATGAAAAAGGAAAAGCCAGGGGTTTTCTAGAAATTTGGCAAAATTGGAAAATTGGAATTTTAGGGAATTTAGGAAGTTTCTAGAAATTGTAGGAATTGGGGAAACTTGGATATTTCTGGGAATTTAGGAATATTTCATGGAATTTGGAAGTTTCGAAATTGAAACTGAAATTTAGTACAAATGAAAATAGGAATTGAGCTCCAAATGAAAATAGGAATTGAGCTCCACCCATAATTAATCAAATTAAATCCAAATAAATCCTGATAAATATCAAATTAAAAAGCGACTAGTTAAAATAGCGGCGCAACTAACTTATTTAGGCCACTTTAAATCTATTTTTATTTATGAAATTTTAATTAAGCTATTTTTGAAATTCCCAGACGGCGAAAAACTTGATGTGACAGACAGGTGCAACCACCGGGATCCTAACCGGCTGAGCTACGGTCGGTCGCAAATCAACCCCAAATTTGAAGTCATGTAGGCGGTATGGTCTGATTTGCTTTAATGAAACTTGTCTGGTAGCATTCCACGTTAACGAGAAAGCCATCGTCATTTCAACTAAAAACACATTGGAAGGCCATATTAATCCGGATTTGGAAATTTGAGATAAAAATTTTTATCAGCTTTTATGTTTCGTTAATATTGCACTCAAAGCAGTTTGAGGTCCAAAGATGGATTTTTCAAAATAAAAATAAAAAAGCCAGCACTACATAAACTTTTTATTTTCAATTTTTTTTGCAGAGAAACTTCACATAAGCTTTGACTGTCAAGCATGCTAGTGAATGAAATAGCCCCTTACTCTTTTTTAAGACTAGCTGAATGCCCCTGCTTTGTCATGGATAAATTTTTCTTATATAAATTGAACTAATCAACATCATACATTTTGACATGGAGGGAGTATAATATTGTCTAAAATAAATAAAAATATAATTTTTATAAAATGTGTTACCATCTTTTTGCTATCCATTTAGATTTATTTGGTTTTTAATATTAACCTTAATTTGATTTTATATGTGGCTATGCATTTAGATTTGTTTGGTTTTTAATATTATAAGAAGTTCAAGTACTAATTTGTAAAATTTACAATAGAAACAGGTGTGATGGTAGATTTACTCTCACAATTACTATATTTTTTTAAAAGAAGTATAGATGAAGGCTTGAGCTCTGCCTTTATTTACCAAAAGGC
The DNA here is from genome assembly GCA_003991445.1 of Oryza meyeriana var. granulata. NCBI lineage: Eukaryota > Viridiplantae > Streptophyta > Magnoliopsida > Poales > Poaceae > Oryza > Oryza meyeriana. The sequence continues at coordinate 178,100 of RYFJ01001990.1, read as the reverse complement.
AGGGCAACAACACAGATTTAAGATAACAAAAACTAGATGGCAATGTTACGCTGATTCAAATCTTCGACTATTAGATGAGCAACAAATAGATCAGATAGAAAATATTCATATTTAATTTGAAATTCGTTGTGGCTTTGCTGATTTGTTTTTTTAAACCGATCATCACCAAACGACAGTGGTACGGTATATCCAGCGGGGTATACATGGCCATTCGAAGTTGGACAAATTGCGTTTGCTATTATTAGTCAGAACATGGCCAGATGGCCTCATGTATAACAAGTGCTAATATGTATAATCACATGTGTTAGCTTGTCGTCACGTACTCGTCAATCATGTAGTAACTGAAACTTGTGTCAGCTCTAATATGGTACTTGAAAGGTAAATTATGTCATTTGAAGATCAAATTAAGTACCGGTTGGTTCTCGCCAAAACCGTCGGTGCAAGTGGTCTAGCATTTGCCCCCCATACTATTTTCTAAACCCTAGCAAATAGTAATTGGTGCCCTTTTTTCCATTCCAGGTCTTGCATGTTGCCTGGAATGGAGGATGATTGTTTTTTACAGGTGGAATAGAGGATGATCGAAATCGACGTACAGAAATTTTTCTAGTTAAATGTAAATGGTGAAGTGCTCATACATTGTTTTCTTATGAAAAATAGATCAATTAATGTACAGGATATTGTAATTTGAACATTGTGCATTACAAATCATTTATGTTTCATGCACAGGCTAGGGTTTCTTAAGCAGACTTTACTGGTTCTCAAGCATAAATTGAAAATATGTTAAATATGTTGCAGAACGCCTCTGCAGGTAGTCCTTTTTTGGGTTCGGTCGGGGGTATCTACAAGTAGTTCAGTGCCCAAGGAATTGTGTACGAATCTGTAGATTTTCGCTAGAGATCTGTCATTAAAATTGCAAGGAAGATACGCAAATTACATAGTAGTGATTGTTTGGTTGCCCATACCACGATTTAGCCCGCTCCTAACACTAGTACAAAACAGGCTATTGCAGGCGGTCAAAATTAGTTTTTGCAGCGACCAAAGGTAAGAGAAAATCGTTAATTTTCGCAGGAGGGCCTTCATCCGCCTACGAAATCGATTTTCGAAGGTGGGCACCCTTTCACAGGCGGCACCCTTAAGTCACTCGCCTGCAAAAAAGGCTTCTTGCCAAAAAAAAATCGATTTTCGCCACATGCGCGCATCGACAGCAGTAGTGGACGAGCTCTCCTTACTGGTACCGTGGACGAGAGCTTACGCTTGGATCTGGTGGAACCTGCCGAAGTCCTGCTGCAGCCTGAGCTCGGCTCGTGTCTGAGCTCCTCCGCTGGATCCGCCGCCCGCACCCCGCTGCAGCCCGTACGGCCCCCGTGCCCGAGCTCTACCGCCAGATCCGCTGCCTGCGCACCAACGAAGTCCGCGCGCACCCCGCCGCTCACAACCTGCTCCCAAGCTCTGTCGCCAGATCCACTGCCTGCACACCAACGAAGTCCGCACGCGCCCTGCCGCAGCCCACGCGCCCCTTGCTCCCGGGCCCGCCACCGTCGATCCACCGCCATAGGGAGGAACTGGAGGGAGGGAGGGAGGGCAGGGCCACCAGGAGGCTGAGCTCGCCGCTGGCAGGAGGCGGAGCTCCACCCGCTGCCGGCGTTGAGGGAGAGGGAGAGAAGAGAGGTGGGCGAGGGAGAGGTGCTGTCGGTGGAGACTTAGCGAGTTTCTATATTGGTGGAGGAGACACGTATATAATCTGTCATTCAACTTCTCATAGTTTTGCGTTTGAAAATTGATTTTCATAAGTGGCCACTAACGAGGTAGGTTTACAGGTGGATCTTTGTCACGTCCAGAATTTCCATCTAAAATTTGAAAGTTTTATTGTGTGTAAATCCTTATTTAGAAATCAACCGAGACACACATAACATAGTTCATAATCAAAGTAATTGTATACATATCGAAAATATTTATTACAGAGGTAAACAGTGCCTCTCAAAATAATAAAATTCTAGCAGCGGAAATTAAGTTAAAACGACGTGACGAAACTCACTCCACAAACTTGACCGGGCTCCCGCTTAATCCTCCAAGCAGTCCTCCTCGCTGAAGTACTCCTCTGAATAATGATTGTTGATTGCAAGGTGAGTATATGAAATACTCTGTAAGCCACATAGCAAATATGCAAGTGTACAGGATAACAAATTATGGCATAATATGGCTAATTTGCACAAACAGCATTTAATAAAGTATTTAAGACAGTAGTAAAACATCAATAATTATTCAACATTATCCAATGCTATACTATTCACCAAATGGCATAGCCCCAATCACTCCAACCTGGAGCTAACCAAGATTCATCCTTCAATAATTAAATTTAGTTAATGTGGGACTAATCACAGAAAACATTGCTAGGCTCGCCCTTAACCATGGGCACGGCTATTTAAATAATTTTACTCTGGCTAGAGGTGTACCAATTTACCCACAAGACACAACTCCACAATACATCACTGTAAGCCTTGATACCACCACGGTACCTCAAAAAGGAATTGTGACAGGATTATCCATGTAACTCGCACAATAGGAGAGGCTCTCGCCAAACCTCCGGTCTCCGATAGGGGTGATCAAGTGCCTTCCCACGAGACGGCTCAACACCCGAAGCATGGTCTTATTGTCACTGCCATGTGTGGACTTATATTAGCCACAAACACGCCCTGGTGCCTCCTATTGAACTCGGCACACTTCAAACTCCTGCTATCCCATTCTAGCTTGTGGTTAGCACGAGTGTTGCTTTGCAACAAGTAGTCTGTGAACCAGTCCTTAACTATCACGAGCACCGCTAGCAACATTCATAACCCTAGTGCTCGCAACCCACCTTTTTTATCAAGTTTTAGTGGACCATTAAATTATCCCCGCATGACCACAGTCGTAAATAGAATCATCATTTCATGTGACTAGATATTATAGTCACCATTAATGTTATAGCCCCCAGAAGTTATTCTATAGTTTGCTAAGCATAGCTAAGCAGAGTCCTAGAGGTAATCTAGCTAACTAATAAATAAAGCTAGCTAGTCATATTTATCCCATAGGAACAATATCTAGTAAATAAGTCAAAGGGGCCATAAACAAAGATTAGGGTTTCCCTTTACCAATGACATTCCAAAATAAATGAAGAGTTGAAAGGAAATATAGCTTTAAACATAGGAACGATATGCTCAAAGGGATTTAAGAATCTGTGTGACTTGCCTTGCTGCTCCTCACAGGCCTCGAAACTCTCCTCGAAAAACTCCGACTCTTCTTGAGCGTCGGCGGGTAAACGCAATAAACAAAAATGAGCAAAATAGTATATCAACACACATGAACAGTATAATATTATATTTTTCATGGGTAGATCTTGATTTTTAAAGAATTTTGCAAGTTGAATCACCCCAATTAGAGTTCGGATGAATTAGTTATGAATTTTAGAAGTTTAAACCCCCTTTAAAAGCTTTAAAAGAATTAAACCGATTTATTGCGTCATTACTGAATTAATTTAATTCAGGAAAAGTTTTATGGTGTCATCAGAGAGAGAGAGGGGTGAACCACCGGCTGACTGATGGGGCCCACCGGACAGAGAGAGGAGGGGAGAAAGAAAAGGAAACAGTGTTGGGCTGGATTCGGCCCAAGCACATGAAAGGGGTTTTTCTTTGTTTTTCTTTTATTTAAATACTGTGAGCTCTATTTAATTCATTAAAAATACTTTTCTTAATCAAATAAATCCCAAAAATTTTAGAAAATAGATAATTAAGCAAAGAATTTTATAAAATTATTTCCAAGCCTATTTTGCTATAGATTTTTCTCTGTTTTTATTATTTTCACTCCTTGAGGCTTTTAATTTAATTTCTAAAATTCTTTTTTTCACAATTATTTTTATATGGGGATAAATTCAGGGTGTTACAACCTCTTTAGTGGCAGCCTGTGAAAATTAATTTTCACAGGCGAGTTTAGACCACTTGAGCTCCTTGTTATTATTATAGGTGAAATTTTTTATAGTCCGGTTGTAAAAATAAACCCCTCCCACCTGCAAAAATAGTTTTTGTAGTAGTGTAATGAGCTATTAGGCTAATTTTGGCATCAAGGATGGGTACAAGTGGAACTTTTTTGTTGACTTGATTGGTTGGTCCTAGATGTGGTGATGGAAGTATGAAATAGTTCGTAGTATTTTTTACTATGAAACTATTGGGGAAACCCCTACGGTATATTGATTTTATTAAGAGTTTATATATAACATCAGAGTTTACAGAGTGTTAATCCATGATTGAAGAAAAGGTCTATTAGCAACATCAGAGTTTACTTAGCAATGCCACTGGTCGTCCCATAGCAATACTGTATTTCCTCTACCCACAATTGGACTTTCAATTTCTCTGAATAAAACTACATAGTGCATCAAATCCTTCCACCAAAAGTGTTATGCCCAAAAATTTAGCCAATTTCCAGACTATTTTGTATATTACAATCCCTATCCAGGAATCAAGCCAGGGTAGATAAAATGACAAATTAATATACAAAACTAAATGTAGATTAAATGTAAATACTTATAGAAGAGGCACTTAGTTCCCACACGAAAGAAGTCAGCAATGGAAAAAGTGAATCTATTGTGGCTTCAACTCCACTTCATAGGCAAACTCAACTAGGGTATAAGCCTTGGTCCTCTCAGTCCGTCTTCAGCACTAAAGATCTTCACTTCAGAAAGGGGGAATATAACAAGGCTAAGTACCACCTACCATACTCAGCAAGTCACAGCAATGATGCATTCATGCACGGGATTGCAATAGGAGGCTGGTGGCTCTTTTACATAAAGGCATTTGCAAACAATTGTATTCAAAATGGTAAAATAGTTCAGTAATGAAGTCAAGATTATTCTCCACTAAACAACGTTATACCACGTTGATCAGGCTCAACCAACCCTGAACTTAACCAGTTCCATTATGTCAAGTTTAATTAGGGTGGGACTAATCACGGTGAATCTCGATCTGTCGCCCATAATCGCAGGCACAGCTATTCAAAAAGATTTACTCTGGCCAGAGGTGTACAACTGTACCCAAGACACAGCCCTGCACAAAGGCTGTAACAAGACCGTTCGCAAAACTCTCCCCAAACCATCCACACCACGCTAAGTTTGCACTATCCCGCATAATGCGTACCATGTCGGGCAAGCTACCCCCCTTGTGCCACGGTGGATCCGAAAGCCGATCAGTACCGAATCCAATTCGACCCAACTCCATCACGCCGACCCGCTTCTTTGATGCCTAGAAGAGGGAAGAGCTACACTATAAGCCCAACTGTTGCCCACTCTGGCTTGTGGTAAGTAAGAGATGCCTCACAAGGGTTTCCCACGAACAAGTTTTTAATTGCCATAGGTGTGACCGGCAAAACCATACACCCACAACCCACCATTAAGTCATATTTGAGTTAGTTAATTAAGACCAATAACCATGGTCGAAAGTCTCGAGCTGGCAGCTCATTAAGTAACCAAATATAGAATAATGCTATTATCCCATCAGTTATCTAATTAAGCTAAGCAGGGGTAAGCATATCCTATTTCTAGATAAGTCATCATGTGAGATGTAAGCTAGTCATGTTATCACCCAAGGTTATCAAGGAACGGATATCACATAAACAGGGCTCAAGCAAGCAGATAGGTAATCCCATATGAAGCGGAGGGGCGCGACACTGCTCCTAACGACGACAAATGGTGGCTGGAGGTCGGCGGCCGCAGCATCATAGAGTCCTAGCGGTGGAGTGAGGGTTAGAGGGCATGGGAAAGGTAGCTGGACGCACTGGGAGATGGACCATGGGACGGGGATCTCACCTAGCGGGATTGCAGTGAAGGACGGGGATAGAAAGTGGCTGGCGATGAGGTTCAAGCTGCGGAGCCCCTCGGATCGGCGGTGAAGGCAGTGTTCTGGCAGCCTTCGGCTTCGGGCAACCGGTGGCGAAGGTTGTTTGTGGCAAGGTGGAGCCGATGATGGTAGCTACGCGGCTAGGCTCAGCCTTAAATGGCGGCGAGCGGTGGCAGGAGACGGTAGGAGGCGGTGGCGCAACTGTGGCCTGATGGAGGAGGTGTTTGAGGCATGGGGTGCTGAAGCGAGTGGAGGGGAAAGTGGGAGGAAGGCGGGAGGACAACTCTTCGAGGCTCGGGGAGGCAGATTGAGGCTAGGGAAGGTGGCAATATGTGATGAAGTGGCGGCAAAGTGGGCTTGACCATGCCCAAATTTTGGGGATAATGGGTGAGGAAGGTGAGGGAGGATGCGGCGATCGCGTCCACGCGGTTTGAACGTGAGAGTAGGAGCAGATTGGTGTGGATTGGGCGGTGAAGTGGGGAGACGTGGCTGGCAGTTGGAGGAGGAAGAAAGGCATGATTGGTGGGCCCGGCCCCACCAGATAGCATCTACAAGAGAGGGCAGACGAGCTAGGTCGCGTGGAGCAAGCCGATGGAGGGAGAGGCAATATGGGCCAGGCGACGTGCACGCAGGGAGTGGGCCACAGCCGTGGGACGGCCTACTGGTGGCATGAATGCGTGGGACCGGGATGAAACGACCAGTGGCTGGGCTGAGGTGAGAGGACCCGGCGGGAGAGAGGAGAAAGGAGGTGATGGGTTGGGCCGGTGATGTTGCGGGGGGGGGGGGGGGAGGGGGGGGGATTGGGCTAGACCAGAGGCAGGCCGTGATCCTTGGGCCAATGAGGTGGCTGGCCCTTGAAAGGAAGGAGGAGGGGTGGCATGGGCCATATTCGGCCTAGAACAATGAGAAGGTTTTTATTTGGTTTTTCCATTTAAGTAATTACTGAAATGATATATGTATTATTAAAATTAGCTCTTGAGCTCTAGAAATTCCCAGGAAATTCTAGAAAGTAGTTTAGGGCATGGAGAAATGAAGGAAAAAACCTCCATGCATGATTTATTAAAAGAAATTTTAATTCCCCTATTAATTTCACTCGTTAAATTGCTTTGCAAATTAATATAAATTCTAGAAATCAATTATTTAATGATTTTTAAAATCCCTGAGAAAAATCAGGGCATGACAAAAAGGAACCACGTGGTCTGGTGTTATGAGGGACTGATGATGAGTAATAAGTCTTGCAAATGAGGTTAACCTAGGGGATTGCAACATTTTTGTTATAAAACTTATGCAAATGATTTAATAGCAGGGCCTTGTTTTGTACTCTCAGATCAATAATCCCAAGACCTCCCTTTTTCTTTGGCCTGCAAACCTTTCCCCATGCTGCTAGAGATTGTTTAGATGAATTTAAATCTTGGCCCCTCCATAGAAAATGTCTCCTTGATCTGTCAATTGACTCTATTACTGAGATAGGCAATTGGATAGTACACATGTAATACGTTGGAAGTGAGGAGAGTACTAAGTTAACCAAAGTCAATCTATCCATAAGAAAGGAAAGCAGAGCAAGCCGTCATCCTTCTTTCAACTCTATCTGTTAGTGGAGAAAATTCAACAGCTCAAGGCCTTGTTGAAGGCAGACCTCAATATGTGAAAGGAAGTGATCCAATGCTACAGCCAAATGTATTAGCCAAGAGTTGTGCCTTTTCATCATCTATGTTAAGTGGTATCATACAAGACTTACTGAAATTAACCTTTAGTCACTACTACGAAAATCATTTTTACAAACGGTCAAAATCGATTTTCCCAAGCGGGTCGATGGCCTGCCTCTAACTAATGGCCTGTAAAAATGAGGCATTTTGCAGGCGGGTGAATAGCCGGTTGCGAAAATCATTTTCATATGCGGGCGTCTTAAGTTGTCCGCCTGTGAAAATGACGGCATCTTCGGAGGCGTTTGACTTAAGTGACCGCCTGTGAAAATAGATTTTGATAGGCGGTCCATAACTGAGAACCCCTAATTCATTTTTATAGGCGTGTTTTTTGATATCGCCTATAAAAATAAAAAGAGGGTGTTGGCAAAAATGATTTTTGTGGTAGTGAGTCCTGTTGATTGGGCAAAGGTTTGAAAGCATAGCCTTCAAAGCAAACAGTTGTGGGGTTGAACCATTCATGAAAAGGAAGGTATCATCTGCATATTGAATAATAGGGAAGCTATTGTCCCCATTAACTGGAATTGGCAAACTGAATATGCATCTATGATGTCCTTTATTAATTATGGCTTGAAATAAATCCGCCCCTAGAGCAAATAATAAAGGTGATAGGGGATCACCTTGCCTCACACCTCTTTTACATTGAAAAAAACTTCCAGCTACTCCATTAAGTAACACTGCCGTAGAGAAGTTGCATTCACCCAATCCAGCCATTTTCATGGAAACCCCATTGCAGCCAAAACCAAAAGAATTTCTGAGTGTTCAATTGTATCGAATGCTTTCTCAAACTCAAGCTTAAGTAAAATTATCTCTCTGCCAGAAGCTTTGCATTGATGAAGGTATTCAAAAGCCAGTCTTGTATTATTTTCGACTTGATGAATCCATACTGATTCTAATGCACCAACTGGGTCATTATTTTTTGCAGTCTATCAACCATGGCCTTCGATATGATCTTAATCGAATTGTTTACATGAGAAATTGGCCTAATGTCATTTGCTGTTTCTGGAGAGCTTTTCTTTGGGACCAGGGTTATGAAAGAATATTACAAAGAAGATAAATTAACACAATTAGCATGAAAGTCAGCAAACAGTGTAAAAATCTTGTGCAATGACAGGCCAACAATGTTTATAGAAGAGACCATTAAGACCATCTGGTCCAGGAGCATTATCATTTGGTATTTGCTTAATTGTGTTATCAATCTCATGACTTGTGAAGGTCATAACCATACTCTCCATATCAACATCATTAAGTTGGAATAGTTCATCTAAATTGAAATGTATGACTGATTGGACTATGAAACCCATTCTCTGCTTATAGGTATTCCAAAGCAATACAGCTTTCTGATCATGATCCGTGATAGTAACACCATCAGGAGACCTTAACTGAGCGATTGAATTCCTTCTATATCTTTCAGTTGCCATGGCATGGAAGAACTTAGTATTTTTACCCTCCAAATTGAGCCCATCTTTGAGTGCATATTTTTTCCAATACTCATGCTTATAAGCAAGTAACATGGTGATCTGAGCTTTGACAATTTGTCTGAACCTTAACTTGAGAACCGAGAGCAACCTAGATTCCTGCAAAACATCTAAAAAGCAATCATCTCATTACAATTGGCAATAAGCAGAGACATCTTGGATAACCCCAAACTCCATTTCTTTATGTGTCTTCTGAGCTGCTTGAATTTGCAGAGATGATAAGAGCATTGCTCTTAGGTGTTGTGCTCCTTGCCAAGCAAGATAAACTTGATTGATGAAACCATCATGATGAACCAAAAATTTTCAAATTGAAAAATATTGGACTTAGGGATTGATGTCTCAATTTGTATTTTGATGGGGACACGATCAGATATATTCTTAGAAAAAGCAAAAGCTAAAGTATTTGCGAACTCACATGTCCAATTAGGCGTAGTAAAAATCCAATCCAGCTGATCCAACAATGGATTGTCTTGAATATTGCTCCAAGTATAAGCTTGGGCTTTTAAAGGAATTTCTAACAGTTCCAAATTGCTGATGACCACATTGAAAATAAAAACATCATTCATATCACCCCCTGGCCAGTCTCTGTTGTCCAGAGACCGATAAAAATTAAAGTCCCCATGAATATCCATTTTTCTTCAATAATCACATCCAAACTATTTAGCCAGTCAACAAAATCATCCCTTTTAGGTCCACTAGAAGGGCCATAGATGTTCACCAAGAACCAACTGTCACCATTAAGTTGAGAGGTGAAATTAACAACAACTGCATGATTAGATTGTTCTACCAGCAGCGCCCCCCCCCCCCCCCCCCCCCCCAAACTGAGATCCACACCAGCATGTAAGGACACCACCCGAGGCACCCCGGGATGGAGAATATATAAAATTATCAAAATGACGAGGAGTGTGGAGGCCATGGGCCCTGGGTACCTCATGACAACCATATGATCCACTCGGACAGAGCATGGACTTAGCCTTGTAATTAGGGATACAATAGAACTCAGCAGACTTAACCTTGTATGACAGGAAAAATACAGTCCTAGTCGGGCATGTTGTACTTGTATGACAGGAAAAATACAGTCCTAGTCGGGCATGTTGTACTCCTAGAAGGATATCCCTTGGTCGTAGTCCGACTGGGACTCCTACTTTGTAACCCTGTCCCCCAATATATAAGGAGAGGCAGGGCGCCCCCTGAGGGCATGAGGATCACCAGGATCACAATCATACATCCTCAAAGGAAATACACCACAACTGGACATAGGGTATTATCTCATCTCGAGGGTCTGAACCAGTATAAACTTTTCGTGTTCCTTTGCAATCCATCGAGTTTCGGTCCAACGAGTAGCCCTATATATTTATTGCCGATATAAAGCATTGACAGTTGGTGCGTCAGGTAGGGGCTTCGTCGAGATCATCTTCATTAAGCCTGATGGATCCAATCATCGGAGTCGGCGGCATCAACTTCTTCCCCGGGCAAACAATCAGCTTCAGGAGCCTCAACTTTGTCGCCGACAAATTCGGTAACCTCACCCTGTCCGAACCGGACTCAATCTGATCGGCCAGGAAACAAGCCGACTCTGCGCCGGTCAGCCCACGCAACGCTGCAGCAACCCTCGTCAACTTGCTGTGGCAATCTTCATCTTGTTCGGGTCTCGGGACAACTCTTTCCTTCGATGTTCGACTCGGACTCGGCCTTGAGCCGGCCAAGATCGGGCTAAGAAGGGAAGAGATCGTCAATCTCCCATACAGACTTGGCAACACAGTGGATATCTTCAAACAACATCCGACGCGGTAAACCCGATCTCCTGGAGTTCGACTCGGATACGGCCCAGAGCCGCTCGAGATCGGATCTAGGGAGGTCGGAGTTATAATCGCCCCCATCAACTATTCTGACTCCGACTCTCAGTCGGACTCTGACTCTAGGTCGAACAGCAGTTCGGCAAGCTTCTCTCCGCCAAGAGAAATTTTCATGGCATCCAAAGGCTGTAGTCCTACTCATGAATCACACCTACTACGCGAACAGCAAGAGGAGGAGGCCTGCCGACTGCGAGAACAACAAGAGGAAGAAGCAAGATGCCTGCACGCCCGCAATGATGACCTGCGTAGGGCTGGGCGGACTACTCAGTAACAAATCCTCCAAACCCGAGTCGGCAACCACGACGTCTTCGTTACTCCTCAACAGACCATCATGGCTGCTGCAACTCTACTGGATACACTTCAGTTTGGGCCTGATCACCAGGCCACCCCGACGATAGCAAGGATAAAAGCCATGATCACCGCTGCTGCATGCCAACAGTATCAATAGTGGGGTGATACCCTCATACCGACCAATCGGTCGGCTTCTCCAACTGTGATCTTGTCTGCCTCAACACGATGCCGAGCGGCCGGCTCTAGTAGGCTACACACGAAGTCACGCCACACGTCACTCGGCAACTACAATAATGCCTGGTGGTGCCAACATCTTGATGACCGTCGGGACAACCGGGATCTTTAAGGCTGACTATGACGTGATCTTCAGCAGGACATCAACGCTCGGTGCCGCGAACGAGAGGAAGACGAGCAACACTGACTAGAAGACGAGAACGAGCGCTTCGGCCTCCACCACGAGCGGTTTCGCCATCGTAGGCGGAGTCAGAGTCCTCATGAAGATGAAGGAGTACCAGCCTTCACCCACGAGCTGCAACAAGTCGACAGGCCAACAGGTTTCAAGCCGACTGGGATCGAGAAATACGACGGGAAGACCAACCCCGAGTCTTGGCTCATAGTCTACACTCTGGCGATCCAAGCAGCCGGAGGAGATCACAAAGCTATGGCTAACTACCTCCTAGTCTCTCTAGCCGACTCGGTGAGGACATGGCTAATGGGACTCCCAATCAATCAATCGGCTCCTGGGGAGAACTTCGGGAATGCTTCATTGCCAACTTCCAGGGAACATACGAGAGGCCATCTTCCCAGTACAACCTATATCAGTTGCATCAAAGGAAGAACGAGTCTCTTCGTGACTTCATCAAAAGGTTTTCTGTGAAGAAGAACTCAATCCCGAAGTTCATTGCTAAATTCACTCGGAAGCCTCCCAACTCTGTCGAGGCTCTATTCGACAAAAGGAGCGGAAGGACACCGATGATGTGGCCCCGACTAAGGTTGGGAACCGCAAAAGCAAGTCGGATAGCTTCATTGTGGCAGTTGGTCACAACAGTCTTTGACTTTCAACAACTGGAGATTATCAGAATGACAAATGACATGTTCAGGGGCCACAAGCTCAACTGCAAGGATGGCATCCCCACTCCCAAATACCAAACAGCTAAGTCACTTTCTAATAAATATTTCTTCACTCGGCCTCGCCAATGCCGTAGCCGCTTACACCTAGTAGGTGTACAAGCTTCACATTTTTCTGTTTTTTGCTCTTAATGATTGCAAAAGTACTCGAGTAGCATAAATTCCGATCCGTGAAACTTTGCTCCATGAAAGACGAACTCAAGTCACCCAAAACGCGTGTCTGGGAAAGAGCCATGAGCTGACTCCTAACGTTAGGGGGCTATGACTAGTCGGGCAAAGTGCTTAAACGTAAGGGGTCAACTACTCGGGGAAATTAATATCAAAAAAGAGGAAGAACATGTATTTACATCTATTGTAAAATACATAAATTTTATTCGGGTGATTGTTTTCATCATCAAATGCTACTCATCCGATATGTTTATAATGCAGGGCCAGTTCCAGATACGCGTAATAGGAACTCAGGGCTATGAGCCTATCTCCTACGCTTGGGGGCTAGACCAGTTTACCAAGATACACTTGGAGTGCGATGCTTCAAGGATCACTTCGAACGCTCCACGAGAGCTATTGTCCGAGTACTCGCACTAGTCGGGACTCATGTGTGGGCTAAAAACCGATCTCCGGCGCCAGTCGGAGCTTAGGTACCACTCAGCAGGGTGAGGTACGTCCCATGAGGGTCGCCAGCCGAATCCTACGCTAATGCTAGGTTCGGGTACCTTATTCGGTTACAACTCGGCTGGGTGAGGTACGCCCCATGAGGGTTGATAGCAGAATCCTACGCTAATGCTAGGATTGATGTCGATGTTTTACACCGGCAATATGAATATGGGGCTACCCGGCGGATGGAAACTCAGTGGATTGCAAAGGAACACAGGGGGATTTATACTGGTTCAGGCCCTCAATGTGAGGTAATACCCTACGTCCAGTTGTGGTGTTATTCCTTTGAGGATGTATGGTGGTGATTTTGGTGAACCAACTCAACCTGCCTTCAGGGGGTGCCCTGCCTCCCCTTATATACTGGGGGACAGGGTTACAAGGTAGGAGTCCCAACCGGATTACGGCCAAGGGATTTCCTCTTAGAGATATAACGCACCCAACTAGGACTGTATGTTCCTTGCTGTACAAGGCAAAGTCTGCCGGATGCTACCTTATCTCTAATTACAAGACTCGGCCCATCCTCTATCCGAGTGGCCCATATGCTTGTGGTGAGGTACCCGGGGCCCATGGCACCCACAGTAGCCCCTGAGACCTTCATAGTTGAGTCACAGCTGATGCCGAGTGCTCATCCTCCACAGTGAAGTCTTCCCGAGTGCATTGCTCTCGAGTACTCTTTGTCCAAGTGCGTCTTCTTCCTGAGTCCTGCTTCATGTCAGCTGGCAGCGAGGCTATGAAGGGCTTCATTTAGATATATGAATAGTGTACGCTGAATAGACGCACCTATTAGGTGTAGCTCCTGACTTTGTGCTTAATTGTGAAGACAATTAAACATAAAGTCAAAGATCTTTAACCTGGAAGTCTTTCCCGAGTAGATTACTACTGGTATGTGAGACTCTTCGGTATCATATCAACCGGAATATGATTTATAGTCTTACGGAGCAGGAAACTACTCGTATGTAGGACTCTTCGACTTCATGTCAGTCGGAATATGTGTTTATAGTCTTGCCGAGTAAGATGTTACTTGTATATGGGACTCTTCAGCTTCATGTCAGCTGGAAAAAAGAGTTTTATAGTCTTTCCCGAGTGGCGTCCCACCCAAAAGTTAGACTCCTCCGCATCATGTCAGCGGGAATGAGGAATTTATAGTCTCTCCCGAGTAGTGCACTACTCGAAAGTTAGACTATTCAGCGTCATATCAGCTGGAATAATGTTGCTCATGGCAACTGATGGCCACGCATGTAGGCTGAGTACCACTTTATGAAATTAAATCCACGGCGTGGTCAGGTGTACTCGAGAAAGATACCTGCATCCCCAATTTTAATGAAGACCAGCTTATGATCCTTATAAAGATATATCCTCGAGACTTGGTGGATAAAAAGAATACCCAAACATATATGTTTAGCAATAAGGCTCTCATGAAGCATATCTGTTTACCTCATCGGTTCCTGTTGGTAGCACCAGTGCTATAATTTCAACTCAGCCCGCGGGCGGCCCACATGGGGCATGCTACTGTAGGAACTCATGTCTTGGTGGCCTAGCACCGAATAAGCTGGCCTAAACCGACCCACCCAATGTAGGCTCTATAAAATCACCATCCCTCGCATGTCAGGATGAGTTTTTTGGTGTTGGTAACCGCAATCAGCCAGAGAAATCCTTATTCGTAAGCCTTTCCGACTTGCGTTCTGGAAGCAACCTGGTTGCCACAGAAGCCTGAGTAGGTATATTGCAGGGTCTGCTTGCCCTCCTCAAGTGTGACGCGGTGCATGAGAACCCCGGATGCGCTTTGACGATGTAAGTCTTCTCTGACGTCAGAGAGCCGAGTAGGGTACCCGAACCTTGCATTAGCATAGGATTCAGCTAGCGACCCTCATGAGGCATACCCTACCCAACAAAGCCATAGCCAAATAAGGTACCTGAACCTTGCATTAGCATAGGATTCGGCTGGCAACCCTCATGGGGCATACCCTACCTGACAGAGTTGTGACCAAATAAGGTACCCGAACCTAGCATTAGCATAGGATTCGGCTGGCGACCCTCTTGGGGCGTACCTTACTTAGCCGAGTTGTACACGAGCCTCGACTGGCGCCGGAGGTCGATTATATTAGCCGAATAAGGTACCCGAACCTTGTATTAGCATAGGATTCGGCTGGCGACCCTCATGGGGCATACCTCACCCAGCCGAGTGATATACGACCCCCAACTAGTGCCGGAAGTCAGTTGTCAGCTCACAGGGAGCGTAGCCGGGGAAGACGACGTCCCGACTGGTGCAAGTACTCGGTCAGTAGCCCTCATGGAGCATTCCGAGCGTATCTTGGTAGACTAGTCCAGCCCCTGAGCGTAGGAGATAGGCTCGCAGCCCTGAGTTCCTGTCACGCGTATCCGGAGCTGGTCCTGCATTATAAAGATATCGGATGAGTAGCATCTGATGATGAAAACAATCACCCGAATAAAATGTATTTTACAATATATGTAAATACGAGTTCTTCCTCTTATTGATATTAATTTCTCCGAGTAGTTGACCCGTTACGTTTAAGCACTCTGCCCGACTAGTCATAGCCTCCTAGCGTCGGGAATTGGCTCATGGCTCTTTCCCAGACACGCGTTTTGGGTGACTTGAGTTCGTCTTTCATGGAGCAAAGTTTCACGGATTGGAATTTATGCTACTCGAGTACTTTTGCAATCATTTAAGAGAAGAAACAGAAAAAAGTGCAGCTTGTACACCTATTAGGTGTAAGCGGCTATGGCATTGGCAAGGCCGAGTGAAGAATTATTTATCAGGAAGCGACTTAGCTGTTTAGTATTTCGGAGTGGGGATGCCATCCTTGCGTTTGAGCTTGTGAGCCCCTGAGCATGTCACTTGTTGTTCTGATAATCTTTGGTTGTAGGAGGTCGAAGACGGTTGTGACCGACTGCCACAAGGAAGTTGTCTGACTTGTGTTTGTGATTCCCCACTTTAGTCGAGACCGCGTCATCGGTGTCCTTCCGCTTCTTCTGTCAGGATGCCTTTTTGTCATCGAGGGCCTCAACAACAGCGTTGGCCGAGTCGGCGTACTTGTTCGCCATGTCGAATAAAGCCTTGACAGAGTTAGGAGGCTTCCACGTGTATTTGTCGATGAACGAGGTGTCTTTGACTCCTTTTCGAAAGACGGCGATGACAACCTCATCCTTGATCATTGGGATTGAATTCTTCTTCTTGGAGAACCTCTTGATGAAGTCACAAAGAGACTCGTTCTTCCTTTGATGTAACTGATACAGGTCATGCTCAGAATATGGCCTCTCGTATGTTCCCTGAAAGTTGGAGATGAGGCGTTCCCGGAGTTCTCCCCAGGAGCCGATTGATTGCTTGGGAAGTCCTGTTAGCCATGTCCTCACTGAGTCGGCTAAAGCAACTAGGGGGTAGTTAGCCATGACTTTGTGATTTCCTCCAGCTGCTCGGATTGGCAGAGTGTAGACCGTGAGCCAAGACTCAGGATTGGTCTTGCCGTCGTATTTTTCGATGCCTGTAGGCTTGAAACCCGACGGCCAGTCGACCTGTTGTAGCTCCTGGGTGAAGGCTGGTATGCCTTCATCATCATGAGGGCTCTGACTCCGAATACGGCGGCAAAACCGCTCGTGGTGGAGGCCGAAGCGCTCATTCTCGTCTTCCAGTTGGCGTTGCTCGTCTTCCTCTCATTCGCGGTACCAAGCGCTAATGTTTTGCTGAAGGTCACGCCGTGGTTGGCCTCGGAGCCACCAGTCATCGTTGGGTTGCCGAGTGACGTTTGGTGTGACTCCGTGTGTTGCTGACTAGAGCCGGCCGCTCGGTGTCGCTTTGAGGTGGACGAGACTGCCGTTAGGGATGCCGACCGGTTGGTTGGTATGAGGGTATCACCCGACTGTTGGTGCTGCTGACATGCAGCAGCGGTAAGCATGGCTTTTATCCTTGCGATCGTCGGGGTGGCCTGGTGATTAGGCCCGAACTAGAGTGTATCCAGTAGAGTCGCAGCGGCCACGATGTTCTGTTGGAGAGTAATGAAGACCTCATGGTCGCCGACTAGGGTTTGGAGGATTTGTTGCTGAGCGGTTCGCCCAGCCCTGCGTAGATCATCATTGTGGGCGTGTAGGTGTCTTGCTTCTTCCTCCCGTTGTTCTCGCAATCGGCAGGCCTCCTCCTCTTGTTGCTCGTGTAGTCGGCGTGATTCCTGAGTAGGAGTAGAGCCTTTGGATGCCATGAAGATTTCTTGTGGTGGAAAGAAGCTTGCCGAACTGCTGTCCGACTTAGAGTCGGAGTCCGACTGGAAGTCGGAGTCCGACTGAGAGTCGAAGTTAGAATAATTGATGGGGTGATTACAACTCTGACCTCCCTAGATCCGATCTCGAGCGGCTCGGGGCCGTATCCGAGTCGAACTCCAGGAGATCGGGTTTGCCGCGTCGGATGTAGATTGTAGATATCCGTGGCGTCACCGAGTCCGAACGGGAAATTAACGATCTCTTCCTTTTTTGGCCCAATCTCGGCTGGCTCAAAACCGAGTCCGAGTTGAATACTGAAAGAAAGAGTTGTCCCTGGACTTGGGCGTATTGGAGATCACCGCAGCATGTCGTGAAAGATTGCCGCAGCATCGTGTAGGCCGACTGGCACGGAGTTGGCTGGTTCCTCGGCCAATTGGATCGGGTCCATGTCGGCCAAGGTGAGATTGCCGAACATGTCGGCGATGAAGTCGAGGCTTCCGAATGAGATTGTATCTCCGGGAGAGAATTTGCTGCCGTCGACTCCGGTTGCTGGATCCATCGAGCTTGTTGATGTTGATCTCGCTAAATCCCCTACCTGGCGCGCGAACTGTCGATGTTTTACACCGGCAATATGAATATGGGGCTACCCGGCGGATGGAAACTCGGTGGATTGCAAAGGAACACGGGGGGATTTATACTGGTTCAGGCCCTCAATGTGAGGTAATACCCTACGTCCAGTTGTGGTGTTATTCCTTTGACGAGTGCTTCGGCCTCAACCACGAGCAGTATAACCACCGCAACAGGAGCCGGAGCCCTCACGAAGACGAAGGCGTTCCGGCTTTCATTCACGAGCTTCAGGACGTCGACTGGCCGTCGGGCTTCAAGCCTACGGGGATCGAGAAATACGACGGCAAAACCAACCCTGAGTCCTAGCTCACAGTATACACCCTGGCAATTCGAGCTGCCGGTGGTGACCACAAAGCCATGGCTAACTACCTCCCAGTCGCGCTAGCCGACTCGGAGAGGACATGGCTAACAGGGCTCTCGAGGCGATCGATCGGGACCTGGGGAGAACTCAGGGAGCGGTTCATCGCTAACTTTCAAGGGACCTACGAGAGGCCGTCTTCTGAGCATGACCTATACCAACTGCACCAGAAGAAGAACGAGTCTCTACGCGACTTTATTAAGAGGTTCTCCGAGAAGTGCAACAAGATACCAATGATCAAGGACGAGGCCGTCATCGCCGCCTTCCGCAAGGGAGTAAAGGACGCCCCGTTCATCGTGAAGTTTACTCGGAAGCCACCATCCTCTGTCCAGGCTCTTTTTGACATGGCGAACAAGTACGCCGACTCGGCTGAAGCAGTCGCAGAGGCCCTCGACAAGAAGAAGGAGTCCCGATAGAAAGAACAAAAGGCGCAAGCTGACAACGAGCCATCCCAAAACAAGTCCGGCAACCGCAAGTGGAAGTTGGACAACGAGGTGGACAACATGGAGCGTACCCGGTCGCGGCCCCAATGGAATAACGACTACCAGAAGGTCATGAACGGGCCATGCCCCTTCCACCCCAAGGGCAAGCATGTGGCCAAAGACTGCTTCATGCTCAAGAAGTTTGCTTCCAAGCAGGCTTCAACATCTGGCGCCGACAAGAGCAAAGACAAGCCAGATCAGGACCCGATCGATGATTTCCAAGATCCCCAGGCCGAGTTAAACCATATCTTCGGAGGGCCGTCTGTATACGAGTCCAAGCACAAGCAGAAGCTAACAGCGTGCGACGTCAACACAATCTCTACAGCAGACACCCCCCAATACTTGCGCTGGTCAGAGACGTCCATCACGTTTACTCGTGTAGATCACCCAGATTGGGTTTCACACCCAGGATGCTATCCACTCATCCTGGACCTGGTCGTCAAGAACATCAAGCTAAAGAAGGTTCTCATAGACAGAGGCAGCGCGCTCAACATCCTCTTCACCAAGACTCTGGATGAGATGAAGATTCCTCATTCAGATCTGTGGCCGAGTACGGCGCCCTTCCACGGTATAATTCTTGGCCTATCTTCAACGCCACTTGGGCAAATCACCTTGCCAGTTACCTTTGGCACGCGGGATAACTTCCACACGGAGAACATCTACTTCGAGGTCGCCGACTTCGAGACCGCGTATCACGCGATACTCGGATGACCGGCGCTCGCCAAGTTTATGGCGATACCACACTATACATACATGGTGCTCAAAATGCCAGGGCCAGCAGGAGTCCTCTCCCTCCGCAGCGACGTCAAGCAAGCCTTCAACTGCGACAAGGAGAGTTGTGAATTGGTTTAGTCCCAAGAAGCGGTAGCGGGCCACAACAACATTCGGCAAGCCGCCACAACCGAAGTCGAGGAAGACCAAGTTCTGGCCAAGAAAGCAGTGAAGTCGGGAATTTCAGCGGACTCTGACACAAAGAAGATCCCCCTGGACCCTTCCGACCCCTTCAAGACTGCTCTAGTCAGGACCAGACTCGATCCCAAATAGGAAGACACGCTCGTCACCTTCCTCCAAGCCAACAAAAACATCTTCGCGTGGAAACCGTCTGACATGCAAGGCGTACCAAAGGAGGTGATCGAGCACGCCCTCAATGTAAAGCCAGACGCCAAGCCAGTCAAGCAACAGTTGTGGCGCTTCGCTCAAGACCGAAAGGATGCATTGGGAGGAGATAACCAAGCTTCTCGCAGCCGGGTTCATCAAAGAGGTCTATCACCCGGACTGGCTAGCAAACCCAGTTCGTCAAAGAGGTCTATCGCTCGGACTGGCTATCACTCGGCCTTCTCAGTTTTCTTGACTGCTACTCGGGATACCACCAAATCAGCCTTAAGGAGGAGGACTGCCTAAAGACGTCTTTTATCATGCCGTTTGGAGTGTACTGCTACATCATTATGCCGTTCAGTTTGAAAAACGCTACATCATTATGACTCCCGAAGCCCAGCAAGCCTTCGAAGACTTCAAGCAATTCCTCACATCACCCCTCGTGCTGGCGTCACCCATGCCCCAAGAACCACTAATGCTTTATCTGGCAGCAACTACTTAGGTAATCAGCACGGTGCTAGTGGTTGAGCAATTCGAACAGGGTCACATCTAGAAAGTCCAAAGGCCAATTTACTTTGTCAGCGAAGTCCTTGCCGACTCGAAGACAAGATACCCATAGGTCCAAAAGCTGCTCTACGGTCTACTCATCACTGTCCAGAAGCTGGTGCACTATTTCCAAGCACATCAAGTCACGGTGGTCACATCGTTTCCACTCGGGGACGTCCTACATAACCACGAGGCCACCGGACGAATCATTAAATGGGCACTCGAGTTGATGGCGTTCGACATCACCTTTTAGCCACGGACAGCAATCAAATCACAAGCTCTAGCCGACTTTGTGGCCGAGTGGACAGAAGTTCATATGCCTACATCAACAGCGAAGCTAGAGTACTGGACAATGTGCTTCGATGGTTCTCTACGGATCGGCGGCATCGGGGCTGGCGTCGTACTGACATCGCCCATCGGCGAAAAACTCAAGTACGTTCTACAAATCCACATCCCGGCTTCCCACAACGTTGCCGAATATGAGGCACTTATCCACGGGCTCTGCATTGCTATATCACTCGGCATACGTCGGATGGTTGTGCGCGGGGATTCTCAACTCGTGGTGAACCAAGTCATGAAGGACTGGACATGCCTCGACGATACCATGGCGGCATACCGTCAGGAGGTTCGCAAGCTAGAAAATAAGTTTGACGGGCTGGAGATAACACACGTGCTGCAACAATATAATGACGCTACAGATGAATTGGCAAATCTGGGATCCAAGCGAGAGGCAGTCCCGATAGGGATCTTTGTCGAGCAACTCATGGAGACGTCAATCAAGAAGAAACCGGTGCCAGAGCAGTCGGGAGGCGAACCTAACCCAGCTACAGACGAGACACTGCACATATGTCATGATTGGCGGACTCCTGTTCTCAAACTCCTCCTGGACAATGAACTACCAGAAGATCGCAGTGAAGCCGAACGAATTAAACGTCGAAGCAAGAGTTTCTTAGTCATTGGAGAAGACCTGTACCAGTGAAGTGCATCTGGTGTCCTCATGCGCTGCGTCACCACCGAGGAGGGCAAGCAGATTCTGCAGTCGATTCACTCGGGCGTATGTGGCAACCACGCTGCATCCAGGACGTTAGTCGGAAAGGCTTACCGGCAGGGCTTTTTCTGGCCAACAGCAGTAACAGACGCCAAAGACATCGTTCGCACATGCAAGGGCTGCCAGTTCTTTACAAGACAAACCAATCTCCTAGCCTTGGAACTCCAAGCAATCCCAATCTCTTGGCCCTTTGCAGTATGGGGGCTTGACATGGTTGGGCCTTTCAAGAAAGCGCCAAGAGGGTTTACACACCTGTTCGTCGCAGTGGATAAATTCACCAAGTGGATTGAGGCCAAACCCGTCACAACCATAACGGCGGCACGAGCAAAGGACTTCATCATGAGTATAGTATACCAATTCAGGGTCCCCAACCGCATCATCACCGACAACAGTACTCAGTTCACGGGCGGCGTGTTTCAGGATTTCTATGACGACTTTGGCATCAAGATCTGCTATGCGTCTGTGGCACACCCGTAGAGCAATAGGTAGGTTGAACGAGCCAACGGTATGGTCTTACAAGGTATCAAGGCCAAGATATTCGACCGACTACAACCATACGCGGGCCGGTGGGTACAAGAACTCCCATCTGTTTTCTGGTCTCTCAGAACCATGGTCAGTTGGGCAATAGGGCAATCCCCTTTCTTTTTGGTCTACGGTGCCGAGGCTATGCTACCAACTGAGTTAGAGTTCGGCTCTCCGCGAGTTCGGGCTTACTCAGAAGACACTTCAAACAACACCTGATTGGTCGAACTAGATCAGTTGGAAGAAGCAAGGGACATCGCAACAATCCAGTCGGCAAGGTATCTCCAAGGCCTGCATCGCTATCACAACCACAATGTCCATGGCCGCGCCTTTTTGGTTGGAGATCTCGTATTGAGAAAAATACAAACCACCAAAGACAGGCATAAACTATCCCCAATCTGGGAAGGGCCATTCATTATAGCAGAGGTTACTCGGCCAGGCACCTACCGACTGAAGACCGAAGACGGTGCCCTCATCAGAAACTCATGGAATATAGAATAGCTATGTCCCTTCTATACCTGAGTTTTATACTTTCATATGTGTACAGTTCTTCTCTGACTCACTACGCCGTTTGTTTCAATCGAGTAGTGAGTCGGGGGCTGCATGTATTGTATGTGCTATGTCAATAATATACGAGCCTATTTCACTCAAGTTATGAAGTTTTACTACGACTTTTCCATGTTTGCCTGAGTACAGTTTTCTACGGTGAACATTTTTATTAAGTTCCTATAGATTAACTCGGAGTAGGCTATATTGTCGAGTAAAGCTAATGACAACTGAGTAATAGTCCAAAGCTTGGCGGCATTGCACATGCATTTACACATATTCTTACCAAAATGTATATACACACCGACTGCATGATATATTGTCTTTACATACCCAGGTCCCGGGTGATAATTTCTGCAGTCGGCCTCGCCTTAGCTATCAGCTCCAGCGCCTCCTCAGGAGTCGTCTCTTTGGCAAACCCCTCCCTGATGGCTTCGACATCTACCCTTGGGTAGATGGACTTGGTCATTGCTAGGGTCTGGGCCACGCCGGCAATAACATGCTCATCCGAGTACCTCTTCCGGGCACTCGGTGCGTCTTTAAGGCGCTCCTCCAGTTGGAAGATTGTGCTGGAGCTGGTTCCCACAGGACGAGGATCTATCAAGTCAAGGAGCCCTTTCACGGACTCGCCAAAGGTTTCCCATGACTCCTTGACTGCCCTGATCTCTTCTGCAAAAGCCTGGAACTGGATCTGGGAATTGGCTCTCGCAGCTACCCGGATTCACCGACAAGTAAACTTGTTAGGCAAAGCCGCATATGGAGTAATTAATGGATTGGCTAAGGTTATTGTCAGGGCGGAGACTCACTTTTGTAGTCAGCCTCCCACTTGGCTCTGGCCTTCTCCAGTTCAACTTTTTCTTTCTCAAGCTTGGTATTGGCCTCTTTCAACCCGGCCTTCTCTTGCTCAAGCTCGGTTTTGGCCTCTGTCAGGGTGGCCTTATCCTTTTCAAGTTCGGCCCTGGCTCTCTCGGCCTCCTTCAGTTGCTCTCCTCCCTCTGTTTGGGTCTTCAACTTGGCTTGGAGGGCTGCACGACAGATTAGTCAAGAACTCGACAATGCAGTCAAGACACAACTAGGCAGTTGGGAAATAACACAGCTGGAGGGATATATCAAGGATTTGGTCAGGAAGAAGGGTTCTAGAGGCTCACCTCTTATCGTCTTGGCTTGATCCCAATTTTTGCTTCTAAGCTTGGTGACGCTCTCCCTCAGCCAAGGTTCCCTCTCCTGGCTGCGCCCTTCCACTTCAGTTTTCAAGGCCCGGAGTTGGTCTAATTCTTGGAGTTGGGGGGCGATTCGGTTTAGCACCTCATGCAGTTTCTCCGAGCGATCAACAACTTTCTACCCGGGGATTAACAAGTCAAAGCAGAATCTAGCGTCAAGAAATACTACCAAAATTCCGGAACAACGGAAACTATACCGGAATCCCCTCGGACGCGGCAAGTGTGGCACGAAGCAGGGCTTCACGTTCCCTTCCCGCCGCCACCTCATTGACCTTGTAGGTCTATGCAGTTTCGTCAGGCGCCGTCCACTAGAACGTCCTCGGGAACCTGCATGGAGGGGCCTCGATCCTGGGGAGGTCGGGTCTGTCTGAAGGAAGAGATGACGACGACGACGACCACGACCAGGAAGGCGACGGACTCCTGGCCCCTAGCTCGGAGGCCCCTATAGCCTTAGGGGCTGGCTCAGGTGTTGCAACAGCGCCTTCAACACCAAGCGCTGGCTCAGGAGCTTCGCTGGGCGCCGGCTCAAGGGCTTGGGCGGCGGCTTCGATAACCACCCTTGGTCGGCCGGCATCGGTGACCCTATAGTCGGGACGGTCTCAGCCTCTGCTGCTAGGCCCGCCGCCGGCTCAGCAGGCGTACTCGCTGGCTCCGGACCGGCTAGGACAGGGTCGACAGCAGGGGCAGTCGGCGTGACTTCCTTAAGATTTATGTCGACCCGCTTCCTACATAACAAGTCAAGCATCAAGGTGCAACAATGCTAAACATGATTTTTAGAAGACCGAGAATGGCCTACCTCTTGGAGAACTTGAGCTTTTGTCCGGGAGATCCAGAGGGCGGCACTGGAGGGCCGCTGGCTGTTGGGCCTGAGGGCGCGGCAGTCAGCGGTGGCACCTCTGTCCTAGTCAGCCCCGATCGCGGTGTGGTCGGCTGGGGCGCTTGGGTACTCGGCGGCGCTGGGGTCAACCTTGTACTCGGCCGTGCTTGGGTTGGGCTCGATGTTGCCGAGCTCAACCGCGCCGGTCCCGATCTAGGACTTGATGGCCTAGGTGCTGTGCCAGCGGGGTCCCTTATCCTTAAACTCCTGGCTGCAGCACTCGGCTTCACAACTTTCCCCTTGCCCTGATCTACAATGGGTTTCTTCCCTGCTCTCTTGGAGTCGGGCTGGGCAGCAGAAGGACTCTTCGGCCTCTTCTTCGACCTTGTGGCAGACAAAGGACGGGAGTCATCATCAAACTCCTCACACCACTGCAAATGATTCAACAGTACACATCATACTATGCAAGGCAATCATGGATACATGTCTACAAGCATTGATCACAGAAGAAAAGCAGAGGTTACCTTGGGACGAGGCCGTTTTTGGTTATAAGCCTCAATGCAGCGCTCTTTGTCCTCGGTCTCAATCACCCCATTGGAGAAATAACCGAACAATGTTTCTGTCACTTTTTGCTCGTCGGCCACTTCTTTGCTCTCTCGGTCAGGGTCATTCTTCCCCTGGTAATCCCAGCAGAACATGCTCCTCAGCTTCAATGGTTGGATGAACCGGGTCAGGAAGGGCTTAGTGATCCAGGGGCCGGTCAGGCCGGCTGACTTGAATTTGTCCAACCGCGCCAACAACTGATGTACTTGGCCCATCTCTTCGAAGGTTGGATCTGACAACCAACTGGGCAAGATCGCTGGGGGCATTTCGGTGAATGGAGACAGGGAGGGTTCCAGATCAGAATAGTAGAACCACTCCTTATGCCAACCTTTCAGAGAGGATTTCAAAGGAAGATCGATATATATTTTCTTCATCTCACTCCTCAACTGAAGACTAGCCCTCCAATCGCCTGGACCCTATTCTTAGAGGGTTGGGGCTTAATGTGGAACAAGTGCCTGAAGAAATTAAAATGGGGCTCTACACCCAGATAGCACTCGCAAAGAGTCACAAAGATAGAAATTTGTAGGATTGAGTTGGGATTCAGATTCACCAACTCCAATCCGTAGAAACTAAGAAGACAGCGGAGGACAGAAGAAACAAACCCCAGTCAAAGAAAGAGGCAAAAACAACAGTTTCGCTGGATTGGGGATTTGGGACAGACTCACCCTCGGCTGGCCGCCAGCGGATAATGTCACGGCTCTGCAGCCGTAGCGACTTCTCCAGCTTCTCCAGCTTCGACCAGCTGCAATCCGAGGTCGGCCACCCATCATCCGATGCCCCAACGAAATCTGGTACCTTTGGCATGGCTGGGGGGGCAAGAAATTTGGGGAAATATAGTCGGGGGCTTGGGATGGCTGAATCGAGGCAGAATCGCTCGAGCTTTGGTGGGGGGAGCAAGTAATCGCGAACCCTAGCGGAGCGGGAAGCGAAATTTCGGCGCGGAGTTGGGAAGACGAAACGATTGGTTGCGTGGGGAAGATAGAGGAATCTTTTCTCTCTCCCTCAGCCTTTATAGAGCTTGAGCTGACTAAATGGGCTTGGGCTTACATAGTTGAAGCTGGGCCACCGAAGATATGAGTTCCTACAGTAGCACGTTCGTTATGGGCCGCTCGCAGGCTGAGTTAAAATCGCGGCGCTGGTGTTATCAATAGGAACTGATGAGGTAAACAGATATGCTTCATGAAAGCCTAATTGCTAAACTTATGTGTTTGGGTATCTGTCTTATCCACCAGGTCTCGAGGATATATCCTTATAAGGATCACAAGCTGGTCTTCATTAAAATTGGGGATGCAGGTATCTTTCTTTTCATAAGGATCACAAGCTGATCACCAGTACACCTGACCACGCAATGGATTTATTTTCATAAAGTGGTACTCAGCCTACATGGTTGGCCAGTGGTTGCCATGAGCAACATTATTCCAGTTGATATGATGCTGAAGAGTCTAACTTCCGAGTAGTGCACTACTCGGGAGAGACTATAAATATTTTTTCCAGCTGACATGAAGCTGAAGAGTCTAGCTCTCGAGTGGGACGCCACCCAGGAAAGACTATAGACCCCTTTTTCCAGCTGACATGAAGCTGAAGAGTCCCATATACGAGTGGCGTGCTACTCGGCAAGACTATAGATCATATTCTGGTTGACATGATATCGAAGAGTCTCATATACCAATAGTAATCTACTCGGGAAAGACTGCAAGGTTAAAGATCTTTGACTTTATGTTTAATTGTCTTCACAATTAAGCACAAAGTCAGGGGCTACACCTAATAGGTGCGCCTATTCGGCGCATACTATTCATACACCAACATGAAGCCCTTCATAGCCTCGTTGCCAGCTGACATGAAGTAGGACTCGGGAAGAAGAAGCACTCGGACAAGGAGTACTCGGGAGCAATGCACTCGGGCAATCTTAACCATGGAGGACAAGCACTCGGCATCAGCTGTGACTCAACTATGAAGGTCTCAGGGGCTACTGTGGAGGCCATGGGCCCCGGGTACCTCATCACAAGCATATGGGCCACTCGGATAGAGGATGGGCCAAGACTTGTAATTAGAGATATAATAGCGCCTGGTAGATTTTGCCTTGTACAGAAAGGAATATACAGTCTTAGCCGGGTAAGATGTATCTCTGAGAAGGAAATCCCTTGGCTGTATCCGGCTGGGATCCCTATCTTGTACCCCTGTCCCCCAATATATAAGGGGAGACAGGGCACCCCATGAGGGCAGAAGATGATAGATCAACACACATCCTCAAAGAAATACCACCACAACTGGACATAGGGTATTACCTCATATCGAGGGCCTAAACCAGTATAAAACTTCCTTGTGTTCCTTTGCAATCCACTGAGTTTCCCCTTGCCGAGTAGCCCTATAGTTATATTGCCGGTGTAAAACATCGACAGAGATAACCAAGCTTCCCGTAGCCGGGTTCATCAAAGAGGTCTATCACCCGGATTGGTTGGCAAACCCAGTCCTGGTCCAGAAGAAAAACGATAAATAGCGCATGTGCGTCGACTACACCGATGTCAACAAGGCGTGCCCCTAGGATCCATTTGGTCTACCCAGAATAGATCAGGTGGTGGATTCAACCGCAGGGAGCGAACTTCTCAGCTTTCTCGACTGTTACTCGGGATACCACCAAATCAGCCTCAAGGACGAGGACCGCCTAAAGACGTCTTTCATCACGCCGTTTGGAGCGTACTGCTACATCACTATGCCGTTCGGTTTGAAAAATACTGGAGCAACGTATCAACGGGCCATTCAGTAGTGTCTACACACTCAGATCGGGCGCAACGTGGAGGCCTACATCGATGACATGGTGAGCAAGACCAAGTCCAAAGAACTCATCGCTGACCTGGAAGAAACCTTCCAAAATCTTCGAAGATTCAAGATGAAGATAAATCCAGAAACGTGCACCTTTGGGGTGCCATTCGGAAAGCTACTCGGCTTCATCGTCTTGCATCGCGGCATCGAGGCCAACCCAGAGAAAGTCAACGCAATCATTAACATGGCACCCCCGACTAGCTAGAAGGACGTCTAGAAGCTGACAGGCTGCATGGTGGCACTCAGCTGGTTTATTTCCCGACTGGGCGAACGGGGCCTACCCTTTTTCAAGCTATTGAAGAAAGCAGACAATTTCCAATGGACTCCCGAAGCCCAGCAAGCCTTCGAAGACTTCAAAAAATTTCTCACGTCACCACCCATGTTGGCGTCACCAATGCCCCAAGAACCATTAATGCTGTATCTGGCGGCAACCACTCAGGTAGTCAGCACGGTGCTGGTGGTCGAGCGATTCGAACAGGGTCACATACAGAAGATTCAACGGCCACTCTACTTTGTCAGCGAGGTCCTTGCCGACTCGAAGATGAGATATCCGTAGGTCCAGAAGCTGCTGTATGGCCTACTCATCACTGTCCGGAAGTTGGTGCACTATTTTCAAGCACATCAAGTCACGGTGGTCACATCGTATCCACTTGGGGATGTCCTGCATAACCGCGAGGCCACCGGTCGAATCGCTAAATGGGCACTCGAGTTGATGGTGTTCGACATCACATGTCAACCATGGACAGCTATCAAATCACAAGCTCTAGCCGACTTCATGGCCGAGTGGACAGAAGTTCAAATGCCTACATCAACAGCGAAGCTAGAGTACTGGACAATGCACTTTGACGGTTCTCTACGGATCGGCGGCACTGGGGCCGGCGTTGAATTGACGTCCCCTACCGGCGAAAAGCTCAAGTACTCTAGATCCACTTCCCGGCTTCCCACAATGTCGCCGAGTACGAGGCACTTATCCATGGGCTCCGCATTGCTATATCACTCGGCATTCGCCGATTGGTTGTGCGAGGAGATTCTCAACTCGTAGTAAACCAAGTCATGAAAGACTGGACATGTCTCGACAACACAATGGCGGTGTACTGTCAAGAGGTCTGGAAGCTAGAAAACAAGTTCGACGGGCTGGAGATAACACATGTCCTACAACAATACAATGATGTTTCAGACGAATTGGCAAACATGGGATCCAAGCGAGGAGTGGTCCCGATAGGGATCTTTGTCGAGCAACTTATGGAGCCATCAATCAAGAAGAAACCAGTGCCAGAGCAGTCAGGAGGTGAACCTACCCCGGCAATAGACGAAGTACTGAACATATGTCACGATTGGCGGACTCCTGTTCTCAAATTCCTCCTGGACGATGAACTCCTAGAAGATTGCAGTCAAGCCAAACAAATTAAACGTCGAAGCAAGAGTTTCTTAGTCGTTAGAGAAGACCTGTACCGAAGAAGTGCATCCGGTGTCCTCATATGCTGCGTCACCACCGAGGAGGGCAAGCAGATTTTGCAATCGATCCACTCGGGCATTTGTGGCAATCATGCCGCATCTAGGACGTTAGTCGGAAAGGCTTACCGGCAGGGATTTTTCTGGCCAACAACAGTAACAGATGCCAAAAACATTGTTTGCACATGAGAGGGTTGCCAGTTCTACGCAAGAGAAACCAACCTCCTAGCCCAAGAACTCGAAACAATCCCAATCTCTTGGCCCTTTGCAGTATGGGGGCTTGACATGGTCGGGCCTTTCAAGAAAGCGCCAGGAGGGTTCACACACTTGTTTGTCGCAGTGGATAAATTCACAAAGTGGATTGAGGCAAAACCTGTTGCTACCATAATAGCAGCACGAGCAAAGGACTTCTTCATGAGTATATTATACCGATTTGGGGTCCCTAACCACATCATCATGGACAACGGTACTCAGTTCACGAGCGGCGTGTTTCAAGATTTCTGTGTCGACTTCGGCATCAAGATCTACTATTCGTCTGTGGCACACCTGCGGAGGAATGGGCAGGTTGAACGCGCCAATGGTATGGTCTTACAAGGTATCAAGGCCAGGATATTCGACTGACTACAACCATACGCGGGCCGGTGGGTACAAGAGCTCCCATCTGTTCTCTGGTGTCTCAGAACCACGGTTAGTCAGGCAACAGGACAATCCCCTTTCTTTCTGGTCTACGGTGCCGAGGCTATGCTACCAACCGAGTTAGAGTTCGGCTCTCCGTGAGTTCGGGCTTACTCAGAAGACACCTCAAACAATACCCGATTGATCGAACTAGATCAGTTGGAAGAGGCGAGGGACACGCAATAATCCAGTCGGCAAGGTATCTTCAAGGCCTACGTTGCTACCACAATCGCAATGTCCGTGGCTACGCCTTTTTGGTCGGAGATCTTGTCTTGAGAAAAATACAAACCACCAAAGATAGGCATAAACTATCCCCAATATGGGAAGGGCCGTTCATTATAGCCAAGGTCACGCGGCTAGGCGCCTACTGACTGAAGACCGAAGATGGCGCCCTCATCAGCAACTCATGGAATATAGAATAGCTACATCCTTTCTATACCTGTGTTTTATTCTTTCCATATGTACAATTTTTCTCTGACTCACTACGCCGCTTGTCTCAACCGAGTAGTGAGTCAGGGGCTGCATGTATTATATGTGCTTTGTCAATAATATACAAGCCTATTTTACTTAAGTTATGAGGTTTTGCAACGACTTTGTTATGTTTGCCTGAGTACAGCTTCCTACGGTGAACGATTTTATTAAGTTCCTACAGACTAACTCGGCGTAGGCTACACAGTCGGGTAAAGCAAATGATAACTAAGTCAGAACTTAGAGCTTGGCGGCATTGCGCATATATTTACACATGTCTTTACAAAAATTCATATACACCGGCTGCATGATAGACTGTTCTTACATACCCAGGTCTCGGGTGATCACCTCTGTAGTTGGCCTCGCCTTGGCTATCAGCTCCAGCGCCTCCTTAGGTGTCGTCTCCTCGGCGAACCCCTCTCCGATGGCTTCAATGTCCGCCCTGGGGTATATTGACTTGGTCATCACCATGGTTTGGGCCATGCCGACAACAATACGCTCATCTGAGTACCTCTTCAGGATACTTGATGCTTCGTTAAGGCGTGCCTGCACCTGAGACACCGTGTTGGAGCTGGTTCCCACATAACGAGGATCCATCACGTCAAGGAGCCCTTTCACGGACTTGGCAAGGATCTCCCATGATCCTTGACGACCTTTATCTCCTCTACAAAAACCTGGAATTGGATTTGGGCATTGGCTCTAGCAGCTGCCCGGGTTCACCAACAAATAAACTTGTTAGGCAAATTACAGACGAAGTACTTAATGGATTGGTTAAGATCATTGTCAGAGCGGAGACTTACTTTCGTAGTCGGCCTCCCACTTGGCTTTGGCCTTCTCTAGTTCAGCCTTTTCCTTCTCGAGCTTGGTGTTGGCCTTCTTCATGTCGGCCTTCTCTTTCTCAAGCTCGGCCTTGGCCCTTGTCAAGTCGGCCTTGTCTTTTTGAAGCCCGGCCTTGGCTCTCTCGGCCTCCTTCAGCTAGATTTCTCCCTCTGTTCGGGTCTTCAGCTTGGCTTCAAGGGCTGCACATCAGAATAGTCAAGTACTCAACGTTGCAGTCAGGACACAACTAGGCAGACGGGAAACAACATAGCTGGAGAAATATACTAAGGGCTCGGTCAGGAAGATGTATTCGGAAGACTTACTTCCAATCTTCTTGTCTTGGTCCCAATTTTTGTCCCTGAGCTGATTAATGGCTCCCTTCAGCCAAGACTCCCTCCCCTGGTGGTGCTGCTCCAATTCGGCCTTTAATGCCCGGAGCTGGTCCAAGTCTTGAAGCTGGGGGGCAACCCGGGTCAGGACCTCGTTCATCCTCTCCGAGTGATCAACAATTTTCTGCTAGGGGAGAAACAGTGCAAATCAGAGTCAAGCGTCAAAACACTCGTGCAAGGAGGACTACCAAGACTCCAATACGGCGAAATTCATACCTTAATCCCCTGGGACGCGGTGATTGCGGCGCGAAGCAAGTCTTCACACTCCTTCTCCGCCGCAACCTTGTGATGGTTATAACTCCTCGCAGTTTCGTCGGGGGCCACCTAGCGGAATGTCCTCGGGAACTTGCAGGGAGGGGCTTCGAGCCTGGGGAGGTCCAGTCTTTTCGAAGATGACGACGACGATGATGATGATAGCGACGATGACGACAGCGACAAGGACGGCGACGGGGTCCTGGCCCTCAACTCGGCAGCCTCCGGGGCCTCAGGGGCTGGCTCAAGGGTTGGAGCGACAGCTTTGACAACCACCCCTTGGTCGGCCAGTGTTGGCAGCCCTGCAGTCAGGACGATCTTAGTTTTTGCAACTGAGACCATTGCCGGCTCAGCAGGTGTGCTCGCTAGTGCTGGCTCGGCTGGGGCTAGCTCAACAACGGGGGTAGCCGAAATGGTCTCCTTGAGATCAATATCAGCTCACTTCCTGCGTAATGAGTCAAATATCAAAATGCTACCATGCCAAACAAGATTTTCAGAAGACCCAGAGCAACCTACCTCTTGGAGAACTTAAGCCTCTGTTTGGGGGATCCAGAGGTCGGCACTGGAGGGCCACTGGCTGTCAAGCCTGAGGGCACGGTAGTCGGCGGCGGTGTTTTTGTCCTGGTCGGCCCCGCTCGTGGTGTGGCCGGCTAGGGTGCCCGGGTACTCGGCGGCGCCATTCCTGGGCTCGACGTTGTTGAGCCTGGTAGCGCTGGACCTGACCTTGTACTTAGTGGCACTCGTATTGGGCTCGATGATGCTGAGCTCGACTGTGCTGGTCCCGGTCTGGGTCTCGGCAGCTTGGGGGCTGTACTGGCGGTGTCTTTTATCTTCAGACGCCCGGCTGTGGCACTCGGCCTCATAACTTTCTTCTTGCCCTGATCTACAACAGGTCTCTTCCCCGCTCTCTTGGAGTCAGGCTGGGCAGTAGAAGGACTTCTCGGCCTCTTCTTCGACTTCATTGCCGACAGCGTTCGGGAGTCATCATCAAACTCCTCACATGACTGTAGGCAGTTCAACAATATATTTTACACATTCTAGAGCCAATCTAGGCATATATCTGCAAGCATTCACCACAGATGATCTACAAGACAGCATCAGGAAGGTGTGGAGGCCATGGGCCCCGGGTACCTCATTACCAGTATATGGGCCACTCGGATAGAGGATGGGCCGAACCATGTAATTAGAGATAAGATAGCACCCGGCAGGCTTTGCCTTGTATAACGAGGAAACATAGTCTTAGTCGGATAGGTCTCTATCTCTAAGAAGGATATCCCTTGGCCGTACCTGGCTGGGATCCTTATCATGTACCCCTGTCCCCTAGTATATAAAGGGAGATAGGGCGCCCTTCAGGGCAAGAGACAAGATCATCGATCATCAAACACCTCAGAGGAATAACACCTCAACTGGACGTAGGGTATTACCTCACATTGAGGGCCTGAACCAGTATAAACCTTCTTTGTGTTCCTCTGCAATCCACCGAATTCACCTTCGCCGAGTAGCCCCATAGTTTTATTGCCAGTGCAAAGCATCGACAGCTGGAGCGCCAGGTAGGGGCTCCGGCGAATTCTTCATCAACAAATCCGATGGATCCAACAAACGGAGTCGACGGCAACAAGTTCTCCCCAGGAGACAAGATTTCTTTTGGAAGCCTCGGTTTCGTTATTGACCAGATCGGCAACCTTGCCTTGGCCAGAACAGATCTAATCCAGCCGGTCGAGGAGCCAGCCGACGTAGCGCCAGTCGGCCCACAGGACGTCGCGATCTCCTTCCACGACTTACTGCGGCAGTCCTTCACATCGCCAAGCATAGGGACAACTCTCTCCTTCGGCGTCCGACTTGCGCTAGGCCTTGAACCAGCCTGGGTTGGGCCGAGAAAGGGGGAGATCATCAATCTCCCACATGGACTCGGCGACGTTGCGGATTTACACTCCGCACAACAAACCCAATCTCCTATGATTCAGTTTGGACACGGCCAGGCGTCATTTTAGATTGGATCTAGAGAGGTTGGGGTCGTTCTCACTCCGATAAACTACTCGGAGTCCGACTCCAAGTCGGATAACGCTTCGAACGCCAGTTCGGACTCTAGTCTGGCGAGTTTTCTCCTCCCCCGCGAGATCTTCAACACCACCCTCTGAGGTGCGCCGACTACAAGAGGAGCAGCAGGAGGAGGCGCGCCGACTGCAACAACAGGAGGAAGCTGATCGTCAGGCTCGCAACGACAGGCTGCGCAGAGCTGGGCGAGTAGCCCAGCAGCAGATTCTCCAAACTAAAGTCAGTGATCACGACGTCTTCGTCACGCCGCAACAGAACGTTGTGGCCGCCGCAACTTTGCTGGACACGCTCCAGCTCGGGCCTGACCACCAGGCCACCCCAACCATCGCCAAGATAAAGGTGATGATCACGGCTGCTGCCTGCCAACAACAACAACAGCAGTCGGGCGACTCCCTGGTACCGACTAACAGGTCGGGATCTCCAGCAGCGGGCTCGTCCACATCAACTCGGCGTCGGGCGGCCAGCTCAAGTCGGCCACGTGAGGAGTCTAGGCAAACTACACTCGGCAATACTAATAACAACAACCGGCGCCATCACCAGTATGATCGCCGGCCTAATCAAGACCTCCGAGAACGCATATAGCATGACCTTCGCCATACTATCAGCACCCGGCGCCAAGAGCGACAAGAGGATGAGCGCCGCTGACTGGAAGACGAAAACGAGGGCTTTGGCCTCCATCACGAGTGGTTTAACCGCAGTGGTCGAAGCCCGAGCCCCCATGAAAACGAAGGGATCCCAGCTTTCACTCGGGAGCTGCAGGACGTCCACTGGCCGACTGGCTTTAAGCCCACGGGGATCGAATAGTATGACGGCAAGACAAATCCCGAGTCGAACTGCTGGGGGCGACAACAAAGCCATGGCTAACTACCTCCCGGTCGCGCTAGCCGACTCGGTGAGGACATGGCTGACAGGCCTCCCAAAGCGGTCGATCGGTTCCTGGGGAGAACTCAGGGAGCGGTTCATCGTGAATTTTCAGGGGACCTACGAGAGGCAGTCTTCAGAGCATGATCTTTATCAACTGCACCAGAAGAAGAACGAGCCTCTACGAGACTTCATCAAGAGGTTTTCCGAGAAGCGTAACAAGATCCCAACGATCCGCGACGAGGCTATCATCGCCGCCTTCCACAAGGGAGTAAAGGACGCCCCATTCATCGTGAAGTTCACCCGAAAACCACTGTCGTCTGTCCGGGCTCTATTCGACATGGCCAATAAATACGCCGACTCGGCTGAAGCGGTCGCAGAGGCCCTCGACGAGAAGAAGGAGTCCCAATAGAAGGACCAAAACGCGAAAACCAACAGCGAACCGTCTCAAAACAAGTCTGGCAGCCATAAATGGAAGTCGGACAACGAGGTGGCTAACATGGAGCGCACTCAGTCGCGGCCCTAGCGGAATAACGACTACCAAAAATTCATGAGCGGGCCATGCCCCTTCCACCCCAAGGGCAAGCACGCGGCCAAAGACTGCTACATGCTCAAGAAGTTTGCCTCCGAGCAGGCTTCATCATCTGGCGCCAACAAGGACAAAGACAAGCCAGATCAGGGTCCAGCTGATGATTTCCATGATCCTCAGGCCGAGCTCAACCACATCTTCGGAGGGCCATCCGCATACGAGTCCAAGCGCAAACAAAAGCTAACAGCGCGCGACATCAACACGGTCTCTACGACGGACACCCCCCAGTACCTGCGCTGGTCAGAGATGGCCATTACCTTCAATCGCGCAGATCACCCAGATCGGGTTTCCCACCCGGGACGCTATCCACTCATCCTGGACCCGGTCGTCAGAAACATCAGGCTGAAGAAAACCCTCATTGATGGAGGTAGCGCGCTCAATATCCTGTTCGCCAAGACTTTGGATGAGATGAAGATTCCTCATTCAAAACTACGGCCGAGCACCGCGCCCTTCCACGGGATAATTCTCGGCCTGTCATCAACTCCACTCGGGCAGATAACTTTGTCGGTAACCTTCGGCACGTGGGATAACTTCCACACGGAAAACGTCTGTTTCGAGGTGGCCGACTTCGAGACCGCGTACCACGTGATACTCGGACGACCGGCACTCGCCAAATTCATGGCGATACCGCACTATACATACATGGTGCTCAAGATGCCTGGGCTAGCAGGAGTCCTCTCCCTCCGTAGCGACATCAAGCAAGCCTTCACCTGCGACAAGGAGAGCTGGAACTGGCTCAATCACAAGAGGCGGCAGTCGGGCGCGATAGTATTCGGCAAGCCGTCACAACTAAAGTCGAGTAGGATCAAGTTCCGGTGAAAAAAGCAGCGAAGTCGGGAATTTCAGCGGATTCTGACACGAAGAAGATCCCCCTGGACCCTTCCGACCCCTCCAAGACTACTCTAGTCGGGACCGGACTCGACCCCAAATAGGAAGACGCGCTCGTCTCCTTCCTACAAGCCAATAAAGATATCTTTGCATGGAAACCGTCCGACATGCCGGGCGTACCAAGGGAGGTGATCGAGCACGCCCTCAATGTGAAGACAGACGCCGATCTAGGAAGGGCCGTTCATTATAGCCGAGGTCACGCGGCCAGGCGCCTACTGACTGAAGACTGAAGACGGCGTCCTCATCAACAACTCATGGAACATAGAACAGCTACGTCCTTTCTATACCTGAGTTTTATACTTTTTCATGTGTACAGTTTCTCTGACTCACTACGCCGCTTGCATCAACCAAGTAGTGAGTCGGGGGCTGCATGTATATATGTGCTATAAATAATATACGAGCTCGTCCTACTCAGTCACGAAGCTTTACTACAACTGTCTCGTCTGCCCGAGTCCAGCTTCTTACCTTGAACAATTTTATTAAGTTCTAACAGAATAACTCGGCACGGACCGCACGGTCGAGTAATACTAATGACGACTAAGTACATAAGCTTGGTGGTGTCGCACATATATTTACACATGTTTCTTCACAAAAGTGTATACATACCGACTACATAACATGTTGCCCTTACAGACCCAGGTCTCGGGTAATTATTTCAGCAGTCGGCTTCGCCCGGGCAATCAGCTCCAGCGCCTCCTCGGGCGTCGTCTCCTCGGCAAACCCCTCCCCGATGGCTTCAATATCTGCCCTTGGGTAGATGGACTTGGTCATCGCCAGGGTCTGGGCCACGCCGGCGACAACATGCTCATCCGAGTACTTTTTCAAGGCACTCGGTGCATCCTCAAGACGCGCCTCTATCTGGGGAATCCTGCTGCAACTGGTTCCCACACGGCGGGGATCTATGAGGTCAAGGAGCCCTTTCACGGACCCGACGAGGGCCTCCCGTGACTCCCTGATCACTCTTATCTCCTCCGTGTAAAACCGATACTGGGCCTGGACATTGGCTCTCATGTCTGCCCAGGTCCACCGGCAAGCAAACTTGTCAGATTCGGCTACAGACGAAACGACTAATGGATTGGCTAAGATCGCGGTCAGGTTGAGGACTTACTTTCGTAGTCGGCCTCCCACCCGGCCACGGTCTTCTCCAGTTCGGCTTTTTCCTTACCGAGCTTGACGATGGCCTCTTTCAACTCAGCCTTCTCCCGGTCAAGCTCGGTGTTGGCCTTCGTCAGGTCGGCCTTGACCTTCTCAAGCTCGGCCCTGGCTTCTTCGGCCTCCTTCAGCTGCGATTCCCTCTCTGTTCGGGTCTTCAACTCCGCTTCGAGGGCTGCACGACAGATTAGCCAAGAGCTCAACCGTGCAGTCATGACATAACTGGGCAGTCGGAAACAACGCAGTTGGATGAATACGATGATGGTTCAGTCGGGAAGATACATTCGGGGAGTTTACCTCTGATCTTTCTGGCTAGGGCCCAAGTCTCCTCCCTGAGCTGATCGGTGCCGCTCTTCAGCCAGGCTTCCATCCCCACGTGACGTTCCTCCATCTCGGCCCTCAATGCCAGGAGTTGCTCCAATTCCGCAAGGTGGGGAGCCATTTCGACGAGGATCTCCGTCATCGCCTCATTGCGGTCGACAAGCTTCTGCTTAGGATAAGAGACAACTCAAGGATGGAGTCAGACGTCAAAATGAGAAGATCGCCAAGACTCTACCACAAGGATCATACCGCAACTCCCTTGGACCCACTGATAGCGGCGCGAAGCAAGCTTTCGCGTTCCCTCCTCGCGACGACTTCATCAAGCCTGAAGCTCTTCACGGTCCCGTCAGGCGCCGTCCATGTGAATGTCCGGGGCATCACACGCGGAGGAGCTTCGATCCGAGGCAGGTTTGGGATCTCTGGCGGTGGCGACGACGACGACAACGACCACAACAGCGATGGGGTCCTGGCCTTCACACCGCCATCCCTCACGGCCTCGGGGACCGGCTCAGGGGCTCCGATGGCGGCCTCCGCAACAGGCAACGCTTCAGGGGCTGGGGCCTCAACCTCAGCAACCGCCTCTTGGTTGGGTAGCGGCGGCGACCTAGCAGTCGGGACCAGCTCGGTCTCCGCGACCGAGCTGGCCACCAGCTCAGCGGGTGTGTTCGCGGCTGCCGGCTCGGCTGGGGCAGGCTCTTCAAGGGGAGCGGTTGGATTGGTCTCCTTGAGATCAATATCGGCCCGCTTCCTGCACGACAAAACAAGACATCAAAATACTACTCCAACACGCAAGAATTTCAGAAGATCCGGAGCAGCACACCTCTTGGAGAACTTCAGCTTCCTGCCGGGCGACCCAGGTCCCGTCGAAGCGCTAGCTCCGGCAGTCGGCCCGGTCGGCGTTACAGTCGGCGGCGGCTCATCAGCCCAAGTCGGCCCTGATTCCGGTGTGGTTGGCTTGGGCGTTTGCTCCAGGCCGGCCCTTGGACGGCGCTGATGCTGGGCTCGGCAATGTCGGGCTCAAACCCGTAGGTCTCAACCTGGGACTTGATCGCCTAGGCGCCGCAGCGACGGTGTCCCTTATCTTCAGGCTTCCCGCCACGGCGCGCGGCGTCATGGCCCCCTCGCCCCGATACAAAATGGTCTTCTTCCCCGCTCTCTTGGAGTCTGGTTGGGTAGCAGGGGGGCTCCTCGGCCTCTTCTTCGACGCGACGGCCGACAATGGGCGGGAGTCTTCATCAAACTCTTCATGCCACTATAAGTGAGTCAACAAAACACATCACGCAATGCTGAACAATCACAGTTCCATAGGCATTCATCACAGAACAAGATCAAAGGTTACCTTGGTCCAAGGCCGAATGAAGCTATAGGCCGCGACCCAGCGGTTATCGTTTTCAGTCGTGACCACCCCTTCGGAGAAGTAGCCGAACAGGGTCTCAGTCACTTCCCCCTTGTTCGCCGACTCGTTGCTTACTCGGTCAGGATCGTTTTTGCCTTTAAAGGCCCAGCCAAATGCACTCCTCAGCTTCAGCGGCTGGATGCGCCGAGTCAGGAAGCGACGAGCCACCCAAGGTCCTGTCAGGCCAGCCTTCCTGAGGTCATCTATCTTCACCAACAGTTGATGTCCCTGGCCCATCTCTTCAAAGGATGGCTCTGCTGACCAGTTTGGTGAAACCACGGGCGGCAAGTCGGTAAATGGGCGCAAGGAGGGAGCCAGATCTGCGCAATAGAACCATTCCTTGTTCCAGCCTTTCAGAGAAGATTTCAAGGGCAGATCAAGATATGTCTTTTTCCCATCGCTCCTCAGCTGGAGACCAGCCCCCCCAATCACATTGATATTGCTCTTGGAGGGTTGGGGTTTGATGTGGAATAGATGTCGAAAGAGGATAAAATAGGGTTCAACACCCAAGAAGCACTCACAAAGAGTAACAAATATGGAGATCTGAAGAATTGAGTTGGGGTTCAAATGCACCAACTCCAGCCTGTAGAAGTCAAGGACGCGGCGGAAGAAATCAGAAGATGGAAGGCACAAGCCCCGATCGAAAAAAGAGGCGAAAACTACCATTTCACCAGGTTGGGGATTTAGGACCAACTCACCCTTAGCCGACCGCCAGCGAATCACCTCTTGGCTGGGCAACTTCAGTTCACTCTCCAGCTGCTTCAGCTTCACCGAGCCGCAATTTGAAATTGGCCAAGAACTTCCCGGCGCACCCGCAAGGTCCGAAGCTGTCGGCATGACTGGGGGCGATGAGATTTGGGGAAAAGCAAATCGGGTGCTCGGAACAAACGAAGAGGATTGGAATTGCCCGAGTTCGGATGGGGAATAGCAGCAGCTAACCCTAGTCGGGCGGGAAGCAAAAAGTTGGGCGCGAAGGTGGAAGACGAAGCGATTGGCTGATTTGGGGAAGATGAAGGAATCTTTTTCTCTCTCCCTGCTTTTATAGAGCCGGTGCCGACTAGATGGGCTTGGGCCTACACAGTCAGCACTGTGCCACCAAGATATGAGTTCCTACAGTTGCATGCTCCATGTGGGCCGCCCACGGGCTGAGTTGAAATTATAGCGCTGGTGCTACTAACAGGAGCCAATGAGGTAAATAGATATGCTTCATGAGAGCCTTATTGCTAAGCGTATATGTTTTGGTATCTTTTTTATCCACCAGCCTCGAGGATATATCCTTACAAGGATCACAAGCTGGTCTTCATTAAAATTGGGGATGCAGGTATCTTTCTCGGGTACACCTGACCACGCCGTGGATTTATTTTCATAAAGTGGTACTCGGCCTACATGCGTGGCCATCAGTTGCCATGAGCAACATTTTGCCCGCTGACATGATGCGGAAGAGTCTAACTTTCGAGTAGTGCACTACTCGGGAGAGACTATAAATATCTTTTCCCGCTGACATGATGTGGAGGAGTGTAACTTTTGAGTGGGACGCCACTCGGAAAAGACTATAAACCCCCTTTTCCAGCTGACATGACGCTGAAGAGTCCCATATACGAGTAGCATTCTACTCGGCAAGACTATAAACACATGTTCTGACTGACATGAAGTCGAAGAGTCCTACATACGAGTAGTCCCCTACTTGGCAAGACTATAAGGTTTATTCCGGTTGACATGATACCGAAAAGTCTCATATACCAGTATTAATCTACTCGGGAAAGACTTCCAGGTTAAGGATCTTTGACTTTATGTTTAATTGTCTTCACAATTAAGCACAAAGTCAGGGGCTACACCTAATAGATGTGCCTATTCGGTGCATACTATTCATATATCTATATGAAGCCCTTCATAGCCTCGTTGCCAGCTGACATGAAGTAGGACTCGGAAGAAAACTTACTCGGACAAAGAGTACTCGGGAGCACTGCACTCGGGCAATCTTCACCGTGGAGGATGAGCACTCGGCATCAGCTGTGACTCAACTATGAAGGTCTCAGGGGCTACTGTGGAGGCCATGGGCCCCGGGTACCTCATTACCAGTATATGGGCCACTCGGATAGAGGATGGGCCGAACCCTGTAATTAGAGATAAGATAGCACCTGGCAGGCTTTGCCTTGTATAACGAGGAAACATAGTCTTAGTCGGATAGGTCTTTATCTCTAAGAAGGATATCCCTTGGCCGTACCTGGCTGGGATCCTTATCATGTACCCCTGTCCC
This sequence comes from Oryza meyeriana var. granulata, assembly GCA_003991445.1. Taxonomy (NCBI): domain Eukaryota; kingdom Viridiplantae; phylum Streptophyta; class Magnoliopsida; order Poales; family Poaceae; genus Oryza; species Oryza meyeriana. The sequence continues at coordinate 136,662 of RYFJ01001990.1, read as the reverse complement.
CTAGTATATAAAGGGAGACAGGGCGCCCTTCAGGGCAAGAGACAAGATCATCGATTATCAAACACCTCAGAGGAATAACACCTCAACTGGATGTAGGGTATTACCTCACATCGAGTGCTTGAACCAGTATAAACCTTCTCTGTGTTCCTCTGCAATCCACCGAATTCACCTTCGCCGAGTAGCCCCATAGTTTTATTGCCGGTGCAAAGCATCAACACAAGGGTTACCTTTGGGCGTGGCCTCTTCTGGCTATAAGCAGCCATAGACCGATCTGTGTCTTCAGTTTCGATCACCCCGCTGGCAAAGAAGTCCAGTAGGATGTTTGTCACCTTGTACTTGTCTATGAGGTCGGAGTATTCCCGGCTGGGATTACCTTTGCCCTTGTAGTCCCAGCCGAAGTGACACCTCAGCTTCAGCAGCCTGATGCACCGAGTAAAGAAACGTCTGGCCACCCATGGACCAGTCAACCCGGCTTTCTTCAGCTTGTCAATCCTGCCAACAAGAGTATGAACTTGCCCTATTTCTTTAGAGGTGGGCAAAGACAACCACTTGGCAATAACCACCGGGGGCAAACCCGTAAAAGGGGGAAGGCTTGGCTCAAGATCAAAGTAGTAAAACCATTCCTTATGCCAGCCTTTGAGAGAAGATTTAAGAGGGATATTGAAATAGGTCCTCTCCATGTCGCTCTTGAGTTGGATACCGGCCCCCCAATCACTTGGATTTTACTCTTGGAGGGCTAGGGCTTGATATGGAACAAATATCAAAAAGATTTAAATGGGGTTCCACACCCAGGAAGCACTCACAAGGAGTCACGAATATGGAGATTTGTAAAATCGAGTTGGGATTCAGATTCACTAACTCGAGTTCGTAAAAAGCAAGAAGCTAGCGGAAGAACTCGGAAGACGGAAGAGAAAGACCCCGGTGGAAAAAGGAGGCGAAAATGACGGTCTCACCGTCCTGAGGCTCCGGAACCAATTCACCCTTGGCTGGATGCCAGTTGATGACATCGTGGCTCTGCAACCTCAGTTGCTTCTCCAGGAGCTTTAGCTTAGCCGACCCGCAATCCGAAGTGGGCCAGAGATCATCTGACGCATCCGCGAGATCTGAAGCCCGTGGCATGGTTAGGGATGAGGAGATTTGGGGGAAATGTCACGGAAGGTTTGGAATAGACGAGGAGGAGCAGAATCGCCTAAGTGCTAATGGGGAAGAGGGAACAATGGCGAACCCTAGCGGAGCGGGAGGCAAAATTTTGATGCGGAAACAGGAAAATGAAACGATTGGTGGATTGGAGAAGATGAAGGAATCTTTTCTCTCTCTCCCCGCCTTTTATAGAGCCATTTCCGATTCGTGGGCTTGGGTTGACAAAGTCAGTACTGGGCCACCAAAACATGAGTTTCTACAGTAGCACGCTCAATGTGGGCCGCTCGCTGACTATGTTAAAATCGCAGTGCTGGTGCTACCAACAGGAACCGATGAGGTAAATAGATATGCTTCATGAAGGCCTAATTGCTAAACACATGTGTTTGGGTATCTGTCTTATCCGCCAGGTATTGAGGATATATCCTTATAAGGATCATAAGCTGGTCTTCATCAAAATTGGGGATGCAGGTATCTCTCAAGTACACCTGACCACACAATGGATTTAATTTCATAAAGTGGTACTCGGCCTACATGCTTGGCCAATAGTTGCCATGAGCAATATTATTCCAGCTGATATGACACTGAAGAGTCTAAATTCCGAGTAGTGCACTACTCGGGAAAGACTATGAATATTTCTTCTAGCTGACATGATGCTGAAGAGTCTAACTTCCGATTGGGACGCCACTCGGGAAAGACTATAAACACCCTTTCCAGCTGACATGAAGCTGAAGAGTCCCATATACGAGTGGCATGCTACTCGGCAAAGACTATAAATCATATTCCGGTTGACATGATACCGAAGAGTCCCATATACTAGTAGTATACTACTCGGGAAAGACTACAGGGTTAAAGATCTTTGACTTTATGTTTAATTATTTTCACAATTATGCACAAAGTCGGGGGCTACACATAATAGGTGCGCCTATTCGGCGCACACTACTCATACTTCTACACGGAGCCCTTCATAGCCTCGCTGCTAGCTGACATGAAGCAGGACACGGGAAGAAAAAGCACTCGGACAAAGAGTACTCAGGAGTAATGCACTCGGGCAATCTTCACCATGGAGGATGAGTACTCGGCATCAGCTGTGACTCAACTATGAAGGTCTCAGGGGCTGCTGTGGAGGCCATGGGCCCCAAGTACCTCATCACAAACATATGGGCCACTCGGATAGAGGATGGGCCTAGCCTTGTAATGAGAGATATGGTAGAACCCAGCAGACTTTGCCTTGTACAATAAGGAATATACAGTCCTAGTCTGGTTAATTGTATCTCTAAGAGGAGATCCTTTGGCCGTATCCGGCTGGGACTCCTACCTTGTACCCCTGTCCCCCAGTATATGAGGGGAGGCAGGGCGCCCCCTGAGGGCAGAAGATCATAGATCAACACAAATCCTCAAAGGAATAACACCACAACTGGACGTAGGGTATTACCTTACATCGAGGGCCTGAACCAGTATAAAATCTCTCTGTGTTCCTTTGCAATCCACCGAGTTTCCATCCGCCGGGTAGCCCCATATTCATATTGCTGGGTAGCCCCATATTTGCCAGGTTGGGTACGCCCCATGAGGGTCGCCAGCTGAATCCTATGCTAATGCAAGGTTTGGGTACCTTTTTTGGCTATAATTCTGTTGGGTAGGGTATGCCCCATGAGAGTTGCCAGCCGAATCCTATGCTAATGCAAGGTTTGGGTACCTTATTCGGCTTGACCGAAGTCAGAGAAGACATATATCGTCAAAGTGCATCCAAAGTTCTCATGCACTGCGTCACACCTGAGGAGGGCAAGTAGATCCTGCAATATACCTACTTAGGCATCTGTGGCAATCATGCTACATCTAGAACATAAGTCGGAAAGGCTTAAGGACAAGGATTCCTCTGGCTGATTGCGGTTACCGATGCTGGAGTACTCATCCTGACATGCGAGGGATGCTAATTTTATAGGGCTGTGATTGGTAGGTTGTTTAGGCCGGCTTATTCAGTAGTAGGCCAAAGATATGAGTTTCTCGATAGCACGCTCTATTGGGCCGCTCGTTGACTGTGTTAAAATCACAGTGCAGGCGCTATTCATAGAAACCGATTAAATAATCAGATATGCTTCATGCTAAGCCTACAGCCGGGTGTATATATTCAGATATCTGCATTATTTAACAGGTATTGAGGATATATCCTTATAAGGATCGACAGTTGGTCTCCACTAAAATTGGGGATGCAGGTATCTCTCAAGAACACCTGACCAAGTATTGGGTTAGAATCCATAAAGTGGTACTCGGCTTACATGCTTAGCCATTATTTGCCATGAGCAAAAATCATTCCAGCTGACATGATGCTGAAGAGTCTCATATACCAGTAGTGCACTACTCGGGAAAGACTACAAGGTTAAAGATCTTTGACTTTATGTTTAATTGTTTCACAATTAAGTACAAAGTCGGGGGCTACACCTAATAGGTGTGCCTATTCAGTGCACACTATTCATATTTCTACATGAAGCCCTTCATAGCCTCGTTGCCAGCTGACATGAAGCAGGACTCAGGAGAAGAAGCACTCGGACAAAGAGTACTTGGGAGCAATGCATTGGGAATTCTTCACCGTGGAGGATGCGCACTCGGTATCCATTGTGACTCAACTATGAAGGTCTCAGGGGCTACTGTGGAGGCCATGGGCGCCGGATACCTCATGACAAGCAATTGTGCTACTCGGACAGAGGATGGGCCTAGCCTTGTACGACAGGGAAAATACAGTCCTAGTCGGGCACGTTGTACTCCTAGAAGGAGATCCCTTGGTCATAGTCTGACTGGGACTCCTACTTTGTAACCCTGTCCCCCAGTATATAAGGGGAGGCAGGGCACCCCCTGAGGGCATGAGGATCATCAAGATCACAATCATACATCCTCAAAGGAAATACACCACAACTAGACATAGGGTATTACCTCATCTCGAGGGCCTGAACTAGTATAAACTTTTCATGTTCCTTTGCAATCTATTGAGTTTCGGTCCGACGAGTAGCCCTATATATTTATTGCCGATATAAAGCATCGACAAGGAGCAAACATTTTTTATACAAGAATCATCAAAGAGGCCCTTTTGGTTTCCTGAAGATGAAAGATATAGCATGAACTTTCTTCAGCTTTTTGCCTAATCGCATTCCACTTAGCATGAAAATTTAAACCCCGCACATTCTAGCATAAAACATTCCATGCTTTACATCTTATATCCATAAGAAGTGAAAATAGAAGAAAACATGAACAGTGACCAGCATTGTCACAAAGCCAACAATTACCCCATAATAATGCAACAAAGCACCACGTTGCATAATACCATCAAAAGCCTAGGTATCAAAGTACCTAATCTGACAAAGCAGACACTGACACAGAACACTCTGAATAATACATCGTAATGTATCACAACCAATAAAGCCAGACAATACCTGGCTATTTAAGCATTGAGAAACATCCCCAATGCAATCACAAAAAAGGTTTCTACTCTGCATTTAAAAAACTTAAGAAGCTGGATTCAACTCCTCCTTGGCGTAGCCAAGGAAGTCAACTTCTCCCTGATACTTCATGTCGATGTTTTATATCGGCAATAATAGTATGGGGCTACTCGTGAGACATAAACTTGATGGATTGCAAAGGAACATGAAACAATTTATCCTGGTTCAGGCCCTCGATGTGAGGTAATACCCTACTTCCAGTTATGGTGTATTGCCTTTGAGGTTTCTCTGGTGAGATCCTGTTCTACTCTCTGGTGAGAGCATTCTGCCCCAGAGGGCTCCTTGCCTCTCCTTATATACTGAGGAGGCAAGGTTACAAGGTAGGAATCCCAGTCGGACTTGACCAAGGGATTTTCTTCTAGAAATACAACGTACCTGACTAGGATTATATCCCTTTCCTTATCAAACAAGGTAATATGTACCGAGTCCTGTTGCATCTCTAATTACAGGATTGGGCCTATCCTCTGTCTGAGTGGCCAAAAAGCTTCCCATGAGATACCCGGGGCCCATGGCCTCCACAGTAGCCCCTGAGACCTTCATAGTTGAGTCACAGCTGGTGCGGAGCGCTCATCCTCCTTGAAGCCCAATATGTGGTGAGCATGTAAGCCGAGTACCACTTCTTGGATTTTAACCCAATATGTGGTGAGGTGTTCTTGGGAGATACCTGCATCCCGAATTTTAATAGAGACTAGCTATTGATCCTTATCAGGATGTATCCTCAATACCTGTCAAATAATTCAGATATCTGAACACATGCGTCCAGCAATTAGGCTTAACATGAAACATATCTGATTATTTTGATCGGTTTCTGTAAAATAGCATATGTACTGTGATTTTAACACAGTTAGTGGTCGGCCCAAAAGGACATGCTACTTAGAAACTCATATCTTACTGCCCATTGCCAAGTAAGCTGGCCCAAGCCCGCTAACTCGGCGTAGGCCTTATAAAGCAGCAGGAGAGAGAAAAGATTCCCCTTTCTCCCCCAATCGCCAAATCGCTTTAGCTCCCGAAACTGCGCCCAAACTTTGCGTTCTTCGCTCCGCTAGGGTTTGCTATAGCTTGCACTCCCAGCCTGAGATTCGCTAAGAACTACCTCCCAGCGTCGATTTCCAGCAGCCAAAAGGTTCTCCGCCTAGCTCCTCACCTCTAGCGATGCCGAGAGCCCCCTTTGACATCCTAGACATGTCGTCTGGAACCTGGCCAACGTCAGACTGTAGCACCATCAAGCTGTCAATCTTGGAGAAGAAGATGATTTTGTAGCCCAAGGAGATTATTAACTGGTGCCCCACCGTTGGTGAGTCAGTCCCCGCTCCAGGCCCGGGCGAGATCGTGGTCTTTACTTCTTTTTCTATCACGGTCTTTCTCTTCCATCTTCTGATTTTCTCTGCCATCTTCTTGACTTCTACCGCATCGAGCTCGTCAACCTCAATTCCAACTCCATTCTCCATATCTCTATTTTCGTAACCCTCTATGAGGCCTTCCTGGGGATTAGCCCCCATTTCAATCTCTTCCGGTATCTTCTCCACATCAAACCTCAGCCCTCAAAATCCAAAATTCAGACGATAGGGGGAGTGGGCCTTCAACTCCGCAATGAGATGAAGAGGGCCTATCTCCATGTCCCCCTGAAGACTTCTCTCAAGGGGTGGCATCGGGAGTGATTCTATTGCTAAAATCTAGAGCCCTCCCTGCCCCCTTTCACCGAAAATCCACCATCTGTTCTAGAGAGCTGGACCTCTGTGTCGTCTCGGGATGAAATGGGCCTGGTATACAAGCTGCTGGAGAAGATCGGCATACTGAAGGGCACAGGGCTGACTGGTCCTTGGGTGGCTAGGGCATTCTTGAATCACTGAACTCAGCCCCTGAAGGCCAGAGCCACCTCGGGTTTGACAAGAATAAAGTCACCGATACTTTGCTTGGTTTTTTCGTCAACGGAGTCATGGAGACCAAGGACAAGGGGTGAGCCCCCAATCCATACTGCAAGGGCAAGCCCTGGCCAAAGGTAATACATGATGCAGTTTCTGTCTTGATATCCATGCGTGGAGTGTGATCTAAATGATATCAAGCCATGCAACGTAATATCTTGATGTTTGCAGGAATACGAAGAATTTGATTCTGAGCCCCAAGACCAGTTGGCCAGTGGGGCCAGAAAGCGCCCGGCAAGCCCCTCAGCAGCTGAAACCAACCCCAAGAGGGCTAGGAAGAGACCGGCAACAGACTAGGCCAAGATAAAGGATATGCCGAGTAAGGCATCTAGCGATCTGATGATCATAGACTCTAGCAACGCTGCCCCCAGGCTTCCCAGCCCTAGGACCAAACCACCGAGTGCTGCCACCCCCTAGTCGGCTGCGTCAAGCACAGCACCGATTGGGCCAAGTTCTCCACCGCCGACTACCACGCCCATGAGACTAGTCAGTCGGTAGCTCTCTGTCGCTGAGCAGGCTATCAAGCCTATCGCCAACTACCTCCGCCCCCAGCACACAGAGGTGGAGGTTTAAAACTTCCAAGAGGTACAAAAAATCTTGAATCTTCAAGAAAACTTGAACGACAGGAAGCTGAGCGACGCTGACCCCAAGGGGACAGCGCCACCAACCCCCATCACAACCCCTATCCAAACTAAGTCCAAGCTAGTCATACTACAGACCGAGCAGGAAGTCATCCTGGCCCTTGAAGCTAAGTCGACCCAACCGGCCGAGCCACAAGCATCGCTAGTCAAGACATCAAGGTTGAAACTCCTATCCCTGAGCTTGCCTAGGAGCCCGCGCCACCAATTGATCCGAGGCCTAGGACTCCATCGCCTCCACTATCGTCATATTCTGATGAAGACGATCTCCCCAGGCTTGAGGCTCCCCCTCTAAACTTCCCCCGGATGTTCTATTGGGTTACTCAAGAGGAGGAAGCAGGGAGCTTCGAGCATGACGAGCAGGCAGCCCAAAGAGAAAGGGTTAACTTGATGTACACCGCTATCACCGTGTCAAGGGGATTCAGGTACGCAGTCAATCTTGCTATGTTTGCTGATTGGTGGTTCTTCAGGACTTTGCACTCTTGTTGTTTGTTTTGCTTGACTTGAATACTCCCTGAGCAAAAAGTGGTCAATCGGTTAGAGAAGATGAGCTGAGTTCTGTCCAAGCTCGCCCCTCAGCTTACTTAGCTCCGCCAACTCCAGATTGCCAAGGACGACCTAGAGAAATCTAGCAAGGAGAGGGAGGAGTGGCTAAAGGAATTGGTGGACAAGCTTAGGGACGAGAACTAGGCTCAGGCAGGGACTAATAGAAATAAGCTTCCCTCTTGCCTGAGTGACGTTGAATAGACTTTTCTGTGTCGTTAAGTCTTGAGTCCATTTTGCTGTAGCTCTCGAGACAAATCTTAACACCTAGTCCCTAGAAATCAAACGCTTGAAGAAGGAGCTGAAGGAGCTCGAGAAGGCGAAGTTGAAGATGGACACTGAATATGCAAGTAAGTCACTTATCCGCCTGTATACTTGATCCAACTGGGCATCTTGGTTTGGTGATGTATTTGTCTCTATGTAAATAGCTTTCAAGGCCAACTCACAGATCCAGTTCGGCGCTTTTGCAGAGGAGATCAAGGTCATAAAGGAATTGCGGCTAGGTCCAGCTCTAGCTTGATTGCTCAGGTGGCGCAACATCTCCAGGAAGCTCTAAGGATCCTGAAGAAGTACTCGAACGAGCGCATCGCTGTTGGGATTGCCCAGGCTCTAGCCATGACCAAGTCTCTCTACCCTCAGGTAGATATTGAGGCAATTGGTGAAGGCTTTGCTGAAGGCACTAGCCCGGAGGAGGGCTTGGAGCTGATCAGCCAAGTGAGGGCAACTGCCGAATCGATTGCTGAAGATCTGACAATGTAAACAAAAACATTCATGTAGTTGGTGTTTATCGGGAACAATATGTAAATATTATCAATGTCTTTGTTGCTTGCTGTTAAATCTTGTGGAGTGCTTGTTTCCTCCAAGCCGTCATTAGTTTTACCTGACTAGACAGTTTACGTCGAGTGGTTTGAGATCAACATAAATAAAAAGAGTTCACCTCTCAGGACTATACTCAGGAAAACTTAGCATAATTGTCGTAAAACTTCATGACTTAGATAAAGCAATCTCGGACTTGATTAATGACAACAGGCATATATTATCATGTAGCCCCCCGACTCACTACTCGGTTGGAACAAGCGACGTAGTGAGTCAGAGTAACGAACTTTATTTATATGTATAAAAGGAGTACAAAACTCAGGTATAGAAAGGACGTAGCTATTCTATATTCCATGAGGAGTTGATTAGGACGCTGTCTTCTACCTTTAGTCGGTAGGCACCTGGACGTGTCACCTCAACGATAACGAACGGCCCCTCCCATAAGGGAGATAATTTATGCCTGTCTTTGGTGGTTTGGATTTTTCTCAAAACAAGATCTACCACCAAAAAGGCACGGCCATGAACATTCTAACTATGATAATGACGTAGTCCTTGGAGATATCTTGCCGACTGGATAGTTGCGATGTCCCTTGCTTCTTCCAATTGATCTAGTTTGACTCGTCGGTCTTTAGTTGATTTTGCATCTGAGTGGGCCCGAACTCATGGTGAGCCGAACTCCAACTTGGTTGGTAACACAGCCTCAGCAACATAGACTAGGAAGAAAGGGGATTGCCCTGTCACCCAACTAACCGTGGTTCTTAGAAACTAGAGAACAGATGGAAGCTCTTGCACCCACTGCCTGCATATAGTAGTAGTTAGTTGAACACCCTAGTCTTGATACCTTATAAGACCATGCCATTGGCACGCTCGACCTGCCCATTGCTTCATGGGTGCACCACAGAAGCATAACAAATCTTGATGCCGAAGTTGTCATAGAAATCTTGAAAGACGCCGCCAGTGAACTGAGTGCCATTGTCCGTTATGATGCGGTTGGGAACTCCAAATCGATATACAATACTCATGATAAAGTCTATTGCCCTTGCCGCTGTTATGGTAGCAACGGGTTTTTCCTTGATCCAATTTGTGAATTTGTCTACTGCGACGAACAAGTGTGTGAACCCTCCTTGTGCTTTTTTGAAGAGGCCGACGATGTCAAACCCCCAAACTGCAAAGGGCCAAGAGATTGGAATTGTTTGTAGTTCCTGAGCTGGAAGATGTGTTTGTTGTGCAAAGAACTGACATCCCTCGCATGTTCAAACTATGTCTTTTGCATTTGTAACTACAGTCAGCCAGAAGAAACCTTATCTGTAAGCCTTTCCGACTAACGTCCTTGATGCAGCATGGTTGCCACAAATGCCCGAGTGGATGGATTGTAGAATCTGCTTGCCCTCCTTAGGTGTGACACAGTGCATGAGGACTCCGGATGCACTTCGACGATAGAGATCTTCTCCGACTACAAGGAAACACTTGCTTCGACGTTTGATCTGCTCGGCTTCACCGCGATCTTTTGGGAGCTTGTCTTCCAGGAGGAACCTGATGATTGGAGTCCGCCAATCTTGAGAGATAATTAGTACTTCATTTGTTGCTAGGGTAGGTTTAGCCCTCAACTACTTGAGTATAGGCTTCTTCTTGACTGACGCTTCCAATAATTGCTCAACAAAAACTCCAGTCGGGACCACTTCTCATTTGGATCCCATGTTGGCTTGCTCGTCTGTGGCTTCATTGTATTGGCATAGAACATGTGTAATCTCTAGTCCATCAAACTTATTTTCTAGCTATCATACCTCCCAACAGTAAGCTGCCATGTTGTCGTCCAGACACGTCTAGTCTTTCATGACCTGGTTCACCACGAGTTGAGAATCCCCACGCACTACCAGTCGGCGAATGCCAAGTGATATGGCGATGCGAAGCCCGTGGATGAGTGTCTCGTACTCGGCGACGTTGTGGGACGCTAGAAAGTGTATCTGAAGGACGTATTTCAATTTTTCTCTAGTGGTTGACGTCAGGACGACGCTAGGCCCTGCTCCACCAATCCGCAGAGAGCCGTCAAAGTACATTATCCAGTATTCTAGCTTGTCCGTTGTAGCCGACTGAACTTCTGTCCTCTCGGCCATGAAGTCGGTGAGTGCTTGTGACTTGACTACTATCTGAGGTTGAAAGGAGATGTCAAACGCCATCAGCTTGAGCACCCATTTAGCGATTCTACCAGTGGCCTCACAATTGTGTAGGATGTCCCCGAGTGGATACGATGTGACGATGGTGACTTGATGAGACTAAAAATAGTGCACCAACTTCCAGACAGTTATGAGTAGGTGATATAACAGCTTCTGGACTTGAGGATATCTTATTTTGGATTCACCTAGGACTTCGCTAACAAAGTAGACTGGCCTCTGTACTTTTTGTATATTCCTTGGCTCTGCCCACTCGACGACCAACACCGTGCTGACTACCTGAGTGGTTGCCACCAGATACAACATAAGTGGTTCCTAGGCCATAGGTGATGCCAACATAGGTGGAGATGTGAGGAACTTCTTGAAGTCTTTGAAGGCTTGTTGGGCTTCTGGTGTCCATTGAAAATTATCAACTTTCTTTCAGTAATTTAAAAAGGGCATGCCCCATTCTCCAAGGTGGGAAACGAATCGGCTGAGTGCCACCATGTAGCCAGTCCTTCTGGCTAGTCAGGGGTGCCATGTTCATGATAGCGTTGATTTTCTTTGTATTAGCCTCGATGCCTCGGTGGGATATGATGAAGCCGAGTAACTTTCCTAGAGGTACTCTGAAGACACACTTTTCCAGGTTCAACTTCATACTGAATCTCTAAAGGCTTTGAAAAGTTTCTTCTAAGTCGGTGATGAGGTCTTCCTTGACTTTGGTCTTGATTACCACATCATCGACATACGCCTCCACATTGCGCCTGAGTTGAGTGTGAAAACACCGCTGGATGGCGCGTTGGTATGTTGCGCCAGCGTTTTTCAACCTGAACGGCTTAGTGACATAACAGTATGCCCTGAATGGTGAGATAAAAGAAGTCTTTAGGCAGTCTTCCTTTTTCAGGCTGATTTGGTGATATCTCGAGTAATAATCAAGAAAGCTGAGCATCTCGCACCCGTAGTCAAATCAACCACCTGATCTATCCTGGGTAGACCAAATGAATCCTTGGGGCACCCTTTGTTTAAGTCGGTATAGTCGACGCACGTGCACCATTTGCCATTCTTCTTCTGGACCAAGACTAGATTTGCCAGCCAATCCGAATGATAGACCTCTTTGATGAACCCTGCTACAAGGAGCTTGGTAATCTCCTCCCGAATACCATCTTTCCAGTCTTGTGCGAAGCACCGTAGTTGTCGCTTGACTGGTTTGGTGTCCGGCTCGATGTTGAGGGAATGCTCGATCACCTCCCTTGGTACTCCAGGCATTTCAGAAGGTTTCCAAGCAAATATATCTCTGTTTGCCTAGAGGAAGGTGACGAGTGCATCTTCCTATTTGGGGTCGAGTCCGGTCCCGACAAGCACGGTCTTGGTCGGGTCTGAAGGGTCCAGGGGGATCTTCTTTGTCTCTGAATCTGCCAAAATTCTTGACTTGGCTGCTTTCTTCGCCGGAACTTGATTGTCCTTGTTTGCATGTGTTGCAGCTAGCTGGATATTATTTCGTCCGACCACTACCTCTTAGGACTGGGCCAACTCTCAGCTCTTCTTGTTGCAGGTGAAGGCTTGCTTAACATCACTGCGCAAGGAAAGTACTCCTGCTAGTCCTGGTATCTTGAGCACCATGTATGTATAGTGGGGCACTACCATGAATTTGGCAAGTGCGGGCCGTCCAAGTATGGAGTGATACGCGGTCTCAAAGTCAGCAACCTCGAAGCAGATGTTCTCGGTACGAAAATTCTCCCACATGCCAAAAGTAACTGGCAGAGTGATCTATCTGAGTGGAGTGGAAGAGAGGCCGGGGATTACCCCATGGAAGGGAGCAGTACTCGGCCGTAGCTCGGATTGCGGAATCTTCATCTCGTCAAGCATTTTGGTGTACAATATGTTCAGAGCGCTTCCTCCATCGATGAGAACCTTCTTCAACTTGATACTATAGATGACCGGATCTAGGACTAGTGGGTAATGCCCTAGATGCGTGACTTGGTCAGGGTGGTCCGTGCGATCAAATGTGGTTACCGTCTCTGACCAGCGCAGGTATTGGAGGCATCTATCGAGACCTATTTGACTTCTCGGGCTATTAACTTCTGTTTGCTCTTAGATTCATATGCAGATAGCCCTCCAAAGATATGATTGAGCTCACCCTGGGGATCTTGGTAGTCGCCGGCTGTGCTCTGGTCTGGCTTGTCCTTGTCTTTGTTGTCGCTAGACATCGATGTTTGCTCGGAAGTGAACTTCTTGAGCATGAAACAGTTTTTAGCTGTGTGCTAACCCTTTGGGTGGAAAGAGCATGGCCCGTTCATAACCTTCTGGTACTCGTCCGTCCTCAAGGGTCATGGTCGGCTACGTTCAACGGCCGCCACAACGTTGTCCGACTTACGCTTGCGATTGCCAGACTTAGTCGGGGCTGTATCATCTGTGTCCTTCTTCTCCTTTTGTCGGGGCTCCCTCTTGTCTTCCAGGGCCTCGGCAACGGCGTCGCCGAGCTGGCATATTTGTTGGCCATGTCGAATAGAGCTTTGACAGAGCTTGGAGGCTTCCGAGTGAACTTAGCAATGAACAGGGTGTCCTTGACTCCTTTGTGAAAGGCGGCGATGACAACCTCGTCTTTAATCTTGGGAATTGAATTCCTCTTCTTAGAGAACCTCTTGATGAAATCGCAGAGGGACTCGTTCTTCCTCTAGGGGCATTGATATAGATCATACTCGGAAGACGGCCTCTCGTAGGTTCCTTGGAAGTTTGCGATGAAACGCTCACGGAGTTCCCCCAGGAGCCAATGGACTACATGGGAAGTCCTATTAGCCATGTCCTCGCCGAGTCAGCCAAGACGACTAGGAGGTAGTTAGCCATGGCCTTGTGATCGCCTCCGACTACATGAATTGCCAAAGTATTGACCATGAGCCAGGACTTCGAGTTGGTCTTCCCATCGTACTTCTCAATTCCAGTCGGCCTACTATAGCTCATGGGAGATCTCGCCGTATTTATCCTCGAGCATCCTGGTTGTCATGGCGGTCGTCATGGTGCCACCTTCGATCATTGTTCTGATTGCGGAGTGACGTATGACGAGACTCCGAGCGATGCTGACTAGAGTTAGCTGCATGGTGCCGTGCTGAGGCAGATGAGATTGCCATGTCTGAAGCCGTCTTGTTCGACGGTATTAAGGTGTCTCTCGATTATTGTCGCTGCTGACAGGCCGTAGCGGTGATCATTGCTTTGATCCTTGCGATGGTCGGGGTGGCCTGGTGGTCGGGCCCAAACTCCAAGGTGTCGAGCAATGTGGCAACAACCACGACATTCTGTTGTGGGGTCACGAAGACGTAATGGTCGCTGACTCAGGTTTGGAGGATCTTCTATTGTGCAGTCCGCCCAGCCTTGCATAGGTTGTCGTTATGAGCATCGTGCATCTTCCTCCTGCTGTTCACGCAGTCGACGAGCCTCCTCCTCTTGCTGATCGCGTAGTCAGCGCGCATCTTGAGTGGGAGGTGAGCCCTTGGACACCATTAAGACTTCGCGTGGTGGAGAAAAGCTTGACGAGCTACTTTCTGACTGTGAGTCAGAGTCGGAGTAGTTTAGGGGGGTAATTACAACTCCAACCAACCCAGATCCGATCTCAAGGGGCTCTGGGCCGTATCCGAGTTGAGCCTTGGGGGATTGGATCTACCACGTCAGAGTGAGATTGAAATTGTCCACGGCATTGTTGAGTTCGAACGGGAGATTGATGATCTCCTCCTCTCTTAGCCCAATCTCGGCTGGCTTAAGGCCGAGTCTGAGTCGAACACTGAAAGAAAGATTTGTCCCGAGACTTGCGTTTCTTGGGGAATGCTGTAGCAAATCATCGAAGATTGCTCGATGATGTGCTGCAGCGTTGAGTAGGCTGACTGGCCGGAGTTGGCTTGGTTCCCGGTCGATTGGGTTGAGTTCGAGTTGATTAGGGTAAGATCACCGAATTTGTTGGCAATGAAGTCAAGGCTCCCGAAGCTGATTGTCTGCCCAGGGAAGAACCTGATGCCGTCGACTCCGGTGGTTGGATCCATCAGGCTTGTTGAAGATGATCTCGCCGAATTCCCTACCTGGCGCGCCAACTGTCGATGTTTTATATCGGCAATAATAATAAGGGGCTACTCGTGAGACCTAAACCTGATGGATTACAAAGGAACACGAAACAATTTATCCTGGTTCAAGCCCTCGATGTGAGGTAATACCCTACTTCCAGCTGTGGTGTATTGCCTTTGAGGTTTCTCTGGTGAGATCCTGTTCTTCTCTCTGGTGAGAGCATTCTACCCTAGGGGGCTCCTTGCCTCTCCTTATATACTGAGGAGACAAGGTTATAAGGTAGGAATCTCAGTCGAACTTGGCCAAAGGATTTCCTTCTAGGAATACAACATACCCGACTAGAACTATATCCCTTTCCTTATCAAACAAGGTAATATGTACCGAGTCCTGTTGCATCTCTAATTACAGGATTGGGCCTATACTCTGTCCGAGTGGCCAGAAAATTTCCCATGAGATACCCAGGGTCTATGGCCTCCACACTTCATCTTGTTGAAGATCACATACCTCTACTCCTATTCTCTCTAGGAGCTGAATAGAGCTTTCATTTGGGGGACCATTAGAATCATTTTCAGAATCAGAATCATATGAGAATTCTGAAGGCAAGGGGTTTAAGGGGGAAAGAATACCACTTTTGCCCCTAGGCTTACCAACTCCAAGCTTTCGATCAGGATACATGTAACTTTCAGAGATTTTGTTAATTCTGTTGCTTCTCCTTCTGCCAGAATCCACTAGGACTAGTTCCTTCACTTCCTTTACTTTTTTTCTTCCTAGTAAGCTGAAGAGATGGGAGAGGGCTTGCAAAAACCTATTGAAAAGGGTCCACTGGTAGATCATCATGGGTGCCAGTCATAGAACATGTTGGAGAAGGGGGCACAACTAAAATGGGATCCTGCATGATTATATCTTCTTTCAACAGCCTTGTGTGACTTCTCTCTTTCCAGGATCGTAATTGTGGCAAGAAGTGCAAATTGCACTACCTAAATCATTGGTAATCTGTAAGTAACTAAAGGTAAAGACTTCCAGGGCAGATGCTTCTCGGCATGTGTCTGAGGGCCACTAACAGGTCCCAGAAAAGAGGATTGAGCAAGTACTGCCTTTCCACAAAAGTAGACAAAACCAGCTGATTGGCTACTGATGCCCCTTCAGATAGACCACTACCTGACATTGCTTGTTGATTGTCCTGGTTTTCACCAACATCTTCTTTCATAATGTCATTATCTAGCTGTGGCTCATGATTAGGAGCATCTGGAATCTCAGGCAGATGGATGTGATTAACAGGAGGCAAGTCTTCATCGCAGGCATAACATCAGCAAAATCCTCATCTAGAATGAAAACAGAAACTGTCCAAGACCTGCCAGCCCCCTTGAAAGGAGTGACCTTCTTAATCACAATGCGGTTGGGGACCTCTTTCACTGAGGAATAAATAGCTTTCACTAAAACATGGCCCCTAACACAATCAGTGTTGTGCCAACGAAGCATTTCCCCAAAAAGAGATACCGCTTTGTGTATATATTCTGGGGTTTTTCAAGTCCAAAGGGAAGTCCAAAACCATAATTCATCCTTCTCTCTAAAGGGGGAATTACGACAACTAGAGGTATTATCATGTGCCACAAAGCGAAGCATAAATTGATCCCCAACATTGTACGGACCCCCATAAATCAGAGCATCTCTAAGAACAAGCGAGGCAACATGAATGTAAGCAAACTCAACAGGATGTCTATCAACACTAATCACATGAAAACCAAGAACATGCTGAACATGGTGCACTACCATTTGCGTTGTATGCACAAACTGCTCAGGGGGTCTGGGGAGGTTCAAGAACAGTCGCAGCAATACCTTCATTCCTCTTTGGTGGTTCTTCACTGAGAATCAGGTCCACACGTGGAAGCTGATGCTGCCAGAGAGGTTGCACATTCATCGCTGGTGGCAGGAACGACACAGGGTCGGCGTTGATGATCGCCATTGTTGAGGAGCAAGAGCGAGAGCTAGCAGATGAATTGTGGTTTTGCTTTTGCAAAAAACTCGGCGGGAGTTTTTTGCTATTATAGTACTCTTGACGATGGGCTTCTCCAAAATAGTATCAATATCATGGGCTTCTCTAAAACGGTATCGTTAACGTTAACTCTTCTCCATAATAGTATTTTGGATATTTTTCTTTTACTTTTCAATTTTTAACCCCCTAAACTTCCAAAACTACCCTTCTATTTTTAATTAGCCCTAATCAAATCGAGTCACTGATTCAGATTTATCTCTTTCAAATGCTCTTCCCTGATGGCAGGACTCCCACTGGCGGCGCACTCCAATGGCGGCAGCAGGTGGCCCCCAGCCTCCTCCGGCGGTAGCAGGCTTCCCCCGCCTCCCAACGCGACGGCGGCGCGCCACCGACGGCAGTCTGCCTCCTCCACCGACGGCGGCGCCCGCCTCCTCCAATAGCGGCGGCGCCCTCCACCAACGGCCGCTCCTCCTCCCTGATTGCGGCGCGTGGCCCCCGCCTCCCTACCCGAGTAGCGGCGCGCGTCTGCTCCAGCGACGGCGCCCATCAAGAGCAGCGGCGCGTGGCCCCCCACCATCCTCCGGTTGGTGATGCCCCCAGGCGGCCCCGACCTCCCGACGAGCTGCGGCAGGGAGTCACAGTCATCCTCTCCGGTTCTTGCTTGCAGCTGTGAAGGAAATCTGGCAGAATTCAGACTGATATTAGCATAGAATTCAGACTAATATTAGCATAGAATTCAGAGAATGGTTGTAAACTTGACTGATTTGTGTCACAGCAGAATTCAGACTGATATTAGCATAATAGATAGAATTCTGTTTCTGTTACTGATTGTAATGACTGATTTTGCAGAACAAGCAAATCTGTTGGTTCTATATATCCATCGTTCTGAGAATTGTGTTTGTGCTACCTGGAATTGTTTGTGCTCTGTTTCAGCATTGCAAATTATCGATATGATACTCAAGAATGTAATAACAGGGCAGCATTCATCCTGCTGTGCTAGACATAAGTCATTTCCTAATGAGCTCATATAAGTAAGATCAACAACACAAGTGCATAGTTGTGAACCAAAAGTTGACAGTATAAAGCATACAACCAAAATGTGTCCAACCAAATATGGTATGCATAGTAACACATGAGTCACAGGAAACATAAATATTGTCTTACATGCCAAGTTTGGCCTGAACGATAAACAACCAAGTTGACAAAAGAAATTCACATCCCACTACAAAATGAGCTATATATCAGAGATAACTAGTCCCCTTCTTGCTTTTTTTGGAGTAATCTTCTTAGCAGCCGATGGAATGGTGGATGGAGCTTGAGGGGAAAAGGTATGTTGAGAAGATGTGCCTTCCCCCATCATCAAAGTTAAAGGCCTGCATACATATGTGTTATATTATTTTACAAATTTGTTTGAGTGAAACCATTACATATATGTTGAGTACCAATTTCTTACCTCCCATTCTCCATTCTAGGACTCTCTTGAATTATTTCTTCTGTTGTATCTTTAGGAGTCCACCCTTTAGTGGTATTTTTTCTTGGCTTTCTCTTCCTGTAGTGAAAAAAAGGAAACAAATGAACAAATAAAGTGACAAAAAACCATGCAAAGGGAAATCGTGCTTATAGCTTACCTTTTCTTAGTTCCGTTGAAAGAACATTTGTAACTAGTTTTTCTATGTCCCAACTCTCTGCATTGTGAACACCGCACTTTGCCTCTAACCATTTTCTTGGTCTTCTCATTGTTATTTTCAGCAACTTTTATAACTGATTTTGATCCACCACTCCCACCTTCAAGGCAACTTTTGATCCTATTTTTCTTTTGCCTTCCAACACTTCTTTTACCAAGAGGTGCAACCACCGGAAGTTCCAAATTCACTTTTGGCCACTTTGTCTTGTCACGAAGTGGCTCAATCAATCTAGCATAAGCTTTTCTAAAATTCTCAACAGAGTAGTACTCATGTACAAAGTCTTCCATCTTCACATTCCTAATCTGTTGGGCGGATATCAAGGACAAAGCATGTTGACAAGGTTTTCTAGTGTGCTGCCACTCCTCACATGAACACTCATGCTTGTATGCCTTGACAACAAACCTATGATTGCAATTGTCCCAAACCTCAGCAGCATAATTATCACCCTTGATAACAGACAAGTGGCCTAGCCCTCTTGTCCTAGCTCTCAATATTTGAACAACTGCAGGTAGTATCCTCCCATGAAGCCTTTCTCCAATTCTTCTTCTCTTATAGAAAAGTGACATAATCATCTCTCTCAGCTTGTCTGCAAGCTCAACAACAGGTAAGTCTTTTATATCCTTGATCCAATTGTTGAAAACCTCAGCTACATTGTTAGTAATATAATCACACTTAATGTTGGGATTAAAATCAGATCTGCACCACTTTAACTTATGATGCTTATCGAACCAATTCTTGATTGATGGGTTACCTGCATAAACGGCAGCCATGTGCTTTTCATACACATCCTTCTCATATGCCCTAGCTGCGGGCCACATGTGTCCACCACTTTCACCACTGGATCTCTTAATATAATTCTGCATTAGATGCCTAAAGCATTCCCTTTGTTCAACTTGAGGAAACTCCCGCTTCACTGCAGTTTCTAACCCTTTGCAAGCATCGGTACATATGGCAAGTAAAGGAAGATCTCCGATAACCTTGAATAGTTGAGACATAAACCAACTCCAATTATCTTCTGTTTCCGAGTCTATGAATCCAAAAGCAACTGGATACATCCAGTTGTGACCATCCACACCGGTTGCTGCAGCTAAATGCCCATTCCACCTACCATTTAGTGCAGTAGAGTCAACACCAAGCCATGGCCTACAACCTGTTCGAAAACCCTCAATACAAGGACCAAGCGCACAAAAGAACTGGTGAAAATAGACCTTGCCATCAACCATCTTGCAATCAATCTCAATTATACTATCAGGTGATTTTTCCATGACCTCTGCCTTCCAATTATAGAGCAACTGAAAACTCTCTTCCCATGAACCATACAACAACTCCATAGCCTTTTCCTTTCCTTTACAAACAGTGAAATACCCAATTGTTCACTTGTAATCATCTTGTAATTTAACCTGCAGCTCTTTAGTTCCCATTTGAGAGTTCTTCCGAAGGATAGAAACTGCCTTGGAAGCAACCCACTTGCAAGAAGGTGTAGTGGTCCTTCTTCTGCTACTAGATGTACATGTGTGCATATTATTCAAGGATGTCACCTGAAAAAACAGTTAAAAAAATGATAAGGACATTATTTTAAAAGCAAATATGGAACATGCAATAAAATTTATAAGACAACAAGTATGTACCATAACAGTCATGTTGTCCGCTTGTGTGCGCCCAACAATCGCCCAAGCGCAATCACCTCCCTTACAATAACCTCTATATTTCTTTGTGGTTGTTGCTTCAATACCCAATTCAAATTCAGTATTTATGGCATATTGTCTAACAGCCAATCTGAATTCCTCCATAGAAGGGTACAAGCTGCGCACTTCCATCGATGGATTGTCCTTATCATACACCATCCCTCTCTCCTCTGGAATATAATCATCAATAGGCATCGATGCACCTTCTGTACCTTCGACATTAGGGATTCCTGAAGCAGTTGCTCCACGGTCCATCGAATTTGAGGCAGCCTCCCTAGCATCCTCTGCCATAGCATCTTCCTTGCTCAACCCCAAAAACTCATAAACTTGTTCCTCACTGCAAAGCTCTACCCTTCCTTGCTCCTCTGTTTCCTCTTGAATTTCTATTAAATCCCAATCAATCAATGGAGGAATTGGCTGGTCACAATTAGTTGTCATAACAAGCCTAGTAGAGCATCATGCAAAAAAATACGTTAGAGACGTGCCTCTATAAGGAAAATACGGAAAATATTTAAACACATTGCAAATACATACTCTGCAGTGCCCTCATTCAAACTGCAATCCATCACAAATTGTTCCTCTCTATCCATAGCAAGATTTCGTACCTTGTTGTATTAGACAAGCAAAAAAAAATTAGAAAGTCTAGAACATCACAAAATAATCAGAAAACAGGGAGATGATACTCATGGCGCATGAGTTCGATACCGATCAGCAGGCTGTTTGTGGGCACGAGGATCGGGAAGAATGTCTGGCACGCCGCCGTCGATGGAGGAGGCGGGCGCCACCGTCAGTTGGAGTAGGCGGGAGCCGCCGTCGGTGGAGGAGGCGGACTGCAGTCGGTGCTGTGCCGCCGTCACGCGGGGAGGCGAGGGCTGCCTGCTGCTGCCGAAGACTGGAGGGTGGAGGTCGCCTGAGGGTGCGCCGCAGACCGGAGGACGGTGGGGGCCCGCGCGCCGCAACCGGGGAGGAGGAGGCGGACGTCGGTGGAGGGGCGCCGCCGCCGGTTGGAGGATCCCTGCCAGTCGGGGAAGATGGAAGGGCGGCTCCCTTTGGAGTATGAATAGGGTGGCGCGCGTTCGAAAGAAACAAATCAAAAGAAAATCAGTGACTTGATTTGATTAGGGCTAATTAAAAATAGAAGGGTAGTTTAGGAAGTTTAGGGGGTTAAAAATTGAAAAGTAAAAGAAAAATATCTAAAATACTATTATGGAGAAGAGTTAACGTTAACGATACCGTTTTAGAGAAGCCCACGATATTGATACTATTTTGGAGAAGCCCAACGTCAAGAGTACTATAATAGCAAAAAACTCAGCGGAGAGGGTGTGGGTTTCTCGAGATATCTACCCCCCTTATTCCCTGGATTAATTATATCTTCCTTATTATTCGTTGCTGGCCTCCTGTCACCAGGCTTCGGCCCATTTGACAGATTATCCTTTTTTTCACTGTTGGGCCAGCTTTTTAGAATTCTAGCAAAAATTAGCCCAATGGTCATAGTGAAAACACTTAGAACATCGAACATTAAACGTGCAAGCAGGCTCCACATGCCCCAACTGCAAACATCAAGTGCAAGGTAAAACTACCCTCCCACAAATTTCTCCCGCTTTCCCGCCTGTTTTGTTGTGGTTTTGAATTTGAACAAGAAACTCACTGTTCTCCAGCGATTGCTAGAGAAAGAAACTTAAGACAATAAAAAACAGAACAGACATGTACCAGATCATCAGAGGAGGAAGACTAATTAACAATCTTGTTGGTCAGACAATGGAAAGACTGATTAGGTTGTTTAATGCAACGGCCCTTTTTCGTTTTCCTTTGCTTAAAACTGTTTTTCATGTGCATTGCATTGCATTCGCATCATCCGTGCATGTAGTGGCACGGCCAAAGCAAATAACGCTAAGCCAAACCCTAGAAACGGCTTTCACCGCCCTAACCAACCTTTAATTTTTAACCTTCACAAAAATTCTGCATAAATTCTTAAAACTACTTTATCATGTCATAAACCTATCTGCCAAGATTCAAAATGTTTTGATCATTTTGGCCCGATTGACTTGCCGGTCAAACTCACGGTCGAAATTCAAAAATCTCTGTTACTGTTCACCAGAGAGGCATCTTCCTTCGTTTTCTCCCTTTTCTCAGACAAGAGAACTCCACATTTTGACTCAGTGGGATAGAACTTTCATATTGGGTCCCAACTCCAACTCGGAACCCACATCCAAGCCAACCCCAGGCCAACTCGGGCAGGTCCTCTTCACCTTGCGTGCTAGAACGTGAGGGTTTCATGTGTGAGACACACCAGCCGCACCCTGGGCACGCCCAGCTGCCTCCCTTGCCTCGGGACCTTGCACCCATCATTTCTTTGACTGAGCCAGATCGAGGCCAGCCTCCCTCTGCCTTGTCCCCTCGCCCACACGCGCGATCACGCAAGGATCGCTCTCCGCCCGTGCAGCTCGACCGCATAGCTATCTGTGCACGCCCAAGCCCACAGCAGAGGAGCAGACTCACCCCATCGTGCCTCCGTCACATCAATGCCTTCGTCCATTTTGCCTGACCAGCCTGACCTTGAAACCATGCATGCTTACTCGCCAACGAGCTCATATGTCCCACTGCACCTACGCTCTGTCTCGCTGCCCTATCCCATCCCTGTTAGCATGAGGAGCTGCACACCTGAGAGAGGTAGATGCACAACCCTCTCCTCTCCTCAGCCTCCCCTCTCCCACTTAATCTCCTGGGCGTCCAGCCCTATTTCCCCAGCCCACCATTAGTGCACCTGGCTAGGGACTTCAACCTGACTTGAGAGCATGCCGTGCCGCCACGGCACAGGCAAGAATGCAGCCCACGTCGGCCTTTGCAGGTGAGCTCTTTGGAAACCTGACCACATGAATGAGTTCCCTGGACCTCTCTGATTCCGTTTTTGTGCTTAGGTTGTGCTGAAAGCTGCCGCCGTCCTGTCCTCTTCTCGGGCACCGACAGAACACCGTCTTAACCACGTGACTGTCGAGGCCATGGGCAACAGGTACCTCATGAGAAGCATTAAGGCCACTCGGACAGAGGATGGGCCTAACCTTGTAATTAGGGATACAATAGGACTCGGCATACATTACCTTGTACGACAAGGAAAGGATATAGTCCTTATCAGGCATGCTGAACTCCTAGAAGGAAATCTCTTGGTCGGAGTCTGACTGAGATTCCTGCCTTGTAACCCTGTCTCCTCGGTATATAAGGGGAGGCAGGGCGCCCCCTTGAGGGGATAGCAGAATCTCACCAGAGAAACCTCAAAGGCAATACACAACGGCTAGAAGTAGGGTATTACCTCACCTCGAGGGCCTGAACCAGGATAAATCGTCTTGTGTTCCTTTGCAATCCATCAAGTTTAGGTCTCACGAGTAGCCCCATATTCTTATTGCCGGTGTAAAACATCGACAGTTGGCACGCCAGGTAGGGGCTTCGGCGAGATCATCTTCAACAAGCCTAATGGATCCAATCACCAGAGTCGACGGCATCAACTTCTTCCCCGGGAAAACAATCAGCTTCGGGAGCCTTGACTTCATCACTGACGAATTCGGTAACCTTACCCTGTCCGACTCGGATCTGATCCGATCGGCCAGGGACCAAGCGGACTCCATGCTGGTCGGCCTACACAACGTTGTAGCGATCTTCGGCGACATGCTGCGGTATCTCCAACATGCCTGAGTCTAGGGACAACTCTTTCTTTCGGTGTTCCACTTGGACTCGGTCTTGAGCCGGTCGAGATCGGGCTAGGAGAGGAGAAGATCATCAATCTCCCGTTCGGACTCGGCAACGCCATGGACAACTTCAATAAACATCTGACGTGGCATACCTGATCCCCTTCAACTCGGATACGGCTCAGAGCCGCTCGAGATTGGATCTAGCGAGGTCGGGGTCATTATTACCCCCCTCAACTATTTCAACTCCGACTCTTAGTCGGACATCACTTCGGTGAGCTTTTCTCCACCACGTGAAGTCTTCATGGCATCCAAGGGCTCAACTCCTACTCAAGAAGCATGCTGACTACGTGATTTGCAAGAAGAGGAAGCCCACCAACTATGTCAACAACAGGAGGAAGGCGCAAAACGCCTGCAGGCCGAGCGCGATGCTCGCAATGACAATCTGCGTAAGGCTGGGCGGACTGCTCAACAGGAAATCCTCTAAACCCGAGTCGGCGACCACGACGTCTTCGTAACTCCTCAACAAAATGTTGTGACCGCTGCAACCTTACTGGATACACTACAGTTTGGTCTGATCACCAGGCCACCCCGACGATAGCAAGATTAAAGCCATGATCACCGCTGCTGCATGCCAGCAGCGTCAACAGTCGGGTGACACTCTCATATCGTCCAATAGGGTGGCTTCTACAACAGCAATCTCATCCGCCTCAACGCGATGCCGAGTGGCTGGCTCTAGTCAGCCGAACATGGAGTCACGCCACACATCACTCGGCAACCACAATAATGACCGACGGCGCCAACATCAAGATGGCCGTTGGGATAACCAGGATGTCCGAGACCGACTACGACATGATCTTTGGCAAGACATCAATGCACGACGCCGCGAACGCGAGGAAGACGAGCGTCGTCAACTAGAAAACGAGAATTAACGCTTCGGCCTCCACCATGAGCGGTTTCACTGCCGTAGTCGGAGCCGGAGTCCTCACATAGATGAAGGAGTACCAGCCTTCACCCATGAGCTACAATAAGTCGACTGGTCGTCTGGCTTCAAGCCAACTGGAATTGAGAAATACGATGAGAAGACCAACGCTGAGTCCTGGCTCATAGTCTACACTCTAGCAATCTGAGCAGTTGGAGGAGATCATAAGGCCATGGCTAACTACCTCCCGGTCACTCTAGCCGACTCGGCAAGGACATGGAAAATAGGACTTCCTAAGAGATCAATTGGCCCCTAGGGAGAACTCCGGGAATGCTTCATCACCAATTTCCAAGGAACATACGAGAGGCCATCTTCCGAGTACGACCTGTATTAGTGCCATCAAAGGAAGAATGAATCTCTTCGTGTTTTCATCAAGAGGTTTTTAGAGAAGAGAAATTCAATCCCAAAGATCAAGGACGAGGTCGTCATCGCCGCCTTCTGTAAGGGAGTCAGAGACACCCCATTCATTGCCAAGTTTACTCGGAAGCCTCCAACTTCTATCAAGGCCCTATTTGACATGGCCAACAAATATGCCGACTCGGTAGACACAGTTGCCGAGGCCCTAGACGACAAGAAGGAGCCCCGGCAGAAGGACAAAAAAGACAACAATGAGCCAGCATAGAACAAGTCCAGCAACCGCAAGCGCAAGTCAGACAACGTGGTGGCTACTATGGAGCGTACTCGGCCACAACCCCCGAGGATAGATGAGTACCAAAAGTTGATGAACAGGTCGTGCCCCTTCCACCCAAAAAGCAAGCATGTGGCCAAGGACTGCTTCATGCTCAAGAAGTTTGCTTCCGAGAAGACTTCAACATCTGTCAGCAATAAAGATAAGGACAAGCCAGATCCGGGTGCAGCCGGTGACTACCAAGATCCCCAGGTTGAGCTCAACAACATCTTTGAAGGCCCGAGTGTATATGAGTCCAAGAGGAAGTAGAAGCTCATAGCATGCAAAGTTAATTTGGTCTCTGCAGACGCCCCTCAGTACTTGCGTTGGTCAGAAACACCAATCATGTTTGACCGCGCGGATTTAACTACATGAATGAACTCTTGGGAGCCCCCTGTCGCCTTGGGCTGCCAGCCCACGCCGCACTCCTGCCGCAACCACCATTGACAGGTGGGACCCACCTATCGGATCCATCTCCTTCCTCCCGCCTATGTCCTCTCTCCTCCCTTGAAAACCCTAATATCCACACTGCCAAATTCACCTTTCTCTGTTAGTTACGCTCTCAATTAATTGGGGGGAATCAATCCCCATTTATTCCTCTTCAATTCCCCCTAATTTTCCCCTTGAATTGAGCCGTGAATCATCGTAGAGACAATGCTCATTTCTGACTGCCATTGATGGGCTTACCCGAGCTCCCCGACACCTTTCCCTTTCCCCCTGGCTTCCTATATATGACGCCGTCGATCTTCCTCCCCTCCCCTTTTTCACTGTTGAATTCTCTAAGCTCCATAGCCGTCTCCCCGCCCCGCTTCGTTGCGCCGAAGCTGCTTCGGCTGTCTCCCCCACCTCGCTGGAGCGCCGCCCAGCCTTGCTGTCCCTTCCACCAGCACCGCAGCGTTGAGCACCACCTCAGCCACGCCCTCCCGTTGCCTGAAGCCCGCTAGAGACGCCTCGCCACCGACATCCCGAACCCACCACCGACATGAGCTCGCCACCTGTTGTCGCCATCGTCCTCTTGCCGTGCCACCCCCGCCGGTGAGCTTCCTTCAGAGCCCTGCCCGTGTTGTGCTCCTCGCCGTCCTCTGTCGTGCCATCATGCGCCGGTGGGCCTCGGTTCCCATGTGCCACCAGCGTCGGACTCTTGTGGCTGCCCTGGTGATTAGCCGGCCGTGCTGACGTGTCCTGCTAGCATGGTGGCCGCGTCAGCAAGCTTACCGGCATGTCGCCCGCATGGCGGCCACACATGCTAGCTTGCGTGGCATCCTGTCGGGCCCGTGTGTCAGCCTCTCCATTCGGATGAAACATGGGGTCCATGTCCGTAGACCCGTGAACCGCTTCTACACACCCGGTCCACGGTGGTCCGTTAGATGACGTGCGGGTCCCCCATGTCAGCTACTCAGCTCTTCTTCTCTCCTAGGGCTGATGTCATAAACATGATATTATAATACAAAAATAATTCCAGTAATTCATAAATTTCCATTTAAACTTTGGATGGCCATATCTCGGTCATACGAACTCCAAATTGACCTGTTCAAGTCTCTAATTTTTTGTTAAATTATGAAGAATCCAAATCTGTGCTTTTCATGTACTGTTTATGCTTTTTGAATAGTGTTTTAGTCTCATTTTGCATGCCTTGTGTAGTTCCGTTGTTCGGAGGAGACGGAGGTGTAGATTAAGACGTTGGAAGACCGTTTCTCTTTGAGCAAGGCAAGTCACACTCTCCTATAGCATACTGAATCCCAATTTGTGAAAATTATTTTTATTTAATTTATTGCATTTTGATTTATTAAATTCCCGTGAATAATTGTTTTACTTAGCCACACTGTAATTCCTTGCTATAGCTTTATTATTGGTATATTATTCTTTGTCAACCCTAGGTAACCAAAAGCAGCTAGTATTATGTTTTATATGTGATGCAAACTAGCTATGATAGGTTTATGCTTAGCTAGCTTAATTAGCAACATTTTAGATGTTTTACAATGAATAGACTTTGGGAAAAACAATGACTCTAGAATAACTTTGGGAAATGGCTGGTTTGCCTGGACATGAATCTTCTCTATTCAAAATTCCCAAACCCTATTTTTGGCTAGGTTCGGGGTACATGGTTTTGCTAGTCATACCTCAGCCGTCATAAGGACTAGTCTTCAGGCCTCTGTTGCAAAGCATAACCGTACTACAACATATCTGATGGGTAAGGCTTAATCTGAAGCTTAGATCAGTCTTAGGTGAAGGAACACGGATAGAGGCGGATGAAGTCTGGTTGTGGACTGACTCTCTGTCAAATGAAGGCCACTGGGGTGCCGAGATTGCTGAGGGCATTGATCATGTCTACCTATCCTAGGGGTGGCCGTAGATGGGGGTCGGTGTCGATTCTTTTGTCTACGGTGGCTGAGTGGAAGGTTTCGTCACGATCTTGGCTTTTCGGGTACCTTTTAGGTATCGCGAGTGCATTGCTGATATGCAGTCAAGTATTGTGTCTTGTGGGTAAACATGTACACCTCTAGCCAGAGTATAATCTATTCAAATAGCTGCACCCTCGGTTATGGCCAAGGCTAGCAATGTACCCAAGTTAGATGTTTCCTCTATTAAAATGAAAACATGGATTAATTGATTAATACTTGATGGTTGACCGGTTTGGGTCTGGTTGGCTTGGTTTAAGGCAGGTTCGCATGGGCTTGTGGCCTTGATAATAATTTACAGATAGACTTAGGATCATGTTTCAACAATGCTTGGAATACTAAAATGATTTAAAAGGCTTGTTTGGTGCAAAATTAACTCTATTAAACAATTCCTTGTACCCCTTTTGCAATAAATTTGCATATCTCTGGTGTGGCTTGCTGAGTACTATGGTTGTACTCATTCTTGCTCTATCTTTCCCCCTTCAGTGAGCTTAGCTTTGAAGATGAAGTCCTTGGTGGAGTTTTGGCTTATACCCCAGTTGAGCGCCTATGAAGATGAAGCCGTAGATCTGCTTTTCCGTTGCTGTTTGTTTTCTTTTGTTGTCAGGCCCTATGTGCCTTTGTAATAATGTAAATATTATCGTTATAATAAAGTGGTGACTTTTGTATTAATGTTGTTTCGGTGTACCACAACTTTTCCTGGGACAGAGATTAATACACTAGCGATTGGGGTAAATGGTGTTTTCCCCTATTGTGACAAGTTGGTATCAGAGCCATCTTGACTATAGGATAAGACAAATGGTCAAAACCTAAGGACATACATCATAAAGAAAATTATTTGTGAAATTTCCTTTTTCCTTCTTCTCCCATGCTATTTGCAAAATGTTTACTAGTTTCCTCTTCCTGGTTTTAATGGATACTAGATGGATGGATTTGCAAAGAAGCTAGAGAAGATGCTAGCAGATGCAACAGTTCGTTACAGTGGATATTGGGACGATATGTTCAAGAAGATCGAGGAACTTGAGGAGAGAATAGAAGCACATAAGGCAAGACTTTAATCAGAAGAAGAAGAGGTCACTTCCCCTCCACCGAAGCAGCAGAAGACTGCAGAATCCTCGAGCGAAGCGAAGGAGCCAATATCGAAAGATTCCCCTCCAAGCCCCATGACAGAGTGATGATCCTAAAGAACCTTTCTGCGAAACCTAAGCTATCCAAGAGTAGTGACGTTTTCTGTTTCTTGTGTTTCTTTGCTGGTGGGTGTAGGGTATGGCTTGCATCGTTTGTGACGTGCCCATACTAGGTTGCTTGTTTAATCAACTTGCAGAATAAATGTTACGTACATCAAATCAATAAAAAATTACATCTTCTAAGGTCTTATCCTTTGTTCTGATCTATCTCCTTCTTTATTTCCCTTCTTACACCTAAAACCCTGCAACAGATGGCTGACAATGGAGCTACAACAGTGGTGCCTCCAGCTCTCGAACAAGTGAATCACCTGCTTTTGATAATATGGTGTTGACCCAGCATGTAATCAGCCAGAATGTACTACTTACTACATTACTGCAGCAAGTATGCCAGCAATACCAGACCCATTGTTCAAGCCAGTCTGTTTCGGTGCAAGCACACGTGACTCAACCCAGTGTACTGCCATTTCCTCAAGGGACATGCGCAGCAAAGCCACAATCAGCCGTGAAGGAAGCAGGCTCTATATGCAACGATTGTGGTGAACATGGACATTATGAAAGAAATTGCCCTTGGAAGGTATATGCTAGGACTGAAGGCGTTCCACACAACCTCAAAGAATAGAAGACATAGGATTGTACTAATACAGGGAATCCTAGAATATAGTAGTCCAAGATGAAGAAAAGTAAAGCACCGACAGCGATGGAAGAAGATCTCACGGATTGGGATTTCACTATCACAGAGTTCTCTCCAAAGGACAGGTTAGCTCTACCTAAGCGATTGAGAGGATGAACTTACCATGTAGGACGTCAGTTAACAGAATACCTCAACCGCCATGGCTCTATATAGTCAGAGAGTGAGCTTTCAGACCAGCTAACCTCTGATGACGAATCTGATGAGGAACATAAAGATACTCTTAAGGAACTTAAGGAATTCAAGGCAGGCACCCGTTGTAGAGAAATTGGATACGTTGATAGCTTGTGTACAACTCTCTGCCCTCACTGTGAAGAAGATCATCCACCAGGCGAATGTCCTACAAGAAGGATCACATGTTTTCTGTGTGAAGGAACGTATCTTGTGCCAAAAGATTGCCAAAACAGTGAGATGCTAACCAAGGCTGCGGATATTCAATGGAAGACTTTCCAACTCCATCGTGAACTCGTGGCTACCGGCAGCAACAACCGAATAACCACTGATGCACAGCATAATCAAACTCATGGTGTGGTAAAGGATGGCAACACAGCCCATAGCAATGACCAAGGTTCTCGACAAGCTCCAACTTGAAATCCAAGTGGACAGATCCGAAGGGATATACCTCGCGTTCGATCAGATATCACATGTTATCATTGGCATGACACTGGACACTTTGCCAGCAGGTGCCCAAAATAGAAGCATCAGTGTCGATGTTTTGTATCGGCTGTATTGATTATGGGTCTATTTGTTAGACCTCAACTTGATGGATGCGACGAAACATGCAATATTTATCCTAGTTTAGGCCCTCAAGGTGAGGTAATACCCTACTTACAGCTGTTGTGTATTGCCTTCGAGGTTGATGATTGTTTCTCCTCTGGTGAAATTCTCTCCCCAGGGGGCTCCTTGCCTCTCCTTATATATGAAGGAGGCAAGGTTACATGGTAGGAATCCCAGTCGGACTTGATCAAAGGATTTCCTTCTAGGAATATAGAATAACCGGCTAGGACTATATCCTTTTCCTTATCATGCAAGGTAACATAAAGCCAAGTTCTACTATATCCCTAATTACATGGTAGGCCCACCCTCTATCCGAGCAGCCATATTGCCTTCCATGAGGTACCCAGGGGCCATGGCACCAGGAGTGGTTTTACTATGCAAATCTAGAACTCTCCTTGCCTTTATTGGTTGGAAATCCTCCCAAGTTCTTGGAATGTTGGTCATCGCTCCCCTCGGAAGTCGAGATGGTGCAGGTGCGGCAACTTGTGGAGAGGATCGAAGTCCTGAATAGCCAAGGATTGACTAGGCCCTGGGTCGCCTGGACATTCTAGAACTGGTGAACGCAGCCCCTCAAGGCGCGAATCCACCCTGGATATGAATACCAGGGGAAGAAAGATCCCACCTAGGAATCCGCCGAGTTCATCATGAAGGACACGGTGACAGAGACTGGACTCCAAAAAGTGTCCAAAACCCTGCTGCCTGAAGAGGCCAAGGCCATCAGTGAGCTTCTGATATCTTGTAATCTTGACGCTTGCCTGCGATGAATGTTGTATGTCTGAAGTGTATGAGATTGTCTTCCCATGCATTGATGTTTGCAGGAAAACTCTGGCTTTGTGTCAAACCCCTCTAGTTCATCAACTAGAGGGGTCAAGAAAATGGGCAGCTAGCCCATCGGCTGACCAACCTAGCTCTAAGCGAGCTGGGAAGCAGCCTGTTAAAAACCAGGCCAAGCCCAAGAGGACACCTACCAAGGCATCTGGCGGTCCGAAGATCAAGAGTGCCGATGGCACAGCTCCAGTGTCAACTATAGCTCGAGTTGCGGTGCCTGCCACACCACCGACCCAGTCGGCCACACCGAGTGCAGAGCTAACTGGCACTACCAGGATGCGTCTTGGTGCCACGTACCAGGGCGTAACACCAAGCGCCACACCCTCCCAGAGTAAGCCTTCGGGCTCTACTCCATCTACTTCCCCCATGATTCTCAAGGGTGGAGATTTAAGACTTCCAAGAGGTATGTGGTCTTTTGTCTTCAAATAATTCAAAGTGGTTCACAATATCTTGATTGCTGAATAAATATACAGGAAGCCAAGTGACGCTGATCCCAAGGGGATAGCGTCATCAACCCCCGTCACCGACCCGACCCAGACTAGCATAGAAGCATCTCTGCCACTGCCCGAGCCAAGTACCACCCCAGCCCCTGAAGGCAAGGTGATGCACTTGGGCGGATATCTAGCTTCGCCTAGTCGGCCAGCTGCTGAGCCATTCATGGAACCAGTCACCGAGCCAGTTAAAGGACCTGTCCGTCCTGAAGACCCTAGGCCAGTGACTCCTTCTCTTCCATCTTCCCCTACATCAGATGATGATGACTCCCCAGACTTGAATCCCCACCTCACGACTTCCCCTAGGTATTCCATTGGACTAACCCGGGTGAGAGTGAGGATGTCCTAAGGCTGGACGAAGAGGCCGCCAGAAAGGAGTTGATCGAGCTGACTGAAGTCACCATCAAGACTTCACAGCAGGTCTAGGTAAGCAACCCAATAGAATGTGGCTTTTGACTTGGTTGTTGATCTTGTGATCTTGTAATCCATCATCATAAGCAACAATGATTTGTCTTGTAGAAAGTTGTTGATCGATCTGAGAGGATGAGCCAAGCGCTTGCCAGGCTCACTCCTCAGATCGGTCAATTTACTTAGCTCCAGTCTAAGAAGAATAGGCTGGAGCGAACTAGCAAGGAGAGGGAGACCTGGCTGAAGGACTCAGTCAACCAGATGCAGGATGAGCTATGGACGAAGACTGGAACCATCTGGGGTAAGTTCTGCTGATGCTCATGTTGATTCAAGTGCCCTCTACAAATTGCTGATGCCCATGCATGTCCTGTTGTAGCTGATGAAACATAATTAAACAACCAATCCTTGGAGCTTGAATGCCTGATAAATGAGCTTTAAGAGCTCAAAGAGGCAAAGGCAAAGGTCGATGCTGAGTTTGCGAGTAAGTTGTTTGTCTACTTCTGAATCTTGGCTGACTAAGTAATCTGGTTCCCTCATAGCTTGCCTTTTGGACGTCAGACTATAAAGTCAACGTGCGGACACAATTCAGCTCCTCTGGCGAAGAGATCAAGGTGATAGAGGACTCACGGAGTGCCATTGTGGATTCTGCGAGGTCTCTGTTAGACATTATGCAGCCGGGTGAAGCCGGCTCTAGCTCAAGTACTCCTGCATAGGTGCTACAATGACTTCGAGACGCTCTAACTATCTTGAAGAACTTTGCCATGGAGCACGCCATCTTGGGGACTACCAAGGCCCTCGCCATGACCAAATCCCTTTATCCCCGAGTGGACATTGAGGCGGTCGGTGAGGGGTTTGTTGAAGGCACGACTCCAAAGTAGGGCCTTAAGCTAATCAACCTGGCAAAGTCCACTGTGAAGACCCTACTTTGTCCGAGTGGCCCATATGCTTCTCGTGAGGCACCCGGGGCCCATGGCCTCCACAACAGCCCCTGAGACCTTCATAGTTGAGTCACAGCTGATGCCAAGTGCTCATCCTCCACGGTGAAGATCGCCCAAGTGCATTGCTCCCGAGTACTCTTTGTCCGAGTGCTTCTTCTTCCCGAGTCCTGCTTCATGTCAGCTGGCAACGAGGCTATAAAGGGCTCCATGTAGAAGTATGAATAGTGTGCGCCGAATAGGTGAACCTATTAGCTGTAGCCCCCGACTTTGTGCTTAATTGTGAAAACAATTAAACATAAAGTCAAAGGTCTTTAACCTTGTAGTCTTTCCCGAGTAGTATACTACTGGTATATGAAACTCTTCGGTATCATGTCAACCAGAAATAATTTATAGTCTTTGCCGAGTAGCATGTCACTCGTATATAGGACTTTTCAACTTCATGTCAGCTGGAAAAGGTGTTTATAGTCTCTCTCGAGTGGCGTCCCACTCGGAAGTTAGACTCTTCAGCGTCATGTCGGCCGGAAAGAATATTTATAGTCTCTCCCGAGTAGTGCACTACTCGGAAGTTAGACTCCTCAGCGTCATGTCGGCTGGAAAGAGATTTGCTCATGGCAACTGTTGGTCAAGTATGTAGGCCGAGTACCACCTTATGAAATTTAATCCATTATGTGGTCAGGTGTACTTGAGAGATACCTGCATCCCCAATTTTGATGAAGACCAGCTTGTGACCCTTATAAGGATATATCTTCAATACCTAGCGGATAAGACAGATACCCAAACACATGTGTTCAGCAATTAGGCCTTCATGAAGCATATATATTTACCTCATCGGTTCCCGTGGTAGCACCAGCTCCGTGATTTCAACACAGCTAGCGAGCGGCCCACATTGAGCGTACTACTATAGAAACTCATATCTTGACAGCCCAGTACCGACTTTGTGAGCCCAAGCCAACGAATCAGAAATGGCTCTATAAAAGGCAGGGAGAGAGAAAAGATTCCTCCATCTTCTCCAATCCACCAATCGTTAAGTCTTCTAGCCTCCGCGCCGAAATTTCGCCTCCTGCCTCGCTAGTGTCACAGCCCTAAATCTAATTTCCGATAATTAGGGTTATGACCTACTGTCATTAGAGTGCACAGATTAAATTCTTGCATTGTCGCTTCATGCGAAATTAAAGTTTGCAAATATTTTCAAACTCTCCATAATTAAGCCCTAATCGGCAAGAACCAAATATCACCAAAAGTGCATCAAGTTGAACAGAAACATATGTGGGAAATAATTTATTCAAATACTAGTTTATTTTCCATGAATCAATATAATTTTTCCAGAATTTATTTCATTAGTTTAGACCTCTTAAAAATTCGAACAAGTTTCAGCCTGGATCCTTTTCCTTGACCTATGCATTTGTATAGTCTATGGATTTTTCTAAAGATGTTGGTTGCACATTAAATCATAGAAAAATTCCTGTAAACACTATCTCACATAATTAATCCGCTGTAAATTTTACATGATTTTATCACTTCAATAAATGTTTCAACCAAGTCCCTCAAATCAGCAAAACTAGGAAGCTAGCTGAAATAAATTGGTTTAATTCTAAAATTCGCCACATAAAAATAAGGACTAATTAGACAGAGCCCTTTTTCCAAAGTATGTGCCAATATGAACCCTACCACCAGTAATTTTTTCTTAATTTAATTCTCAAAGAAACCACATAAAATGATAAGAACAAGGCACTGGGAGATAAATCAAGCTGCAGAAAAACTGGATCAGTAACCCCATTTTGCTTTTTCACCAAAGGCAAAACAGACCACTTCTAACCACGAAATTTGGTCAGCAGGTTAAACACATCTTGCTCTACCTCCAGTAATTTTCCCATAATTTATGCTCCTCATTAACCTAGTGAAACAGTGATACAAAGACTACATGTTGGACAGCTCACAGGACTTCGCTTCTAGGGTTTTCTCCTCTCTCAAGTCACTGACCAGTGGGACCCACAAGACCTGGCCCACTTGACAGCCTTACTACAGCATGGGATAGTGTGTTTCACCAAGTCTTCTACCCATACCCCTCTCTCCTCCCTAGGAACTAACTTCTTGGACCCACAAGTCATAGAGTAAACCCAGCCAAATATGTGTAGAAAAATATTGTCTTACATGTGGGACCCACCTTGACCACTGTGGAGTTGGAGCAGCTCAGCACTGCATGGCACAGGTGTCGTTTCCTCCTTCCTTTCTCCTTCCCAGCTCACAGAGGAAGCCCTAGACAGCACACCCTTGGAGGCCTCGACCATTTCACTCCAAAATTCACCAGAGAACTCCTCTCCTCTTCCTCTTCACGTTCCCACCGAGAAAACCGACAAAATCCCCAAGGATCACCAGTGGCAACTCCCCTTTTCTCCTCTGCCGAGGGTGTTCGACCAAGCTCGAGCTAGCTCCGGTGAGCTCCATCCTCCCTCGACCCCAAGAACGTGATCTACAAGTATTAACCATTCCATTTTCGCACTTCTTGGCCCTAGGATCGCTGGCCGAGATTGCCGCCGTGCACCGTCTCCATCCTACAGGGCGCCGCCGCTCGGGTTGTCGCCGTTCCGGCAAGCTTCGACGATCCTAGCCCGAAGCACCTCGCCGCCAGCAGGCTTTGGCCTCTACCAATCGAACCGTAAAGTCGTGTACTAGGAGATCGGCGTCGTCCCCAAGTCCGGCCACCTACCGCTGCCGTCAATTCCTCCTCCTCTGGTAAGCCTCGCGCCGATTCCTTGCTTGTAAGCCATCTCTAGGAAGCCTCTAACATGATAGACACTCCGCCTTAGCTACAGCTCGGCCAGAGCTGTCCATCACCGTGAGACCGTGAGGATCCACCGCCACCAAGCCATTCCCTCCGTCGCCGGCACTGTCCAGCCCTCCTCTGCCTTGGGATATTGCACGGTTAGCTTCCTGGAGTCCTCTAATATGCTATCCATGCATTAATATGGCAGACACAAGCACGTAGAGGAACATGCACCGTCGACCCGAACAGCATCACCGCCTTTACTCACCTTTGGCACTGTTCCAGCCACCGCCGGTGATGAGGATACCACCAATGGGTTCACCAAGGTCTCCTCTACCTTTTCTCTTTTGGCCACACCGGCAACCAGGCCGTCGTTCGCCGCTGGCGGCGGCAAACAAAGCCGGTGGCCACGCCGCCTCGTGCCTACCCTGCTTGTCTCTCTGACGAGCGGGCCCCACCTATAAGGGAGAAAGAGAGAAAAACAAAATCCGAGAAAAACAAATGTTTGATTTATTTTGTAACTGAAAAATGGGTAAACTTCAAAAATACATAAGAAATCCATCTTAGCACATTTTTGAGTGAAACCAATTTTGTTAGCTCTGTAAATTTGTGAACTT
The DNA here is from genome assembly GCA_003991445.1 of Oryza meyeriana var. granulata. NCBI lineage: Eukaryota > Viridiplantae > Streptophyta > Magnoliopsida > Poales > Poaceae > Oryza > Oryza meyeriana. Next base: position 100,129 of record RYFJ01001990.1, on the reverse strand, counting down.
TAATACTGTCAAATAAAATATGACCACCTCTGTGCAGAAAATGTCTATAAAATAAAATGAAACAAAAATAACCTATTTTGTGCTTAAGAACTTGGAATATTTCTATAAAATTCATTTTAACTCCTTTTGAGGTGAACCAAATTTCTATGGATTCATAAAAATGTTCTCTTTCACTTTGTAAAATAAAATGGGAGAACTTCTGTGTAGTATTTTTCTATAAAAATGGAAATATCTTTTATATACCTCTTTATAACCTAGAAGTTTATAAATTTCTAGAAAATTCATCCTAACTGCTAAAAATGTGAAACCACTTTTGTTTAACTCAGAAAATCGTAACCTTTACTATGGACACTTTGTACTTGACAAAATACCTCCCAAAATAGGCCTAAGTATTTTCTAACCTTTCTTTTTGATAAATTTGTAAAATTCATATCTAAACCTTTTTAAATCAAATTTAAGTAAACTCAATTTTGTTAGAACCAGTAGGTTATGCCCTTTTATATAAAAATACATGCCTTCTTGAAATTTTAATAGAAAATGTTAGTTAACTATAATAACTTCAGGTTACAATATAAATAATTACCAAACTGCCATTTTCAGCATGTTCATCTTGTTATTTTTGTAACTCATAAACCGTAAAAGATTTTGAGGTGATTCTTTCACTAAAATTCACTTTAAAATGTGGCCTACCTACTGTATTTATATCAGAATTTATTAATAATTTTTTGCATAAGCATCTTTGATTGATTCTTATTTACATATTCGTCTTTTCTCGGTAGATTCGGAGATTTCGGAGTATGAGGAAACTAATCCAGAGGTTGAGTGTGAACCTTCTCTACAGCAAGGGAAGCATCTAGAGCAAGCATCTAAGCATATTGAACCTATACTTTCCATAAATTGATTTGTTTGCGAAGGAAATATCTATATGCATATTTCGGTCTTGTTAAAATGGGAAAAACGGGTAGAGTTTATATTACCCAATTGTATGCATTTCCATTACTTGGTTATTGATTCCATGTTTATACCTTGTCACCCCTGGTTAAGGACTTTGGGATACTTTTATTTTATCGAATGCTTAGTCATGCTCATTTCTACACTTAGAAAAATCCGATAGACGGAGCTATCGGTTCAAAACTAGTTTAATACGCATGGATGGGTTAAAATCTGAAAAGAATATCTTCTGAGTAATAATTGATAATATGTTTGACTTGGACGGATGATAGGGTGATGAAGGGATGGTGTTTCCCCGATGCACGTAGCTCCGTCTGGGTCGTTGAGGACCGAACATGTTGACATCTATTCAAGCACCCTACGTACTTCCACACGCCGGGAATGGGATGGCTTAACTCAGTAGCACGGGAGGCTGTGGCCATCTACGCCCGTCCGTCAGTCGTGAGGAGGGATTTCCTTTGGAGGACCTTGAGCGCGCCTGCCTTTGGCCGAAGGTGCCTCCCGCGACGGTGAGCCCGCCTTAGTCATCACACATGCACGACTAAGTCATCGGGGGCCCAGACGTGGTTTAGGTGGTTGGGGCTAAGCGTGCAAAAGGTTTTGTTGTGACCTCTAGTCCTCACTCAATGTGTAGAGTGTGGGTACCGGCAGGTATGAATCAAACTAGAGTGTAGTCGTTTGTCTTCTATCACATCGTGTGGGTAAAGATGTACACCTCTGACCAGAGTAAGAACTATTCAAATAGCCGTGTCCACGGTTACAGGACGATCGCTTGATGTGTTAGTCAGTCTATGTTAGCATCCAACTTGGGATTATTCTGGTGATACCATGACTTAGGATAGTCATGGATGGATGGGTTTATATGAAAGGTTTTGATGTTAAATATGACTTGATTTAGTCATGAAAAGTGGTATGCTTGTGTAGCATATATAATTGGGCAATGGTGGCCCATGGATGATGATTAGAGCATGGTTTGTGCTCATTTTTACTTACATTTCAGAACTATAAGCTTGCTGTCCTAAATTTTCAGATTGAGCTATTTCGCAAATGCTTATGTTTTAAATGTATTACTTGCTCAATAAAATCAGCTTTATGCAAAATCGATCCACCTAGCCATACTCCTTGATGTAGAGACTAGCATTACTCCTTTATACTATTATTATTGTATAAGTCTAGCTGAGTACTTGTTGTACTCACGCTGCATCTTTCAGGTGAGGATATCGACGACGCTGATGTGATCCACTATTATCCTGCCGAGAGTGGCGAGGATAATGTGTAGTTGAAGTTAAGTTCTGCCCCAGTCGGTTGCCTTGTGGGATGGGTATGGCGCCACTGGTCTTACCCTTGATGTTTATATTTTTCCGCTGCTATCTTTTGTGTCACTTTGTGATGAATTAGGGTGTGAACCCTCTATGTAATATATATATAACACTACTGCTCGTTTATCCATATTTAGAGTACTTGTGATGTTTATCAATTGCTTGCGATGAAAGTGTGAAGTTAGTCGCTTTCCTGGGGACTAGCTAAACATGAGTATGAGTTCTGTAGAATTGAGATGGTTGGGGGATAGCTATTGTGGTTCGAGTCCTCTAGGGTACGTATCGTGTTTGATCACCACCATCGAGTGGTTTGACGGGTGAATGACGGGGAGGACTGGCAAGCTATCCTTATGATTATCTCTTTTGTACACTTCTCGGCATTTTGGATTTGTATTATGAACTGGTAAATATTACGGCAAGGCTGCGATGAGGATGGATGGTTACCGTACTTAATTGGGTTTTATTCGAGATCCCATCCATCTAGATATTTCGCGTTGTCATAATAATTACTCTCCATAATGCACTTCCGGGGTGCCCACAGCTAGGGTTCGCCATTGCTCACTTTTCCCCATCAAAACTCGAGCGATCCCGCTTCCTTGCGTCCATTCCACACCTCCAGTGACATTTTCTCCAAATTTTCTTGTCCCCAACCATGCCGAGGGCTTCAGATTTCATGGATGTGTCGGACGAGGTCTGGCTGACTTCGGATTGTAGGTCAGCTAAGCTAAAGCTTCTGGAGAAGCAGCTGAGATTGCAAAGCCGCGATGTCATCAATTGGCGTCCGGCTGACGGTGAATCGGTTCTAGAGTCCCAGGCCGGTGAGACCGTTGTTTTCGCCTCTTTTTTCAACCGGGGTCTTTGTCTTCCATCTTCCGAGTTCTTCCGCCAGCTTCTTGCCTTCTATGAACTCGAGTTGGTGAATCTGAATTCCATCTCGATCTTGCAAATTTCTATCTTTGTGACTCTGTGTGAATGCTTCCTGGGTGTGGAACCCCATTTGAATCTTTTTAGACATTTGTTCCACATCAAGCCCTAGCCCTCCAAGAGCAAAATCCAAGTGATTGGGGGGTCGGCATCCAACTTCGGAGCAAGATGAAGAAAATCTATATTCATATGACCTTGAAATCTTCTCTCAAAGGCTGGCATAAGGAGTGGTTTTATTGTTCTAATTTTGAACCAAGTTTTTATTGTTCTAATTTTGAACCAAGTCTCTCCCCTTTTATGGGTTTGCCACCGATGGTTGTGTCCAACTGGTCATCCTTGCCCAGCTTCGAAGAAATGGGCCAAGTCCATATATTGATCGACAAGATTGACAAGCTAAAGGGCGCCAGGCTGACCGGTCCATGGGTGGCCAGACGTTTCTTGACTCAGTACATCAGGCCGCTGAAGTCGAGGTGTCACTTCAGCTGGGACTACAAAGGCAGAGGTGACCCTAGCCGGGAATATCCCAACCTGATGGACAAGAACAAGGTGACCAACATCCTGCTGGATTTCTTTGCCAGCGGGGTGATTGAAACTGAAGATGCAGAGCGGTCTGTGGCAGCTTACAGCAAGAAGAGGCCTCGCCCTAAGGTAACTCTCACTGATGTTGTCTTGTAGTCCATGCGTGATGAATGCTTGTAGATGTATGCCCAGGACTGCTCTACAATGCATGATGTATGTTGTTGAACTGCTTGCAGTCATGTGAGGAGTTCGATGAGGACTCCCAAACTCTATCGGCCATGAAGTCGAAGAAGAAAAGGCCATTAAGTCCCTTCGCCACTGAGCCTGACTCCAAGAGAGCGGGACAAAGGCCTATTGAAGACTAGGGCAAGAGGAAAATCATGAGGCCGAGTGCCGCAGCTACGAGTCTGAAGATAAGGGACACCTCCAGCATAGCTCCTAGGCCGCTGAGTCCCAAATCGAGACTAGCGCAGTTAGGCTCAGCATCATTGAGCCCAAGAAGAGTGCCGCCGAGTACCGGGTTGGGTCCAGCGCCACCAAGCTCAGCAACATTGAGCCCAAGGATGGCACCGCCGAGTACCCGGGCGCCCCAGCCGGCCGCGCCAAAAGCGGGGCCAACTAGGACAAAAACACTGCTACCGACTGCAGCGCCATCTAGCCCGACAGCGGGCAGTAGTCCACCACCGACATCAGGAGCCCCCAGGCACAGGCTCAAATTCTCCAAGAGGTATGCGACCTTAAGTCTTTCGGAAGTCCTGTTTGGCATTGTGGTGTGCTGACATCCGATTCGTCGTGTAGGAAGCACGCCAACATCGATCTCAAGGAGACCACGCCGACTGCTCCTGTTGCAGAGCCGTCCCTAGCTAGACCAGCGCCCTTGAGCGTATCTGCGGAGCCAACAACCGTCTCAGTTGCAGAAACCGCGGTTGTCCCGACTGCAGAGCCGCCGAAGCTAGCCGACCAATGGGCTAACGTTGAAGCTATTGCTCCAGTGCCTGAGCATGTCGCTAAAGCCCCAGCAGCTGCCGAGTTGGGGGCCAGGACCCCGTCGCCGTCCCTGTCGTCGTCGTCATCTTCAGAGGGGCCGGACCTCCCCAGGCTTGAGGCTCCTCCCCGCAAGTTCTCGAGGACATTCCGCTGGGTAGCCCCCGGCGGAACCACAAAGAGTTACATGCAAGATGAAGTTGCAGCGGAGAAGGAGCGTGAAGACCTGCTTCGTGCTGCAATCGCCGCATCCCGGGGGGTCTAGTATGATTTTCGCCGAATTGGAGTCTTGGCAGTTTTCCTCGCATGAGTGTTCTAACGCTTGACTCTGCTTTGCTCTGTTTCTCCCCAAGCAGAAAATTGTTGACCGCTCGGAGAAGATGAACGAAGTCCTGACCCAGATTGCCCCCCAACTCCAACAATTAGGCCAGCTCCAGACCTTGAAGGCCGAGTTAGAGTGGACGAGCTGGGAGAGGGAGACTTGGCTGAGGGGAGTCGTTAACCAGCTCCAGGATGAGAACTGGGCTCTAGCCAAGAAGATCGGAAGTAAGTCTCCCGTATTTGTCTTCCTGACTAAACCCGATGCACATTTCTTCAACTTGGTTGTTTCCGACTGCCCAGTTGTGCCCTAATTGCACTCTTGGGTTCTTGACCATACTAATGTGCAGCCCTCGAAGTTGAGGTAAAGACCCGAACAGAGGGGGAAAACCAGCTGAAGGAGGCCGAGAGGGCCAAAGCTGAGCTTGAAAAAGACAAGGCCGACTTGGAGAAGGCCAACGCCAAGCTTGAGCAAGAGAAGGTTGAACTGGAGAAGGCCAGAGCCAAATGGGAGGCTGACTACGAAAGTAAGTCTCCACTCTGACAATGATCTTGACCAATCCATTAAGTACTCTGTCTGCAATTTTGCCTAACAAGTTTACTTGTCGGTGAACCCGAGCAGTTGCTAGAGCCAATGCCCAAATCCAGTTTCAGGCTTTCGCAAAGGAGATAAAAGTTGTCAAGGAGTCACGGGAGATCCTTGCCGAGTTCGTGAAAGGGCTCCATGGCATCATGGATCCTCACTACGTGGGAACTAGCTCCAACACGGTCTCCCAAGTGTAGGCGCGCCTTAACAAAGCACCAAGTACCCTGAAGAGGTACTCAGATGAGCACGTTATTGTCGGCGTGGCCCAAACCCTAGCGATGACCAAGTCAATGTACCCCAGGGCAGATCTTGAGGCCATCGGAGAGGGTTTCACCGAGGAGACGACACCTGAGGAGGCATTGGAGCTGATAGCCCAGGTGAGGCCGACTGCAGAGGTGATCACTCGAGACCTGGGTATGTAAGAACAATCTATCATGCAGTCGGTGTATATGAATTTTTGTAAAGACATGTGTAAATATATGCACAATGCCGCCAAGCTTTGAATTATTACTTAGTTATCATTAGTTTTGCCCGACTATATAGTCTACACTGAGTTAGTCTATAGGAACTTAATAAAATCGTTCACCGCAGAAAGCTATACTCGGGCAAACATAACAAAGTCGTTGCAAAACTTCATAACATAAGTAAAACAGGCTTGTATATTATTGACAAAGCACATATAATACATGCAGCCCCTGACTCACAACTCGGTTGGAACAAGCGGGGTAGTGAGTCAGAGAGAAACTGTACACATGGGAAAGTATAAAAATCAAGTATAGAAAGGACGTAGTTGTTCTATATTCCATGAGTTGCTGATGAGGGTACCGTCTTCGGTCTTCAGTCGGTAGGTGCCTTCCCATATTGGGGATAGTTTATGCCTGTTTTTGGTGGTTTGTATTTTTCTCAAGACGAGATCTCTGACCAAAAAGGCACGGCCACGGACATTGCGATTGGCGACACAGGCCTTGGAGATACCTTGCCCATTGGATTATTGCGATGTCCCTCGCTTCTTCCAACTGATCTAGTTCGACCAATCGAGTATTGTTTGAGGTGTCTTCTGAGTAAGCCCGAACTTGTGGAGAGCCGAACTCTAACTTGGTTGGTAGCACGGCCTCGGAACCATAGACCAGAAAGAAGGGGGATTGCCCTGTTGCCCGACTAACCGTGGTTCTTAGAAACCAGAGAACAGATGGGAGTTCTTGTACCCACCAGCCCGCGTATGGCTGTAGTCGGTCGAATATCCTGGCCTTGATACCTTGTAGGACCATGCCGTTGGCACGCTTGACCTGCCCATTGCTCTGCGGGTGCACCACAAATGCATAACAGATCTTGATGCCAAAGTCATCACAGAAATCTTGAAAGACGCCGCCCGTGAACTGAGTACCGTTGTCCGTGATGATGTGGTTAGGAACCCCGAATCGGTATAGTATAGTCATGATGAAGTCCTTTGCTCTTGGCTGTTATGGTAGCAACGGGTTTTCCCTCAATCCACTTAGTGAATTTATCCACTGCGATGAACAAGTGTGTGAACCCTCCTAGCGCTTTCTTGAAAGGCCTGACCATGTCAAGCCCCCATACTGCAAAGGGCCAAGAGATTGGGATTGTTTGGAGTTCTTGGGCTGGGAGTTTTGTTTGTCATGCATAGAACGGGCAACCCTCGCATGTGCAAACTATGTCTTTTGCATCTGTTACTGCTGTTGGCCAGAAAAATCCCTGCCGGTAAGCCTTTTCAACTAACGTCCTAGATGCGGCATGGTTGCCACATATGCCCGAGTGGATCCATTGTAGAATCTGCTTGCCTTCCTCGGTGGTGACGTAATGCATGAGGACACCAGATGCACTTCTTCGGTATAGGTCTTCTCCGACAACTAGGAAACTTCTTCTGGGAGTTCATCGTCCTGGAGGAATTTGAGAACAGGAGTTCACCAATCTTGACATGTGTTCAGTACTTCGTCTGTTGCCGGGATAGGTTCGCCTCCCGACTACTCTGGTACTGGTTTCTTCTTGACTGACGGCTCCATAAGTTGCTCAACAAAGATCCCTGTCGGGACCACCTCTCGCTTGGATCCCATGTTTGCCAATTCATCTGCAGCATCATTGTATTGTTGTAGCACATGTGTTATCTCCAGCCCGTCGAACTTGTTTTCCAGCTTTCTGACCTCCTGACAGTATGCCGCCATTGTGTCGTTGAGACATGTCCAGTCCATCATGACTTGGTTTACCACGAGTTGAGAGTCTCCTTGCATAGCCAATCAGCGGATGCTGAGTGATACAGCGATGCGGAGCCCATGGATGAGTGCCTTATACTCAGCGACATTGTGGGAAGCCAGGAAGTGGATCTGGAGGACGTACTTGAGTTTTTCACCGGTGGGGGACGTCAATACGACGCCGGTCCCTGTGCCACCGATCCGTAGAGAACCATCGAAGTACATCATCCAGTACTCTAGCTTCACTATTGATGTATGCATCTGAACTTCCGTCCACTCGGCTACGAAGTCAGCTAGAGCTTGTGATTTGATTGCTGTCCATGGCTGAAAGGTGATGTCGAACGCCATCAACTCAAGCGCCCATTTAGCGATTCGGCCGGTGGCCTCGTGATTATGCAGGACGTCCTCGAGTGGATACGATGTGACCACCGTGACTTGATGCGCTTGAAAATAGTGCACCAACTTCCAGACAGTGATGAGTAGGCCATAGAGCAGCTTCTGGACCTGCGGATATCTCATCTTTGAGTCAGCTAGGACCTCACTGACAAAGTAGATTGGCCATTGTATCTTCTGTATGTGACCCCATTCGGATCGCTCGACCACCAACACCGTGCTGACTACCTGAGTGGTTGCCGCCAAATATAGCAGTAGCGGCTCTTGGGGCATTGGTGATGCCAACATATGTGGTGATGTGAGAAATTTTTTGAAGTCTTCGAAGGCTTGCTGGGCTTTAGGAGTCCATTGGAAATTGTCTGCTTTCTTCAATAGCTTGAAAAAGGGCATGCCCCGTTCGCCTAGTCGGGAGATAAATCGGCTGAGTGCCGCCATGTAGCCTATCAGCTTCTGGACATCCTTTTAGCGAGTCGGGGGTGCCATGTTCATGATTGCATTGACTTTCTCCGAGTTGGCCTCGATGCCACGATGCGATACGATGAAGCTGAGTAGCTTGCTGGATGGCACACCGAAGGTGTACTTTTCCGGGTTCAACTTCATCTTGAATCTTCGAAGATTCTGGAAGGTTTCTTCCAGGTTAGCAATGACGTCTTCTTTGGACTTGGTCTTGATCACCACGTCATCGACGTAGCCTTCCACGTTGCGCCCGATCTGAGTGTGTAGACACCACTGAATTGCTCGTTGAGACGTTGCTCTAGTGTTTTACAAATCGAACAACATAGTGATGTAGCAATACGCTCCAAACGGCATGATGAAAGACATCTTTAGGCAGTCCTCCTCTTTCAGGCTGATTTGATGATATCCCGAGTAACAGTCGAGAAAGCTGAGAAGTTCGCACCCCGCAGTTGAATCCACCACCTGATCTATTCTGGGAAGACCAAATGGATCTTTGGGGCATGCCTTGTTCAAGTCGGTGTAGTTGACGCACATGCGCCATTTACCGTTCTTCTTCTGGACTAGAACTGGGTTTGCCAACCAATCTGGGTGGTAGACCTCCTTGATGAACCCGGTTGCGAGGAACTTGGTTATCTCCTCCCGAATAGCATCTTTCCAGTCCTGTGCGATGCGCCGTAGCCGTTGCTTGACTGGCTTGGTGTCTGTCTTGACATTGAGGGCGTGCTCGATCACCTCCCTTGGTACGCCCGGCATATTAGACGGTTTCCATGCGAATATATCTTTGTTAGCTTGGAGGAAGGTGACGAGCGCGTTTTCCTATTTGGGGTCGAGTCCGGTCCCGACTAGAGTAGTCTTGGAGGGGTCGGAAGGGTCTAGGGGGATCTTCTTTGTGTCAGAGTCTGCTGAAATTCCCAACTTCGCTGCCTTTTTCGCTGGAACTTGGTCATCCTCGACTTTGGTTGTGGCAGCTTGCCGAATGCTGTTGCGTCCGACTGCCGCCTCTTGCGATTGAGCCAACTCGCAGCTCTCCTTGTCGTAGGTGAAGGCTTACTTGATGTCGTTGTGGAGGGAGAGAACTTCGGCTGGCCCAGGCATCTTGAGCACCATGTAGGTATAGTGCAGTATCACCATGAATTTGGCGAGCACCGGTCATCCGAGTATCGCGTGGTACGCGGTCTCGAAGTTAGTGACCTCAAAGTAGATGTTTTCTGTGCGGAAGTTATCCCACGTGCCGAAGGTGACCGGCAAGGTTACCTGCCCGAGGGGTGTTGAAGACAGGCCGGGAATTATCCCGTGGAAGGGCGCAGTACTTGGCCGCAGTTCTGAATGAGGAATTTTCATCTCATCCAAGGTCTTGGCGAAGAGGATGTTGAGCGTGCTGCCTCCGTCTATAAGGGCCTTCTTCAACTTGACGTTTTTGATGACCGGGTCCTGGACGAGTGGATAGCGTCCCGGGTGTGAGACCCGATCAGGGTGATCTATGCGGTCGAATGTGATGGGCATTTCCGACCAACGCAAATATTGGGGGGCGTCTGCTGTAGAGACCGCATTGACGTCGCGTGCTGTTAGCTTCTGCTTCCGCTTGGACTCATACGCAAACGGCCCTCCGAAGATGTGGTTAAGCTCGGCCTGGGGATCATGAAAATCATCAGCTAGGCCCGAATCCGGTTTGTCTTTGTCCTTGTCGGCGCCGGATGATGAAGTCTGCTCGGAAGCAAACTTCTTTAGCATGAAGCAATCCTTGGCCGTGTGCTTGCCCTTGGGGTGGAAGGGGCAAGCCCCGTTCATAACCTTTTGGTATTCGTTGTTCCTTGGGGGCCGTGACCGAGTGCACTCCACATTGGCCACCTCGTTGTCCGACTTCTGCTTGCGGCTGCCAGACTTGTTCTGTGACGGCTCGTTGTCGGCTTTCGCCTTCTAGTCCTTCTGCCGGGACTCCTTCTTTTCATCGAGGGCTTCAGCAACTGCCTCTGCTGAGTCAACATACTTGTTCACCATATCGAAGAGGGCCCTGACAGAGGCTGGAGGTTTCCGAGTGAATTTGGCGATGAACGGGGCGTCCTTGACTCCCTTGTGGAAGGCGGCGATGACGACCTCGTCCTTGATCATTGGGATGGAATTGCGCTTCTCGGAGAACCTTTTGATGAACTCACGGAGAGACTCATTCTTCCTCTGGTGCAGCTGATAGAGTTTGTGCTCGGAAGATGGCCGCTTGTAAGTCCCCTGGAAGTTGGCTATAAAGCGCTCCTAGAGTTCCCCCTAGGAGCCCATTGATCGCCTTGGGAGCCCTATTAGCCATGTCCTCGCTGAGTCGGCCAGGGCGACCGGGACGTAGTTAGCCATGGCTTTGTGGTCACCTCCGGTGGCTCGGATCGCTAGAGTATATACGGTGAGCCAGGACTCGGGGTTGGTCTTGCCAACATATTTTTCGATTCCCATAGGCTTGAAGCCCGACGGCCAGTCGACATCTTGCAGCTCCTAGGTGAAGGCTGGTATGCTTTCATCATTGTGAGGGCTCCGACTCTGACCACGGTGGTTAAACTGCTCGTGATGAAGACCGAAACACTCATGCTCATCCTCTAGTCAGCGTCGCTCGTCTTCTTCACATTGATGGCACCGGGCATTGATGTCTTGGCGGAGATCGCGTTGTAGGTGGACTTGGAGGTCTTGGTTGAACCGGCGATCATTCTAGTGACACCGCCGAGTGATGTTTGCCGTGACTCCTCGTGCGGGTGACTTGAGCTGGCCACCCAACGTCGTGCTGATGCGGACGAGATTGCTGCTAGAGAACCCGACCGGCTGGTCGATATAAGTGTTTCGCTCGATTGCTGGTGCTGCTGACAGGCAACATCTGTAATCTTGGCGATAGTTGGGGTGGCATGGTGATTAGGCCCGAGCTGGAGCGTGTCCAGCAGGGTTGCAGTAGACACAACATTCTGTTGTGGAATGATGAAGACGTCGTGGTCGCCGACTCTAGTCTGGAGGATCTGTTTCTGAGCGGTTCGCCCAGCCTTGCGTAGCTCGTCATTGCGAGCCTCGCGCTCGGCCTCCTCCTATTGCCATAGTCGGCGTGCCTCCTCTTGTTGCTCCTCTTGTAGTCGGCGCACCTTTGGTGGAGGGGTTGAAGCCATGAAGATCTCGCGGGACAGAAGGAAACTCGCCAGACTGGTGTCCGAACTGGTGTTCGAACCGCTATCCGACTTGGAGTCAGAATCCGAGTAGTTGATCGGAGTAAGGACAACTTTGACCTCCCTAGATCCAATCTGGAACAGCTCTGGGCCATGTCCAAACTGAAGCATAGGGGATTGGGTCTGCCGCGTGGGATGTAGATCCGCGGCGCTGCCGAGTCAGCACGAGAGATTGACGATCTCTCCTCTCCAAGCCCGACCCGGGCTGGCTTGAGGCCAAGCGCGAGACGGACACCGAAGGAGAGAGTTGTCTCGAGACCCGGGCGGGTGGTAGAACGCCGCAGCAAATTGATGTGGGTGGCCGTAGCGTCTTGTGGGCCGACTGGCATGAAGTTGGCTGGTTCCTCAGCCAGTTGGATTGGATCTGCGTCAGCCACGGTGAGATTGCCGAACATGTCTGTGACGAAGTCAAGGCTTCCAAATGGGATTGTGTCTCCGGGGGAGAATTTGTCACCGTCGACTCCTGTTGTTGGATCCATCGAGTTTGTAGATGTAGATCTTGCCGAAGCCCCTACCTGGCGTGCCAACTGTCGATGTTTTACACCGGCAATATGAATATGGGGCTACTCGACGGATCAAAACTCGATGGATTGCAAAGGAACACGGGGAGTTTATACTGGTTCAGGCCCTCAATGTAAGGTAATACCCTACGTCTAGTTGTGGTGTTATTCCTTTGAGGATTTGTGTTGGTCTGCCATCATGGGGCGCCCTACCTTCCCTTATATACTAGGGGACAGGGGTACAAAGTAGGAGTCCCAACCGGATTACGGCCAAGGGATTTCCTCTTAGAGATATAACTTGCCCGACTAGGACTGTATATTCCTTATTGTACAAGGCAAAGTCTGCCAGGTGCTACTATATCTCTAATTACAAGGCTAGGCCCATCCTCTGTCCAAGTGGCCCATATGCTTGTCGTGAGGCACCCGGGGCCCATGGCCTCCACAAATGTAAATTCATGAGTTTCTATTTTTTACAAATCCTGCCTGAGTACTTGATTCATCACAGTCGTCATTAGCCATATCCGACCAGCTAGATTTATACCGACTAATAAGGGCCAACTTAAAAAGCGTTTATCCAAGAAGTATATACTCGGCAGAAGTCAGCATGATTGATATAAGACTTCGTGACTTAAATAAACTAGACTCAAGGTTAAGCAATAACAGGAGACGTATTAACATCATGTAGCCCCCGACTCACTACTCGGTTGGAACAATCGGCGTAGTGAGTCAGAGTAAAAAACTTTATTTATATATAAATTGAATACAATGCTCAGGTATGGAAAAGCTGTAGTTGTTCTATGTTCCATGAGTTGTTGACTAGGACACCGTCTTCATTCTTCAGTCGGTAAGCCCCTGGTCGTGTCACCTCAGCGATAATGAACAGCCCCTGCCATAAGGGAGATAATTTGTGCCTATCTTTGGTGGTTTGAATTTTTCTAAATACGAGATCTCCCACCAAAAAGGCACACCCATAGATATTACGACTGTGGTAATGACGTAGGCCTTGGAGGTATCTTGCCGACTAAATTGTTGCAATGTCCCTTGCTTCCTCCAACTGATCATGCTCGACCAGTCGGTCTTCATTTGATTTTTCTTCAGAGTGGGCCCAAACTCGTGGAGAGCTGAACTCCAACTCAGTTGGTAACACGGCCTCGGCACCATAGACTTGGAAGAAAGGGGATTGCCCTGTTGCCCGACTGACCGTGGTTCGAAGAGACCAAAGAATAGATGGGAGTTCTTATACCCACTGCCCTGCATATGGTCATAGTCGATTGAACACCCTAGCGATTCTGCTAGTGGCTTCGTGGTTATGTAGGACATCCCCAAGTGGAAACGAAGTGACAACTGTGATATGGTGGGATTGCAAATAGTGCACCAGCTTCCGGATAGTTATGAGCATGTGGATGCCATGAGCCCTGAGTACCTCATGAGAAGCTTTTTGGCCACTCGGATAGAGGATAGGCCCAATCCTGTAATTAGGGATGCAACAAGACTCGGTGAATATTACCTTGTACGATCAGGAAAGAGATATAGTCCTAGTCGGGTATGTTTTATTCCTAGAAGGAGATCCCTTGGTCAAGTCCGACTGGGATTCCTACCTTGTAACCTTGCCTCCTCGATATATAAGGAAAGGCGAGGTGCCCCCTGGGGCAGAGAACAGAATCTCACCAGAGAAACCTCAAAGGCAATACACAACAGCTGGAAGTAGGGTATTACCTCACCTTGAGGGCCTGAACCAAGATAAATTGTTTCATGTTCCTTTGCAATCCATCAAGTTTAGGTCTCATGAGTAACCCCATATTATTATTGCCAATATAAAGCATCGACAGTTGGCACGCTAGGTAGGGGTTCGGTGAGATTTTCTTCGACAAGCCTGATATATCCAACCACCGGAGTCGACGGCGTCAACTTCTTCCCCGGGCAGACGATTAGCTTTGGGAGCCTCGACTTCATCGCTGACAAGTTCGGCGACCTCACCCTGTCCGACTTGGATTCAATCCGATCAGCCAGACACCAAGCCGACTCCGCGCCAGTCGGCCTACTCAACGCTGCAGCAATCTTCGGTGACATGCCGTGACGATCCCCAAGATGTCCGAGTCCAGGGACAACTCTTTCTTTCGGTGTTCGACTCAGACTTGGCCTCGAGCCGACCGAGTTCGGGCTAAGAGAGGAGGAGATCGTCAACCTCCCGTTCGGACTCAGCAATGCTGCGGATAACTTCAATCAACATCTAATGCGGCAGACCCGATGTCGATGTTTTACACCGGCAATATAACTATAGGGCTACTCGGCAAGGGGAAACTCGGTGGATTGCAAAGGAACACAAGGCGATTTTATACTAGTTCAGGCCCTTGATGAGAGGTAATACCCTATGTCTAGTTGTGGTGGTATTCCTTTGAGGATGTATGTGGATCAATGATTTCGTGTGTTGTTCTCTGCCCTCAGGGAGCGCCCTGCCTCCCCTTATATATTGGGGGGGCAGGGGTACAAGGTAGGATTCCCAACTGGATACGGCCAAGGGATTTCCTTCTTAGAGATACATCTTACCCGGCTAAGATTGTATATTCCTTTTTATACCAGGCAAAATCTATCGGGTGCTACTATATCTCTAACTACAAGACTCAGCCCATCCTCTATCCGAATGGTCCATATGCTTGTGATGAGGTACCCAGGGCCCATGGCCTCCACAATAGCCCCTGAGACCTTCATAGTTGAGTCACAGCTGATGCCGAGTGCTCGTCCTCCACGGTGAAGATTGCCCGAGTGCATTGCTCCTGAGTACTCCTTGTCTGAGTGCTTCTTCTTCCCGAGTCCAGCGTCATGTCAGCTGGCAACGAGGCTATGAAGGGCTTCATGTTGGTGTATGAATAGTATGCGCCAAATAGACACACCTATTAGGTGTACCCCCGACTTTGTGCTTAATTGTGAAGACAATTAAACAAAAAGTCAAAGATCTTTAACCTTGTAGTCTTTCCCGAGTAGATTACTACTAGTATATGAGACTCTTCGGTATCATGTCAACCGGAATATGATTTATAGTCTTGCTGAGTAGCATGCTAATCGTATATAGGACTCTTCAGCTTCATGTCAGCTGGAATAGGGGGTTTATAGTCTCTCCCGAGTGGCGTCCCACTCGGAAGTTAGACTCCTCAGCGTCATGTCAGCTGGAAAAGATATTTATAGTCTTTCCCGAGTAGTGTACTACTCGGAAGTTAGACTCTTCAGCGTTATGTCGGCTGGAATAATGTTGCTCATGGCAACTGGTGGCCAAGCATGTAGGCCGAGTACCACTTTTATGAAAATAAGTCCATTACGTGGTCAGGTGTACTCGAGAAAGATACCTGCATCCCCAATTTTAATGAAGACCAGCTTGTGATCCTTATAAGGATATATCCTCGAGACCTGTGG
Organism: Oryza meyeriana var. granulata; assembly: GCA_003991445.1. Lineage (NCBI taxonomy): Eukaryota > Viridiplantae > Streptophyta > Magnoliopsida > Poales > Poaceae > Oryza > Oryza meyeriana. The sequence goes on along the minus strand of RYFJ01001990.1, from coordinate 84,376 downwards.
ATAAAACAGATATCCAAACATATATGTTTAGCAATTAGGCCTTCATGAAGCATACTTGTTTACCTCATCAGTTCCTGTTGGTAGCACCAGCACTGCGATTTTAACACAGCCCGCGAGCGGCCCATTATGAGCGTGCTACTGTAGAAACTCATATCTTGGGTGGCCCAGCCTCAACTATGTAGGCCCAAGCCCATTTAGTCAGCACAGGCTCTATAAAGGCTAAGGGAGAGAGAAAAGATTCCTCTATCTTCCCCACGTGACCAATCGTTTCATCTTCCGCCTCCGCGCCGAAATTTCGCCTCTCGCTTTGCTAGGGTTCACTGCTGCTTGCTGTTCCCCACTAGAACTCGGGCGATTCCAATCCTTCTTGTCAATTCCAATCCCCCAATTGCATTTCCCCCAAATTTCTCCGCCCCAACCATGCCAAGGGCTTCAAACCTTGCAGGTGCGTCGGAGAATGCCTGGCCAACTTCAGATTGCGGCTCGGTGAAGCTGAAGCTCCTGGAGAGTCAATTGAAGCTGCAAGACCAGGGCGTTATCCGCTGGTGTCCGGCCAAGGGTGAGTAAGTTCCAAACCCCCAATCCGGTGAAACTGTCGTCTTTGCCTCTTTTTTCAACCAGGGTCTGTTTCTTCCCTCTTCCGTGTTCTTCCGCCGTCTCCTTGGCTTCTACGGGTTGGAGTTGGTGAATCTGAATCCCAACTCAATCCTTCAAATCTCCATATTCGTGACTCTTTGCGAGTTCTTCTTGGGTGTGGAACTGTTGACGCAGAAAACCGCCGGGGCCATCCGGCGCCTTGGAGACACGCGAAGGCCTGGGAGATTTGCTTCACTCCAGTGCAGGTCCTAAAATCTTGAGGTTCGTAGACGTGCCAGTCAATTTGACCCTGCAATTGACAAGGAGAAAAGATGTCAAATTCGTGAGCCAATCGGCTGGAAGCCGGCTTGGACTCATCTCATCGGCCGATGGCCAATTTGAACAGTAGCACTTACACATCGACTGGAAGCCGATGATTGTATGAGCAATAGTATAATAAACAAGTATTGAACTAGCCGATCATCGAAGGGATGCTCAAAAATCGGCTGTAAACTTGATAAAATAAACAAGCAGGGTGCGTAAGTAAATAGATTAAATGAACTCCAGCCGATCATGGTTAAAGTTACTGTATCGCCGCGAAGATATTGCCCGCACCCGTGCCCGGGCCCTTGCTCGCACCTGCGCCCGGGATCTTCATCCGCTGTCCGTATCCGTGCCTAGGTTCTTACTTATGCTCGTGCCCGGGTCCTTACCTGAGGTCGTGCCCGGGAACCTGCTTGTGCTCGCACTCGGATCGGCAGAGTAAACCAATCGGCTAGCCCTTAGCCGATCATAACAGTAATGCAGGCAAGAATGTATAACAAGGCAAACAGTATAATCGGCTGTATTTAAGGGATAACTTATCGGCTAAGCACTCCGATAACAACATCGCATAAAACCCATCGGCTTATTAAGAGTAAAGTTATTATTGTCAGTCTAGTAGATCGGACCCAACCGTTGCAGCACAGACTGATAATGATAATGAGATCTCGATAGGCCGATAGATCTGATGTGATCATGATGTTAAAAGATGATAACTTACCGGCTATACACCCCGATAAGACGCTTGCGCATAAAGTATCAACTTAGCAGGAACGATTTATCGCTAGCAGTTTATTAGGTCGGACCTAACCAATGCAGCACAAACTGATGATAAACCGCTCCCCGTAAGCCGATGCGATCTACGTACGCATGATGTGATATACCTAATCAATCTATGAGATCAAACTGAACTGATGCAGCCATAGATAAAATAAATATATCGTGGTAAGCCGACTACCATAAACCGACTAGAATATCGGACCTAACCGAGGAAGTCCTAGCCAATAGGTAGCCGGGGTGACGAGACTTACCCTCTCGCACGAGGTCGAACTTAACCGATGCAGCCCGGCTCGAGAAGCAAGATCCCGTCGGAAGGGTGGCGATGCGCTGAATTTGTATTGATCGAGTGATATTTTACAAGGTCCCCGGGCGTACGTATTTATACCCCGAGTTACATGAGTCCTTATTGGACACGGTACATGATTTCCTAATTATAACAGAAAACGCTAATAAGGCCCGATCGGATACGAGGTCAGGTTTCCTAAAGATAAACACTTGCCTAATTAATAGATACAGTAAATAACTGCCATACAGCGGTCTTCATGGCTCCCTCCCGGAATCGGTCTCTTCTAGATCAATTTCTGCTAGTTGACTGCAATTTTCCCTTTGACCGAATCTGATACAGGGCCTTACCAAATTTTGGCGTTAACACATGCCCCCCAATTTTGGAGTTCTTCTATAGGACTTCGAAATTCTTTCATTTTGGGCCTCCAGATTTCTCCCATATCGAGGCAGCCCAAGGAAGCCCACTTGCCATAATTGTTTGAAATAGTGCCAACGGCCTCGATTCCCACCCGGTCATCATATCTCTATAAAATGCTTCGTCTCCCTAGCCCCTTTTTATGCTTTCACATCACCAGAGCACCACCACTTCATCTTCCAAAGCTTCGACAAGCTCCAGCGAACCTAGACGAACCGTCGCAGCCCTTTTCTTCGGCGGTCGATTCCCGCATTTTCTTCCTCTGTTGCGATGGCATCAGCATCCGCAGTCCCTGAGGTAATCTTCCTGTCCGATTATTTCTCCCAATTTTGTAGCCTAGATGCACCCAATCCACCATGTTCTTCATCTGTTCTTCGTTGTGTTCTTGTTTACTATAGCATCTTAGAGACCAGATCTTGATCCCGGCCGTCGATTACCCGAACTTTTTCTATCATGGCCCCATGGGTAGCGAAGATCCCACAGATTTCATAAGCGCCGAGACCCAGCGTATTCCTTTCAAGAACTCGGCCATGCTAGTCAGTGACTGGACCAATAGCTTCAGGTCATGGCCGAGCAAGCTGCCTGGGTGGAGGGATTGGTACATGAGAGTATCGGCTGCGAAGAGAACCCTCTGGGAAGAATCACATATCGGCCACTGCATCAATCTCTCTCTGGCCGATATGGAAAGGAATGAACCCCTGCTCGCATCGGACTCATACTTTTGGTCCGATGCCCTCAATGCCTTCATGTTCGGGCACGGGCCGATGACTCCCACCTTGCTGGATGTGACCATGCTCACCTGCCTTGACACGACGAGCTACATCGACCCCTTCAAGCTCCGATTCAAGCCTGCTCATCGGCTCCAAGCAAAGAACATCGGCGGCTGGTCCAGGTACATATCCATTCATAATAAGGGAACTGGATCAGTCGATGACCAGGAACATGTCGCTTTTCTGAACTTATTTCTGGAACGATTTGTTTTTGGTGGCGCAACCCTCGGTCCAACGATCAACATGCAATGTTTGGCAGAGTGCCTGGTTGATCGGAAACAGATCCCCTTGGGGTAATTCCTCCTTGGCGCTACCTATCAGCTGCTTCACCAAGTGGCGACCAAGCTATTGGCCGGCCAGCCCGTCGGCCATATCGGGGGTCCTTGGTGGTTTGTGCAACTCTGGCTCAGTGTCTACACCTCCAAGGCCTTCTCTGGGACTTCTCTTCTCAACCAATCCTTTCCAGCCGATTACACAGAAGACCAGGATCCCATTTACCGTCGATGCGTTTCCATGGGCGAAGCTGCATCGGCTCTTTCTGGCGGCAAGATAACCCCTGCTGGACTTAGTCAGTGGTTCAAGGGGTTTTGTTATGGTTTCACCAGGGAGGCCACTCTCTGGTTTGCATATAATGATGCATCATCATTCGAGATGCCTTCCAACTTCGACCCACTTAACGCTTTGGATAATGATGAGTCCAAGGCCATATTCCTATCGGCCATCACCCCTCGTCTGCTGCCAACTGGCTTTTCTCTGGGCCGATCGCAACCATCATATGAGTTTTACCATCCATCTGTCGGCTCCCGTCAGCTTGGCCTTGGTCAACTTCCGATCGGCCTATTCTTCATCGACAAACTTCAGGCCCAGGGCAACGTCAACAACGCCCTAGAGTATGATCGGATACGGACTTTAACAGAACCCCTTCTTCTAGGCGCCACCACCGAGGTGTATGTCTGCACTGCCAACACCAAGCTTTTCATCCGATGGTGGTCAAAATGGAAGAAACATCTATTCAGCTTAGCGGCCACCTGCTACTGTTCCCGCCTCGACGCCGACTACATCGAATCCGATGAAGAGGTAACACCCGCAAGCCTTAACCATCATCTCCAATCATCTCTTACTCTTAATTTGCAGGCTGCCAGCGTTGAGCCCCCAACGACAAGCAACAGTGGTCAGCCGATTCTGTATCAACCCCCATCGGCCACTCCAAACCTAGGGCGCGATGCTCCATCTCCATCGGCTCTCCTTAAGGCGCCTCGGCCGATAGGACAAAAACGCAAGAAGTTAGCGCACCGCCCCTCCCTCAAGAAACAGAAAACCGGTGCCGATGTCATTGCCACGACGCCATCGTCTCCCCAAACAACATCGGCTCCCTCATCTCCTCAGGTATGCGCCAAGTCTTGATATTATTACCCGCTTTCTCACTCATCTTATCAATTTCATTTCCAGCTCGAGTCATCGGCTCCAGAACCTCAACATCCTTCCGACATCCCTTCAAGCACTGAGCCGATGGCTTCTCTAGCTGCCCCCCCTCAGCACCAAGTCCTCCAGCCATCGACGAGACTGTTCCTATTCCATCGCCTGACATCGGCCACCCCGAAGAACAACTTATTCATCTCCCTGAAGCCGATGCCACCCGAGCTGCCGATGTCCTTCCTCAGGTAATCTCTTCACGCCCATACTTCACTTTTAACCTTCTACTGATCCTTTTACCGATGTCAATTTTGCAGTCCTTAGCCGATTTGTTTTCCTTTGACATCGGCAAATACTTGGAAGCAGAAGACGAAACAGCCACCAGCGCAGCAACCAAACCGACCTTCCCAGCTGATGTGCGCGATTACTTAACAAGCATCATCAGTCGGCTGGAAAACCCAATTGATGCGCTAGTGGAAGACTGTGGGCCGATTCGAGCAAGACTTGCAGAAATTGAACACCATCTGCCCGAAGAACTCGTCGACGCACTAACTCCTACAGCATACCTGGAGTCTCATTGATTTAAACTCATCAAGCTTAGACAGCGCATAGCTGATCGTGCTGACCAACAGAAGATTACCCAAGATATCCAAGCCGATCGGCTATCAGCCCAAATAGAGAAGAAAAATCTTGATGACATGGCAGCTGCCCCCCAAGAGCTCCAATCCAAGCTAGACCAATTGAAGAAGAAGGAGGCCGATTTGCTGGTAGAACATGAAAAAGTTCGCAAGGATCTTGAAGCAACAAAATCCCAGCTTATCGGCCTGCCGCAAGCTATCCAAGACCAAGAAGCTAAGGTTGCAGCGACGGTGCGTCAAGTCATTCATCGGTGCAAGAATTTGAAGACCATCCCAGGCTCCGATGAAGACGACATCCGTGCCATTAATGAGATTGACCAAATCCGCCTGCGTGCAATCGAAATGATCCAAAAATTCATGTAAATTAATGACCGATGGCCCCTTGAAACATGTTGGTTATGCTGTAATATATCCCGATCGGCTCTGTTGCCTGCCTCCTTCACCCTTGATAATATTTCTGTTTGTTTGATCTAAAGGTGATATCGATTGATATCGGCTGTCTTTAGGCGATGCAAAAACATCGGCTTTCCGAACTATTTTAGAAATCGGCTGCACTTAACCGATTTAAGAATTGATCCAAACGCTGGGATAGTATTTCTTGAGATATTTTCCGTTAAGCGCTTTAGCAAACTCCGTCCCGTCAAGATCCTCTAATACATAGGCATTACCAGGCACACAACGATTAATCCGATAGGGCCCTTCCCAATTAGGCGACCATTTCCCAAACTTATTATCTTTGGACCCGATCGGCAAAATCAATTTCCACACAAGATCTCCCTTGGCAAACGATTTATTCACCACCTTTTTGTTGTAATGCCGAGCTGCCTTAGCCTTGTTTTCCTTGATCCTTTCCAATGCCCTCAACCGATTCTGAGCTAAATCTTCAAGTTCATCTGTCATTAAGTTATAATAATCATCGGCTGTCAATTGATTTTGCAAAGAAATCCTCCTAGAGCCGATGTTAGTCTCCCACGGTAAAACTGCCTCATGTCCATATACCAACTGATACGGTGGCACCCGAGTAGATCCATGACATGCCATCCGATAGGCCCACAATGAATCGGCTAATGTAGTATGCCATCGCCGCGGCTGCTCATCAATTTTCCGCTTAATCAACTTGATCAAACTCTTGTTAGAAGCTTCCGCCTGTCCATTGGCCTGAGCATAATAAGGCGATGAATTTAATAACTTGATTCCCATACTGGCAGCAAACTGTTGAAACTCATCAGACACGAAGATAGACCGCTGATCAGTAGTTATCGTCTGAGGAATCCCAAACCGATAAATTTTATGCTCCTTTACAAACACGATCGCTTCCTTGGACGTAACTTTCTTCAAAGGAACCGCCTCTACCCACTTGGTAAAATAATCTGTTGCCAGCAATATGAACTTATGTCCTTTACTTGATGGAGGAAAAACCTGGCCGATCATATCAATTCCCCAACCTCTGAACGGCCACGGTTTGATGATAGGATTCATAGCCAATGCTGGTGCTCGCTGTACATTTTCAAATTTCTGACAATCTTGACACCCTTTATAGCACCTGAAACAATCTTCCAGCATTGTCAGCCAAAAATACCCTACTCTTTTCAGCAACTACTTCATCTTATGAGCCGATTGATGAGTCCCACAGACGCCCTCATGCACCTCGCACATAACCACTTTGGCTTCTTACAAATTCAGGCACCTAAGCAGAACTCTCTCAAAAGTCCGATAATACAATTCCCCATCAAGCAGCACATACTTAGTAGCTTTATACCGAATTTTCCTAGAAACCGATTGCGATGGATTTTGCAAATAATCAATTATCTCCTGTCTCCAGTCATCGGCCTTGTTCTAAATGTCAATATCGTCTATTTCAACTTTGACCTGCCTATTCAGCCGATACCCTGAAGCAATCTGTGCAAGATCATTGGCTTCTAAATTCTGCTCTCTGGGAATATGATCTATTGATTCTATCTTGAAATCCTTTAACAAATCCGTACATTCCTCATAATATGACCTCAAAACATCATCCCTGCACTCATATTCTCCAGACAACTGCTTGACCACCAATAAAGAATCGCCAATTATCTCTATGACATCGGCTCCGATCTCCTTTAAAAGTTGTAGCCCTTTTAATACTGCCTCGTACTCCGCTTGATTATTAGTCCGATAAGGTTTAATTGTAAAAGCAAACTCAAAACTTGCCCCTCGAGGCGATATAATAACCAAGCTGATACCAGATCCATGCTTGCAAACCGATCCATCAAAAAACAAAGTCCATGGGATCGGCTCCACATAACCTTCGTGAGCCCCTCTGTGCTGTACAATGAAATCGGCCACTGCTTGTCCCTTGATTGCTTTAGCCGATTCATATCTCAAGTCGAACTCTGTCAAAGCAAAAATCCATTTACCAACTCGCCGACAACATATATTTGACCACATCGGCCTTGCAAACTACTGTACACTCAGCCGATAGGATATAATGCCTCAACTTCGTACATGAGAAATATAAACATAGGCATAACTTCTCCACCGCAGGATATCTTGTTTCAGCATCCAAAAGCCTTCTGCTCAGATAAAACACAACTCGCTCTTTGCCTTCAAACTCTTGAATTAAAACAGACCCGATGGACCTCTCGTCGGCTGATAAGTACAACCTGAACGGCACTCCTCTCTGCGGCGGAATTAAAATAGGCGGGGAACTCAAATAGTTCTTGATCTCGTCAAATGCCTTCTGCTGTGCTGCTCCCCACACAAACTCTTGATCGGCTTTCAACTTCAATAACAGAGTAAAAGACTCAATTCTTCCTGACAAATTTGATATAAACCTTCTCACAAAGTTAAGCTTGCCGACCAATGATTGCAACTCCGTCTTATTGCTCGGTGGCTCTATAGTTTTAATGGCTCTGACGCTTCGCTGACTAACTTCAATCCCTCGCTCATGAACCATAAAACCCAAAAACTACCCAGCCGATACACCAAAAGGAATTTATTGGGATTCATCCTCAGTCCGTATTTCTTAGCCCTCTCTAGCACTTTTCGCAAATCGGCTATATGGCCTTCCTCATTTTTAGACTTAACCACCACATCATCAATGTAAATTTCTACCAACAAGCCGATGAGATCATGAAATATATAATTCATCGCTCTCTGATAAGTCGCACCGGCACTTTTCAATCCAAAAGTCATTACTACCCACTCATACAAGCCGATAGCTCCAGGACACCAAAACACAGTCTTATGTATATCTTCTTTAGCCATAAAAATCTGATTGTATCCTGCATTGCCGTCCATGAAGCTGATAATTTTGTGACCTGATGCTGCATCCAAAAATAAATCCGCTATCGGCATTGGGTATTCATCCTTGGGGGTAGCTTTATTTAGATCCCGAAAATCAATACATATCCTCAATTTTCTATTTTTCTTCTCCACCGGGACGATATTAGAAACCCACTCAGCATATCGGCATGGCCTTATAAACTTGGCATCATACAACCTTGTGATTTCTGTTTTGATCGGCTCATATAACTCTGCCTTGAATCTCCTTGGAGCCTGCTTGAATGGCCGATATCCTGGTTTAATGGGCAGCTGATGTTCAACAATTGATCGGCTTAATCCTGGCATCTCATGGTACTCCCAAGCGAAACAATCCCGATACTCCTTCAACAGTGTTGTCAATTCTTCTCGAAGTTCAAGACTTAACCTTTTGCTTATGTACGTCGGCCTTGGCTTATCTCCTGGTCCTATGTCGATCTCCTCCAAATCATCGGCCGACGTAAATCCTTGCCCCAGTTTCCCCTCGAAGTCTTCAATAGAGCCCATCAGAGTAACAATTCAGAGCCGACTTGCTGAATCGGCTGTATCCCTTGGCTAGTGACCTTGAGATAGTCTCCTTCCCATACTTTCCCGGACAGGCAATCAACACCATCAGCTTCCCAGACTAGCAAATCGGTCATTGCAATGTTGGTTGACCGATCTGCTAGGACCACTTCGACTTGATCTCCCTGCCACTGTATCAAACATTGATGCATTGTCGAAGGCACGCAACAGTTCGCGTGAATCCAGTCCCTGCCGAGAAGCAAACTATATGACCCCTTTCCGTCGATGACGAAAAACGTGGTGGGTAATGTCTTATTCCCCACTGTCAACTCCATGTTCAATACGCCTTTCGCCTCTGATGAATTCCCTCCGAAGTCCTTTAGCACCATATTTGTCCTGATCAGATCTTCGGCAGTCTTCCCCAATTTTCGAAATGTGGCATGAGGCATGAGATTAACTGCTGCTCCCCCATCAACCAGCATCTTTGTCATCGGCTTCCCATTCACATAGCCCTTGATATATAATGGCTTCAGGTGCCGATGCTCTGACTCTTCAGGTTTATCAAATATGGCTTGATCGGGTTGCAACGTTAGTTGAGCGAAAACTTCCTCATTGCCTTCTTCATCTGATGAAAGTGCTTTATACTCCCGAGGCAAAAAGAACACCATATTTGCTAGGGCCGATTGATCAGCTTCATCATCCTTTCTCTTTACGCGCCATACTTGTTTAGTTCTTTTATGACGATGATCGGCCTCTTCCTGATCTTGTCTCTGTCCTTCCTGTTGCTCTCGGTGTCGTAGTCGCTGTGCCCTTCTCTTCTGATTCTTCGTGAATATCCCACTAGGGCACCATTGAGGATTCTGGACTTGTCTTTCATGTGCTTCTTCATCCTCTTCAAAAAATTCTTCATGGATCGGCCCTAATTGGCTTTGAACCGATGCTCTTTTTCCAAGCGACCGATCCTGTGAAAACCTCTGCTGCTGATCATGCCGATTCCCCATATCACTGCACTCGGGGCAATCTTCAACTGATGGCAGTCTTATCCCTTGATCCCAGCAGAACCGGAAGAACGGGCAGTCCCAATGCGGATTATATCTTTCTGGTTCATCCCTCTGTTCCTCATACCTTGAATATTTTTCTATCATATCCGATGAAGTAATCCTTGATTTATACCATTGACGTCTTGCTCCATCGGCCTGATCCCTTGATGATGATCCCGCATAAACCATGTTTATGGGGAACGGGTGTCCATCGATCTTCATCGGCTTCTTGTCTTCAAATTTGATTCTTCCCTGTTCGACAGCCGACTGAATTTGTTGCCGAAAAACTTTGCACTCGTTAGTATGATGCGATATAGTATTGTGCCACTTGCAATATCTTTTCTTCTTTAGTTCTTCGGCTGATGGAATCACGTGATTTGGCGGCAGTTGTATCTGCTTTTCTTGTAACAACAAGTCAAAGATTTTATTGGCTTTATTGATATCAAAATCATATCACTCCTCCTTGCCGATATCCTTGACCCACGGGCATGATACTGATTTCTTGTTCCTGGCCCATTCCGCCAATCCAACCTTAGCATCGGATCCCTCATCGTCTGAGCTCGATGAATAAACTTGAACTTGAGCAACCCTTCTCTGATATTTATCCTTTTTCACCTCTTGGAACCGGCTTTCATGAGCCGATACCTTTTGTACTAGATGCGCCAGGGACTCGAACTCTTGTGACGAAAAGCTCTCCTTAATTGGCGCCAAAAGACCATGGAAAGCCAGATCGGCCAGATGCCCATCGCTTAAGTTTAGGTTGTAACATCGGTTTCTGACGTCCTGAAATCGCTAAACGTATTCCGGTACTGTTTCATCTGGCCGTTGCCTAACCGACGTCAAATCTGTCAGTCTCATCTCGTGGATTCCAGCAAAGAAGTATTTATGAAACTATTTTTCTAGATCGGCCCACCCCCGAACGGAATTCGGTGGTCATGAAGAGAACCATGTAAAAGCCGATCCAGATAGTGACAAGGGGAAAAACCTAACCCACAGAGCCTCTTCAGCCGATGCCTCCTCGCACTATGCCAGGAATTGGCTGACATGTTCCACTGTAGACGTGTTGTCCTGCCCTGAGAACTTAGAGAAATCCGGGACCCTGTATCGGTGTGGTAATGGAACCCTATCGAACCACTCAGGATATGGATGCCGATACATAAACGTCTGTTCCTTGGGCTTGATCCCGAACTGCTCCCTCACTATTTCAGCAACCCTAGTTGATAGATCTTCTTTCCTCAGGTTGTCTTGTTGATACTGTACAAGTGGAGTTTGTTGCCGATTCTGTCTATGATACTCCCTTTGGTAAGTGCCTGGATCGGCCCCGCCTCCTGGATAATTTTGCTGATATCCTCCATAATAAGCAGACCGATGATATCCAACAGGAACATCCTGTTGCCCCCCAGCCTAGTTCTGTGTAAACAAGTTTTCTGGTATGTCTCTGCTGACGTTGTAAGCAACCTGATTCGGTTCAACCTTCCGTGGGAGGTAAACAAGACCCCAAGTAGGCTCTTGAATAATCGATCCATCCACCGTCTTCTTTATGAGATTATGAAGTGTGTTGACCAGAATTCCGGACGGATTGATGAGCGCATGATGAACTGCTTCATTCACCATCTCTTGCAAGGGTTTTACTGGTGGACTTTCAGGTGGCGTACGGCTCGATTCTCCAACCAGTACTGGCTTCGGAAACTGGGATTTTTGAATCGGCCCTTGCCTTGTCATGCTGAAGGACTCTAAGCACAGCTTCTGAAATTTGCTATAGTCTGCTCAACTTGCTGTTTCTGTTCGTCTGTTAAATCTTCCATGCTGACCGAAATTATGTTGTCTGTTTTGACTTCCTTTCCGGCCATGTTGCAAATCTGATTGTTGAAACTTCGCGTCCCACCAGGCATGCAAAAAACGTGTTGATGCCAAAAACCGCCGGGGCCGTCCGGCGCCTTGGAGACACGCGAAGGCCTGGGAGATTTGCTTCACTCCAGTGCAGGTCCTAAAATCTTGAGGTTCGTAGGCGTGCCAGTCAATTTGACCCTGTAATTGACAAGGAGAAAAGATGTCAAATTCGTGAGCCAATCAGCTAGAAGCCGGCTTGGACTCATCTCATCGGCCGATGGCCGATTTGAACTGTAGCACTTACACATCGACTGGAAGCCGATGATGGCATGAGCAATAATATAATAAAAAAGTATTGAACTAGCCGATCATCGAAGGGATGCTCAAAAATCGGCTATAAACTTGATAAAATAAACAAGCAGGGTGCGTAAGTAAATAGATTAAATGAACTCCAGCCGATCATGGTTAAAGTTACTAGTATCGCCGCGAAGATATTGCCCGCGCCCGTGCCCGGGACCTTGCTCGCACCTGCGCTCGGGATCTTCATCCGCTGTCCGTATCCGTGCCCAGGTTCTTAGTTATGCTCGTGCCCGGGTCCTTACCTGAGGTCGTGCCCGGGAACCTACTTGTGCTCGCGCTCAGATCGGCAGAGTAAACCAATCAGCTAGCCCTTAGCCGATCGTAACAGTAATGCAGGCAAGAATGTATAACAAGGCAAATAGTATAATCGGCTGTATTTAAGGGATAACTTATCGGCTAAGCACTCCGATAACAACATCGCATAAAACCCATCGGCTTATTAAGAGTAAAGTTATTATTGTCAGTCTAGTAGATCGGACCCAACCGTTGCAGCACAGACTGATAATGATAATGAGATCTCGATAGGCCGATAGATCTGATGTGATCATGATGTTAAAACATGATAACTTACCGGCTATACACCCCGGTAAGACGCTTGCACATAAAGTGTCAACTTAGCAGGAACGATTTATCGCTAGCAGTTTAGTAGGTCGGACCTAACCGATGCAGCACAAACTGATGATAAACTGCTCCCAATAGGCCGATGCGATCTACACACACGTGATGTGATATACCTAATCAATCTATGAGATCAAACTAAACTGATGCAGCCATAGATAAAATATATATATCGTGGTAAGCCGACTACCATAAACCGACTAAAATTCGGACCTAACTGAGGAAGTCCTAGCCGATAGGTAGCCAGGGTGACGAGACTTACCCTCTCGCAGGAGGTCGAACTTAACCGATGCAGCCCGGCTCAAGAAGCAAGATCCCATCGGAAGGGTGGCAATGCACCGAATTTGTATTGATCGAGTGATATTTTACAAGGTCCCCTGGCGTACGTATTTATACCCCGAGTTACATGAGTCCTTATTGGACACGGTACATGATTTCCTAATTATAACAGAAAACGCTAATAAGGCCCGACCGGATACGAGGTCAGGTTTCCTAAAGATAAACACTTGCCTAATTAATAGATACAGTAAATAACTGCCATACAGCGGTCTTCATGGCTCCCTCCCGGAATCGGTCTCTTCTGGATCAATTTCCGCTAGTTGACTGCAATTTTCCCTTTGACCGAATCTGATACAGGGCCTTACCAAATTTTGGCGTTAACAGGAAGCCCACCTCAACTTCTTCAGACATTTGTTCCATGTTAAGCCCCAGCCCTCCAAGAATAATGTTCAGGTGATTGGGGGGCTGGTCTTCAGTTGAGAAGCGAGAGGAAGAAAACATATATTGATCTTCCCTTGAAATCCTCCTTGAATGGTTGGCATAAGGAGTGGTTCTACTGTTCTAATCTGGAACCCTCCCTGCCTCCGTTCACCGGATCGCCACCAGTGGTCTCATCCAATTGGTCTTCAGATCCAACCTTCGAAGAGATGGGCCAAGTGCATCAGTTGCTGGAGAAACTGGCGAAATTCAAGCGAGCCGGCTTAACTGGGCCCTGGGTGGCCAGGCGTTTTCTGAACCGATGCGTGCAGCCGCTGAAGCTGAGGAGTGCATTCGGCTGGGATTACCAAGGGAAACATGACCCTGACCGAGAAAGCCACGAGTCGGCTAACCAGTAGAAGGTAACTGAAACCTTGTTCGGTTATTTCTCTAGCGGGGTAATCGAGACCGAGGACGCAAAACGCACCATCGTAGCTTATAACCACAGTCGGCCCCGCCCCGAGGTAACCTTCGTCCTTCTTCTATGATGAATGCCTGTGAACACGTGTCTGCAATTACCCAACATTGTTTGATGTATGTTGTTAAACTATCTGTAGTGGTGCGAGGAGTTTGATGACGACTCCCGTCCTTTGCCGGCCACAAAGTCAAAGAAGAGGCCGAGGAGTCCTTCTGTTGCCCAGCCTGACTCCAAGAGAGCGGGGAAGAAGCCCATTGTAGATCAGGGCAAGGCGAAGGTCATGAAGCCGAGTGCCGTAGCTGGGAGTTTAAGGATAAGGGACCCCGCCGGCACATCGCCCAGGCCATCAAGTCCCAGACAGGGACCAGCGCAGTTGAGCTCAGCAACATCAAGCCCAACCCAAGCACGGCCGAGTACAAGGTCGACCCTGGCGCCGCCGAGCACCCAAGCACTCCAGCCGACGACACCGCGAACGGGGCTGACCAGGACAGAGGTGCCACCGCTGACCCCGAACCCTATGTGTGTACCGTGCTAGTCCCATGATCAATTGCTAGCACACACATTCAACATTGGCATCATAATCCATACATCACAGGTTCAACTCACAGCAGTCCAAACATAAGTCATACAAGAGTCTAGACTTTAGCGATTACATAGAGGCCGACCGGCCAAATAGAACAACAAATTAACAAAGAGTTCAACAGCGGAAACAAGATAATAGAGGCACCAAAAACAGCAAGTATGCCTCTGCCCGCCCATAGGCAACCAACCGGTAAGCCCTAGTAAGCACCGTCGTCGTCGTCTCCAAAACCCGCTGCATAGAAGTACCCGATTGCCGGGTCCTCCTCAACCATCTCTAAAAAAGAAGTCACACAAGCGTGTGTGAGTACAATACATACTCTGCAAGACTTATAGTGTTTGCAATGGTATTCCATAATATGCGAAGATAAACAAGGAATGGTTCAGGTCCTGCAGTTTGCATAAATCATAATATACATAGCGAAAATATTGCGGTTTTGCAATGAAATTTTTGTAAAATAAGCTAGCACAGCAAACAAGTATATAAGCATCAACCCCCAAGTGTTTCCATTCATATGGGCTCCCTGCCCATGCCAGCCAACAGTGGCAACACGCTGCCACAACCATCCCAGCGAACTCCCCATTCGCACCAAGATCTTTCCCCAAAACAGTTCCCAAAGATTAAAACTACTACGGTGGAGAATTTCCCAAGTTGTCCATAACCGAGGACACGGCTATTCGAATAGTTTTAACTCTCGAGAGTGTGTACAACTGTACCCACATGACAAGGACAATATGAGTTACCACACAGGAGGCTCACACCATCAATGACAAAGCCTTTCTATCGTTGACCTAGCAATATCCCGCGCTTATGATCCATCCCTAGGGAGTTGGGAGGCCTCCCAAAATCCCCAAGGCTCATACAATGTGCTGGTCACCCTTGAACAATAATCAAGGTACCTTCGGGCTATGGACAAAAACCATAACCCGCACTATCCCAATGTCAACAATAATGACCTACTACTACCACCGGCGGGTCTATTGCTAGGTATCAACAATATACTAAGCTAGGAACTCCCCATAAGAGCCACATGTGGTTTGCACTATGCTTCTTGGTTCTAGCTACACCATAGAATCGGTCCTTAGTGACCCGGGCGAGACAACCACCTAATCAGTACCACAACAAGGCACCGAACACTACATCCACTCGCCCAAGTCCAAAAGCATGTTTTCAGTTTTTGTTTTCCACCAAGAGCACAGGGGAAAAAAAATACCCACTGTTCATTTCCATATTTTCGCAAATGCTTCTTTTCCCCAACATCCCAAAATCAAGTAACAAGTAGCATTGATTAAAAAGCAAACTAAGCATACCTATTGACATCTTCCCAACCACATGAACCCAAATTTTCAGTGGCAACATAAGTGACAAGGAATTCATGATACTCAAGTAACAAGGACAGGGCATATGTAACAAGAGGTTAACTACCCAAGAATCCCACACATTTTCAAGTAAAACATCGCATGCATAATAGTTTGCAATCAATATAGTTTGTAAGTTTGAAATATAGGAGCAATTGATCAAGGGGGTGCTTGCCTTGCTTCTGGACTTCCTGGTACTCCTCTAGTTCTTCCTCAACTAGGTCAGCAACGTCGTGCTCTACGAAAATACCGAACGAATGCAATGAAAACAACGGCAAAATTTAACAGTACAGGAAGTACAAATATTTTTGCAGAATATGGAAGTGCATGATTTTAGATGAATTTAGGAAAAAGAATCGCTTGAATCCGAGTTCGTATGAGGGAGATATGGCTAAACGAAGTCTGCTCAGTCCTAAAACCGAAAATAATTGAGAAACAGCGTTTTCGCTCGACCGAACTGCTGAAACGGCTGAAAACATTCTACCGACTTAACGGGTGGTCTATTTGGGACGTTTTTGGTTCTAGGGGCATTTTTATGGTACGAAACCTACATGTGTGCTGCTGTGAACCTAAGGACAGCTCCCAAAAGTGGATATACTCCAACTCACTAGGATATTAATTGTGCATGCTCACACGTCACTAAAACGGCCTAACACGTGAAATCCACCGGGCGTGAAGTTTTAACCTAAGGCATTTGGGGGCGTGGAGGGTTTCTAGGGCCTAGGGCTCACTGGATGTACAAGTGGAACCTACGGGAAGGCTTCGGTAGTGGCGAACGCCTCGGTCCAAAAACGATGTCTTCGTACGCGCAAACTACACGTCTTTGCACGTTAACGACAACCGGCAAAATCGGGAATTCAACAGCAGCTGCTCTACTCATGGTTTTATCCCGATCTAACGCTAGTGGGGCCAACCTGGCTTGCATGGGGCTGATGGAGTGGCTGTCGCTCACTCAAACACAAGCGCACCTAAGGTGTTCGGTGAAAAGCCAAGCTAAAGCACGGCTTGTCTACCTCTGTCCTCTCATGCTCTAGTGCATGGCTAGCACATGCAGGGCACGAGGAAGCTCTAGGGGTCCTGCATGCAAGATCGAAGGGCTCTACTACATGCAGCCATGCTCCGATTGAGCCTCATCCACACGTATGGCCACAGTGGTGACGCTTGGGTGGATGGCAAAACAATGGCATGACAGGCCAAGCCAAGGACGTGGGGAGAACTAGTGGCCTCCCAGGAATAAAAAGGAAGTACATGCAGAAACAGAAGCTCACCAAAGAGTGCAGGCCGTGGGGTGCGACGTTGAGGCGGTGGTCGGCTCGGCAACAGGGTCGCTCGTGATGGAGGCTGCAGACAAGTGCTATGATGAGCTCAAAGAGTGAAGGGAAGATGGTGATACGGCCAGGACAGCGCTAACACACCAGGGCGTAGTTTAGCGGCCGCAAGATCACGGCGGCACCCGGTCGGCGTTGCAAAACATGATGGGGCTGCAGTGGTGCCGCTGCCTGCCGAGGGCGAAAACGGAGTTAGGTCGGGCAAGAACACGTGGTGACACAGCTGAGACAAGGTAAAACTCACCGGAGCTCTTAGACGGAAAGCGTGTGCTCGCCGGCGCCGTGGGTGGCACCTCACGTTCTCAGCGAACCAAGGGGCAATCCTTTGGGTCCTTGGCAAGTGAGAAAGAGGGCGAGCTGGGGAAGCAGGAGGACATAGGCTTGGTTAAAAAGGAAGGCAGGGAAGGAGAGGAGAGGGGAGGGGCGCTGGTTCTCCATCGGTCTCGCGATGATGTGTGCGCGGGTAAGCGTGTAGCAGACGGATGGGACAGGGCAGGGCGCCGCTGAGGCTGTCGGGGGCATCTCGCGAGGTCCCAAGGTGGCTCTGCCACTCCCTCTCACGTGGTCTGGGGCGCGCAGAGGAAGCCACCTGGTCGAGCCGCACGGGCAGGGAGAGATCCTTGCGTGATCTCGTTTGGACGATGCAGGACAAGGGCACAAAAGATTGTACCACGCATCAAAGATTCACACTTGAGGACTATCTCCAACAACCATGCGATCCAAACACGAGACCCATTGGAGGAATGCGCGGGCGAGGGCGTAGGCTCGCGAGAGAGGGCGCGAGAGAGCACGGGCGTGGGCTAGGGAGAGGGCGCGGGCACGGGCTCAAGAGCGAGAGGGCGCGGGCGCGGGCTCGTGAGAGAGGGCGCGGGCGTGAACTCGAGAGAGAGCCTGGGCGCGAGAAAGGGTGCGGACTTGAGAGAGAGCCCGGGCACGGGCGCGAGCTCGGGAGAGGGCGCGGGCACGAGCGAGGGCGCGGGCGCGAGAGCGAGGGCGCGGGCGTATTTGCTCGTCCTCTATCCTTTCTCCTTGGGGCCTGACTACAGCCAAAGCCACCGTCACCGAGAAGCTCGCCGGCTCTGCTCTTTGCTTTGCCGGACCATCCACTCCCAGTCCGGACGGTCCGTGCCATTGTCACTGTCTGCGCCTGCTCAGATTTGCCCCTAAGGCGCTAGTTTATACAGATCGCACGATCTTTAACCCGTTGGCTGAGATTTTGCATGCATGAAAGATGACATGAAGAGCATGCAGATGGAAAATCGGTTTTATGCACCAAAGATCAAAAGTGGGCTGTTACAGTACGCTTGCTGAGCCGATGGCGGGCCCAGCCGTAGAGGCTGAGACCGTCCTGACTACAGGGTCGCTGAAGCCGGTCGACCAAGGTGTGGTTATCGAAGCCGCTGCCCTAGCCCCTGAGTCGGCGCCCGTCGCCGAAGTCGTCGCTGTAGTTCCTGCGCTAGCGCTTGGTGTCGAAGGCGCTACCACAGCACCTGAGCCAGCCCCTGAGGCCACAGTGGCCGCTGAGCCGGGAGCCAGGAGTCTGTCGCCTTCCTGGTCGTGGTGGTGGTGGTGGTTGTCATTGCTTCCTTCAGAGAGACCCGACCTCCCCAGGATCGAGGCCCCTCCGCGTAGGTTCCCGAGGACGTTCCAGTGGACGGCGCCTAACAGAACTGCACAAACCTACAAGGTCGATGATGTGGCAGCGGGAAGGGAACGTGAAGCCCTGCTTCGTGCCACACTCGTTGTGTTCAAGGGGATTCGGGTATGGTTTCCATTGTACCGGAATTTTGGTAGTATTTCTTGATGCTCAATTCTACTCTGACTTGTTAATCCCCGAGCAGAAAGTTGTTGATCGCTCAGAAAAAATGCATGGGTGCTGAACCGAATCGCCCCCCAACTCCAAGAATTGGACCAACTCCAGGCCTTGAAAACTGAAGTGGAAGGGCGCAGCCAGGAGAGGGAATCTTGGCTGAGGGGGAACGTTACCAAACTTAGGAGCGAAAATTGGGATCAAGCCAAGACGATAAGAGGTAAGCCTCTAGAACCCTTCTTCCTGACCAAATCCTTGTTATATCTCTCCAGCTGTGTTATTCCTGACTGCTCAGTTGTGTCCTGACTGCATCGTGGAGTTCTTGACTAATCTGTCATGCAGCCCTTGAAGCCGAGTTGAAGGCCCGAACGGAGGGAGGAGAGCAGCTGAAGGAGGCCGAGAGAGCCAGGCCCGAACTTGAAAAAGATAAGGCTGCCCTGACAGAGGCCGAAACTGAGCTTGAGCAAGAGAAGGCCGAGTTGAAAGCGGCCAATACCAAGCTCGAGAAAAAAAAGTTGAACTGGAGAAGGCCATAGCCAAGTGGGAGGCCGACTACAAAAGTGAGTCTCTGCCCTGACAATAACCTTAGACAATCCATTAATTACTCCATATGAGGCTTTGCTTAACAAGTTTACTTGTCGGTGAATCCGGGTAGCTACGAGAGCCAATTCTCAGGTCCAGTTCCAAGCTTTTGCAGAGGAGATCAGGGCAGTCAAGGAGTCACGGGAAACCCTTAGCGAGTCCGTGAAAGGGCTCCTTGACCTGATAGATCCTCATCCTATGGGAACCAGCTCCAGCACAATCTTCCAACTGGAGGAGCGCCTTAAAGACGCACTGAGTGCCCTGAAGAGGTACTCGGATGAGCATGTTATTGCCGGCGTGGCCTAGACCTTAGCAATGACCAAGTCCATCTACCCAAGGGCAGATGTTGAAGCCATCAGGGAGGGGTTTGCCAAGGAGACGACCCCTGAGGAGGCTCTAGAGCTGATAGCTAAGGCGAGGCCGACTGCAGAAGTTATCACCCGAGACCTAGGTATGTAAAGACTATATCATGCCGTCGGTGTGTATATACATTTTGGTAAGAATATGTGTAAATGCATGTGCAATGCCACCAAGCTTTAGACTATTACTCAGTTGTCACTAGCTTTACTCGACAACATAGCCTACGCCGAGTTAATCTATAGGAACTTAATAAAAACGTTCACCGCAGAAAGTTGTACTTGGGCCAACATGGAAAAGTCGTAGTAAAACTTCATAACTTGAGTGAAATAGGCTCGTATATTATTGACACAGCACATATAATACATGCAGCCCCCGACTCACTACTCGGTTGGAACAAACGGCGTAGTGAGTCAGAGGAGAACTGTACACATATGAAAGTATAAAACTCAGGTATACAAGGGACGTAGCTGTTCTATATTCCATGAGTTGCTGATGAGGGCACCGTCTTCGGTCTTTAGTCGATAGACACCTGGCCGAGTAACCTTCGCTATAATGAACGGCCCTTCCTAGATTGGGGATAGTTTATGCCTGTCTTTGGTGGTTTGTATTTTTCTTAATACGAGATCTCCAACCAAAAAGGCGCGGCCACGAACATTGTGGTTGTGATAGCGACGCGAGCCTTGAAGATACCTCGCCGACTGGATTGTTGCGATATCCCTTGCTTCTTCCAACTGATCTAATTCGACCAATCGGGTGTTGTTTGAAGTGTCTTCTGAGTAAGCCCGAACTCGCGGAGAGCCGAACTCTAACTCGGTTGATAGCATAGCCTCAGCACCGTAGACCAAAAAGAATGGGGATTGCCCTGTTGCCTGACTAACTGTGGTTCTGAGGGACCAGAGGACAGATGGGAGTTCGTGCACCCACCGGCCCGAGTATGGTTGTAGTCGGTCGAATATCCTTGTCTTGATGCCTTGTAAGACAATACCGTTGGCTCGTTCAACCTGCCCATTGCTCCGCAGGTGTGCCACAGACACATAGCAGATCTTGATGCTGAAGTTGTCACAGAAATCCTGAAACACGCCGCCTGTGAACTGAGTACCGTTGTCGGTGATGATGCAGTTAGGTACCTCGAATCGGTATAATATACTATGATGAAGTCCTTGCTCGTGCTGCCGTTATGGTTGCGATGGGTTTGGTCTCAATCCACTTGGTGAATTTATCCACTACGACGAATAGGTGTGTGAACCCTCCTAGCGCTTTCTTGAAAGGCCCGACCATGTCAAGCCCCCATACTACAAAGGGCCAAGAGATTGGGATTGTTTGGAGTTCCTGGGCTGGGAGATTGGTTTGTCTTGCAAAGAACTAGCAGCCCTCGCATGTGCGAACGATGTCTTTGGCGTCTGTTACTGCTGTTGGCCAGAAAAATCCTTGCCGATAGGCCTTTCCGACTACGTCCTAGATGCGGCGTGGTTGCCACATACGGCCGAGTGGATCGACTACAGAATCTGCTTGCCCTCCTTGGTGGTGACGCAGCGCATGAGGACACCAGATGCACTTCTTCGGTACATGTCTTCTCCGACGACTAAGAAACTCTTGCTTCGATGTTTAATTCGTTCAGCTTCACTGTGATTTCTGGAATTCATCATCTAGGAGGAATTTGAGAACGGGAGTCCGCCAATCTTGACAGATGTGTAGCACCTCGTCTGTTGCCGGGGTAGGTTCGCCTCCCGACTGCTCTAGCACCTGTTTCTTCTTGACTGATGGCTCCATGAGTTGCTCGACAAAGATCCCTGTCAGGACTGCCTCTCGCTTGGATCCCAGATTTGCCAATTCATCTACCGCGTCATTATATTGTCGCAGCACGTGTGTTATCTCCAGCCCGTCGAACTTATTTTCCAGCTTGCGGACCTCCTGACAGTATGCCGCCATGGTGTCGTTGAGGCATGTCCAGTCCTTCATGACTTGGTTCACCACGAGTTGAGAATCCCCGCGCACAACCAGTCGACGTATGGCGAGTGATATAGCAATGCGGAGCCCGTGGATAAGTGCCTCGTACTCGGAGATGTTGTGGGAAGCTGGGAAGTGGATTTGTAGGACATACTTAAGTTTTTCGCCTGTGGGCGACGTCAAAACGACGCCAGCCCTAGCGCCGCCGATCCATAGAGAACTATCAAAGTACATTGTCCAGTACTCTAGCTTTGCTATTGATGTAGGCATATGAACTTCTGTCCACTCGGCCACGAAGTCGGTTAGAGCTTGTGATTTGATTGCTGTCCGTGGCTGAAAGGTGATGTCGAACGCCATCAACTCGAGCGCCCATTTAGCGATTCGGCCGATGGCCTCGCGGTTATGTAGGATGTCCCCGAGTGGAAACGATGTGACCACCTTGACTTGATGTGCTTGGAAATAGTGCACCAGCTTCCGGCCAGTGATGAGTAGGCTATAGAGCAGCTTTTGGACCTGCGAGTATCTCGTCTTCAAGTCGGCAAGGACTTCACTGACAAAGTAAACTGGCCTTTGGACTTTCTAGATGTGACCCTGTTCGGATTGCTCGACCACCAGCACCGTGCTGACTACCTGAGTAGTTGCCGCCAGATATAGCATTAGCGGTTCTTGGGGCATCGGTGACGCCAACACGGGGGGTGATGTGACAAATTGCTTGAAGTCTTCGAAGGCGTGCTAGGCTTTGGGAGTCCATTGGAAGTTATTTGCTTTCTTCAGTAACTTGAAAAAGGGCATACCCTGTTCGCCCAATCAGGAAATAAACCGGCTGAGTGCCACCATGCAGCCTGTCAGCTTCTGGACGTCCTTCTGGTTAGTCGGGGAAGCCATATTCACGATTGTGTTGACTTTCTCCGGGGTGGCCTCGATGCCACGATGCGAGATGATGAAACTGAGTAGCTTGCCGGATGGCACACCAAAGGCGCACTTTTCCGGGTTCAACTTCATCTTGAATCTTCAAAGATTGCGGAAGGTTTCTTCCAGGTCAGCGATGAGGTCTTCTTTGGACTTGGTCTTGATCACCACGTCGACGTAGGCCTCCACGTTGCGCTCGATCTGAGTGTGTAGACACCGCTGAGTCACCCGTTGGTACGGTGCTCCAGCGTTTTTTAGACCGAACGGCATAGTGATGTAGCAGTACGCTCCAAACGGCGTGATAAAATACATTTTTAGGCAGTCCTCCTCCTTCAGGCTGATTTGGTGGTATCCGGAGTAGCAGTCGAGAAAACTAAGAAGGTCGCACCCTGCAGTTGAATCCACCACCTGGTCTATTCTTGGTAAACCAAATGGGTCCTTGGGGCATGCCTTGTTGCGATCGGTGTAGTCGACGCACATGTGCCATTTACCGTTTTTCTTCTAGACCAGAACTGGGTTTGCTAGTCAGTCCGGGTGATAGACCACTTTGATGAACCCGGCTACGAGAAGCTTGGTTATCTCCTCCCGAATAGCATACTTTCGGTCTTGAGCGAAGCACCGCAGCCGTTGCTTGACTGGCTTGGCGTCTGGCTTCATGTTGAGGGCGTGATCGATCACCTCCCTTGGTATGCCCGGCATGTCGGACGGTTTCCACGCGAAGATGTCTTTGTTGGCTTGGAGGAAGGTGACGAGTGCGTCTTCCTATTTGGGGTCAAGTCCAGTCCCGACTAGAGCAGTCTTGGAGGGGTCATAAGGGTCCAGGGGGATCTTCTTTGTGTCTGAGTCCGCTGAAATTCCCGACTTTGCTGCTTTCTTGGCCGAAACTTGGTCTTCCTCGACTTCGGTTGTGGTGGCTTGCCGAATGCTGTTGCGCCCGGCTGCCTCTTCTTGGGTCTGAGCCAATTCGCAACTCTCCTTGTCGCAGTTGAAGGCTTGCTTGACGTCGCTGCGGAGGGAGAGGACTCCTGCTGGCCTTGGCATTTTGAGCACCATGTATGTATAGTGCGGTATTGCCTTCAACTTGGTGAGCACCGGTCATCCGAGTATCCCGTGATACGCGGTCTCGCAGTCGGCGACCTCGAAGCAGATGTTTTCCATGCGGAAGTTATCCCACGTGCCAAAGGTGACTGGCAAGGTGATCTGCCCGAGGGGCGTTGAAGATAGGCCGGGAATTATCCCGTGGAAGGGCGCCGTACTCGGCCGCAGATCTGAACGAGGAATCTTCATCTCATCCAGAGTCTTGGCGAAGAGGATATTGAGTTCGCTGCCTTCATCTATGAGAACCTTCTTTAGCTTGATGTTCTTGACGACCGGGTCCAGGACGAGTGGATAACGTCCTGGGTGGGAAACCCGATCTGGGTGATCTGCGCGAGTGAACGTGATGGACGTCTCTGACCAACACAAGTATTGGGGGGTGTCTGCTGTAGAGATTCCGTTGACGTCACGCGCAGTTAGCTTCTGCTTGTGCTTGGACTCGTATGCAGACGGCCCTCCGAAGATATGGTTTAACTCGGCCTGGGGATCTTGGAAATCATCGGCCGGGTCCTGATCTGGCTTGTCTATGCTCTTGTTGGTGCCAGACGTTGAAGCCTGCTCGGAAGCAAACTTCTTGAGCATGAAGCAATCTTTGGCCGCGTGCTTGCCCTTGGGGTGGAAGGGGCATGGCCCGTTCATGACCTTCTGGTAGTCGATATTCCATTGGGGCCATGACCGAGTACACTC
Source organism: Oryza meyeriana var. granulata (assembly GCA_003991445.1). Classification (NCBI taxonomy): domain Eukaryota; kingdom Viridiplantae; phylum Streptophyta; class Magnoliopsida; order Poales; family Poaceae; genus Oryza; species Oryza meyeriana. The sequence goes on along the minus strand of RYFJ01001990.1, from coordinate 59,696 downwards.
ATGTTGGCCACCTCGTTGTCCGACTTCCGCTTGTGGTTGCCGGACTTGTTTTGGGATGGCTCATTGTCGGCTTTCGCCTTTTGTTCGTTCTGTCAGGACTCCTTCTCATCGAGGGCCTCTGCGACCGCTTCAGCCGAGTCGGCGTACTTGTTCGCCATGTCAAAAAGTGCTCGGACGGAGGATGGTGGCTTTTGAGTAAACTTCGCGATGAACGGGGCGTCCTTTACTCCCTTGCAGAAGGCGGCGATGACGGCCTCGTCCTTGATCATTGGTATCTTGTTGCGCTTCTCGGAGAACCTCTTGATAAATTCTTGTAGATACTCATTCTTCTTCTGGTGGAGCTGATATAGATCATGTTCTGAAGATGGCCTCTCATAGGTCCCTTGAAAGTTAGCAATAAACCGCTCCTTGAGTTCTCCCCAGGAATCGATCGACCGCCTTGAGAGCCCTGTTAGCCATGTCCTCGCCGAGTTGGTGTCACGCCCAGAATTTTCATCCAAAATTCTAGAGTTTTATTGTGTGTAAACCCTCGTCTAGGAATGAACCGAGGCACACATGACAAAATTGATAATCAAAGTAATTGTTTACATAGCGTAAGCATTTATTATAGAGGCGAATGGTACCTCTTAAAACAATAAAGTTCTAATAGCGGATAAATAAATAAGCAACGTAACTACTCCCACTCCATGCACTTGACCGGGCTCCCACTCAGTCCTCCAAATAGTCCTCTTCACTGTATTCCTCCTCTGAATGATGATTATTGATTGCAAGATGAGTACATGAAATACTCCGCAAGCCACATAGCAAATATGCAAATGCATAGGATAATAAAGGATGGCATAATATGGCTCAAGTTTGCGTAAAAGCAAGTAATAAAACATTTGAGAGAGTAATAAAACATTAGTTAAATAGTAGTATTGATCAACACTATACCGCTCACCAAAACGGTATAGGCCCAACCACTCCTACATGGAGCTACACATGTTCCACTGTTCAACCATCAAATTTTAGATAATGTGAGACTAATCATAGAAAACATTGCTAGGCCGCCCTTCATCGTGGGCATGGCTATTCGAACAGTTTTACTCTGGCCAGAGGTGTACCGTTTACCCACAAGACACAACTCCACAGCACATCACTGTGCCCCTTGATACCACCACGGTATCTCGGAAAGGAATTGTGATAGGACCCTCCATGTAATCCGCACAACAAGGGAGCCACCCGCTGGACCACCAGTCTCCGGTAGGATTGATTAGATACCTAGTCTGGGAGATGGCCCAACGCCCAAGACATGGACTTATTGACGCAGCCATGGTGTTCTTATTGACACAGCCACAACACACCATGGTGGACCCCGGTTGAACGTACTACACTTTGGTTCCCACCATTACCCATACTAGCTTGTGGTTAGCATGAGTGTTGCTTCGCAACGAGTAGTCCACAAACCGGTCCTTAATTGTCATGAGCACCGCTAGCAACATTCCATCCTGGTGCCACAACCCACCTTTTATTCAAGTTTTAGTGAACCATTAACGTGTCCTCGTACGACCACCGTCGTAAAAGGGATCATCATTCCATGTGACCGAATATATATTAGTATAGAAATTACTATGACCCCCATAAGTTATTCTATCTTTTGCTAGGCATAGCTAAGCAGGGTCCTAGAGTTATTCTAGCTAACCACTAAATAAAGGTAGCTAGTCAAAATTATCCCATCGGTACAATGTCGAGTGATCAAATCAAAGGGGCCATAAACAAAGGTTAGAGTTTCCCTGTCCCGATGACATTCCAAAATAAATGCAGCGTTGAAGGAAAACATAGCTTTAAACATAGGGACAATATGTTCAATGAGAAAGAGGAATCTGTGTGACTTGCTGTAACGACCCGTTTTTCTTTTTCCTTGTTGGAATTCGTTTTTCTGAATTCTAACTCCTCTCCTATCCCAATTCAGCTGTGCCCCAGTTTTTCTCTCCCTGGCCAGCCGACTGCCTTTTCCCCTTGTGCCGAGTAGATTCCTACTCAGTTCCTGAATCTTGCCCTTTTACCCTTTTGTCCACTCGGTCATCTTTGCTGCCGAGTAAGCCCTTGCAATCGCTGACTACCTTGTTAACCCGTTCTGTCTTGCCATCCCGACTGCCGAAGTGGTGACGTAACCCGACCTTCACCTGCTCGCAGCCCCATTCAGACCAGCGGACAATAACCCTCCGCACCGCAAGAACCCGCTTGGACCAATGAATAGTCAGAGGCTCTGTCTGCAAAGTCTCACCAACCCGTCCTTGCCACGACCTGAGTGTCTCATCGTCGCTACAGTGTCTACCAACTCCACCGGCCACGCCCAATCCCTAAGTCAATCTCTACCTTGACGTTGCATCGCCTCAGCCAGCTAGCTGTAGCCTCGCCAACTTATCTTGACTCCTTTTCTCTATCTATCACCCTGTGCTGCCGTGACCTTGCCTCGCGCGCTGGCTATAAAAGGCCATCCATGCCTCTTCTTTCCCCTATTTTGCAACCCAGCCGTCTCTGCCAAACCGCCATCACCAGCTTCACCGCTAAAACCATCATCTTCCTCCTCCCTAGCCCCCGAGCTCCATCGCCGCCGCTCATTGCATTGCCCCTGTGTTCTTCCGTTTGGAACGCAAGAAAGGAGAAGAGCGGAGTGAAGGAAGTAAAAGAGGAAAGAAAACCGAGCTAGTCTACCATCTGGAGTTCCTAACCGGTGAGCCTTGTTGCCCAGTCCGCAAGCTTACCTCAGCCGTCTGCGATAAACCTTCATCCAACTACCATCCATCCTCAGCCGACTGCTACCTTTCTGCAGCCGACTACCGCGATGTTCTTTTCCTAGTGTTTTACCTCTTCTAAGCGTATCAGTAATTATCTCTTCTGTGTGTTCAGATCCTAAATCGATGGACGATCTAGAAGCCGTCTTCTTCGAGGAAGATCTTTCGCAGGAACAAGGCAAGCCCTTTTGACCATACTGTCTCCTATATGTGCAAACTATGTTGTTTGCAAAATATGCATGCTTAGTCTACACTTTAAATTGATTGGCCTCGGTTTGCTAGCGTAACCGACGGACCTACCCAGTAGTCGCACTTATTTTGGTCGGATATTGATGTATTTCTCCCTTGGTAGCCCCATAATGGCATGTTGGCATCATGCCCTTTGGGTGCGATTGCCGAGTAGAATGGCTTAGCCCTGCAGCGATTGTATTGTCATTTGGGAAACAGTAGTTTTACTCAACTATTTGAAAACCCAGTACCTTGCGTATCGGCGTGTTTGAGAAATAAACGAAAGTTTGTGAAAACCTTGATGTACAGAGACAGTGCCTGTGTGGCCTGGCTATGTATTATCGGTAAGGACCATTTCCTTTGGGAATTTGCATCCGAGCATTTTACAGTGTGACCATACGGGTAGTATGGGATGCCCCGAGCCGAGTAAATTGTAGGTTTAGGGAAGTCTGGTGTCGACTGGAGTGGACTCATCTGAGTTGTGGCTCATGGGCCCTGGTGCTGACAGTGGTTGGAGCCGACCTGAAGCATTGATCCTGTGTGGATCCTTCTGCTGGCAATGGATAACCCTAGACTGGCTTTGGAAATGGCCTTGTCACGAACTTTCGGTACCGGCCATTACTCGGAGTAAGTTTCGTGTCATATGGGTAAAGCGTGCACCCTCTGCAGAGTTTAGCTGAACTGTTTAAACAGCCGTGCCCACGGTTAAGGGCGATGTAAGGTGATTCCCATAGCGCAGTTTTGGTTTCCAGTGATTTGTGAAATTGATTGATGGGAAGGAATCGTGACCAGAGTTTGCCGAGTGGCAAACGGAAGGCATGTGTGGCCAGAAACGGACTGTGTGACCCGGGGTGTTGAAGCACCATAAGCAAGTGTGTGAAAAGTTAACAGGAGAAAAGTCTTCGGGTTGTAGCCAGAGGACGATAAAGAGCAGACTACCTGGTTGTAGCCAGGGCAGCGAATTTGTGCTAACTGGTTGTAGCCACTGAAGCGAATGAGCTGGTAACCGGTTGCAGCCGGAATTACTAAAGAGTTAGCTGAGAACCGGTTGTAGCCGAGTCTCAGGGTCAACAGGTGGTCAGAGCCACTTGGAGAAACAGTAGACCTAAGGAGTGGTCGAAGCCACTTGGGTGACAGCCGAGTTATGTGGTCACTCGTCTAATCACTGGACTATGAAAATAGAAATACATGATTAATAACTATATGTGGCGAGTTGTTGAAAAGCAACTTGCGGAATGGATCGAGGTGTGAGCCTCTCTCTGACAACTAAAAAAAATTGAACACACTAGTATTTGACAAGCAAAATATTTCTAAAGGTTGTTTTCGCAAATAAGACTCTTAGCCCCCTTTGTCTAGCCGACATGGCATCTTTCCCCGACTTATTGAGTGCGAAAGTACTCACCCTTGTTTATATATATGTATATATTATATTAGGTTTTGGAGAAGCAGACGAAGACCCGACTGCTGCCGAGTTCTTCCAGGACCAAGCCGACTACAAGGACTTCTGAGGTTTCAGGCCTAGCTCCCAACCAAGCCTGTGGTTTTGACGTGTTCCATCGCCTAGTAGTTTTTCTCCCCTGCTTCCACCCTGTCTGTGCAGTATCTCGCTAGTTTACCCTGTTCTTGCCGTTGTCCATCTGGGGCCTGTCCTGGATGGCAACCTTTTTGGGTATCTTCCCAATATGTATTATATGTACTCTGTTATATATTTAGTGTACTCTGAGTTCGTATCACCGATGACTATGTGTGTATCCGAGTACTGATCCAGGGATCGGGTACTGTATGCACATGGTGGGCTCCCTCCAATTTGGGGGTGCCACACTTGCCTTGCAGCTCCACATAGCCTTCGACACCTGCCTCGAAAAACTGCATCTCTTCCTGAACGTCGGTAGGTATAAGCAATAAACAAAATGAGCAAAAAAATACATCAACACACATGAACAGTACAAAATTATATTTTTAATGGATAGTTCATGATTTTTAAAGAAATTAGAGACTTGAACGACCTCAATCCGAGTTCGTATGAATTAGTTATGATTTTTGGAAGTTTTAACCCTTTATAGCCTATTTAAAAGAATTTACCCGATTTATTTCGTCATAATTGAATTAATTTTATTCAGGAAAAGGGGTTTATGACGTCACAGGAGAGAGAAGGCTCTCGGCTGACCAGTGGGGCCCACTGTCGGCGAGGGGAAGGTGTCAGGTCCATGGTGGACCTGGTCCACGAGGGGGATCCGACGGCTAGGGTTCTAGGGTTTTGATCGGACGGCCGAGATCTAGCCACGTGTCAAGGTGATCTCACTACGATCGGACGGGTGGGATCTAACCGAGGATATCCGACGGCTGACATCAATCCCGATCGGATCGGCTAACTGCGCTGAGGTGGCGCCGAGCTGGCGCCTACACGGCAACCATGTCGGTGGCCATGTCGGCTACAGCGACGGCGGTGACGGCGGCTGCACTAAACCCGATGGTCAACGGCGAACGGCGGCGGGGCGGCGCACTGGGAGAGCAGGAAAGGGTAAAGGAGGTCGAGGCGATCCTTACCGAGGGCGAAACCACGAAGAGCGGCGACGGAGACGGCCGGCGGCGAGCTTGAGGCGGCGAGGGCTTCGGGTCTTCGTCGACGGCGGTGTTCCGGTGGCTTCCGAGGGCTAAAAGGTGGTGGCCTGGCTTCTGCGGGCTCCGGTGAATCTAAGTGAGGCGGTGGCGGGCTTCAATAGCGGCTGAGGCGACGGCGGCGACGCAAGCGCGAGACGTAGAGAGACAGCTAGGGCTAGCTAGGGCTCAATATAAAGGGCGAAAACCATCCTAGGGGTCTCAAGGTCGCTATTTAAGGCAGAGAGGGGCGGACTCCGGCTCGGACTCAACGGATGTTGCGGCGGCACCGGTTAGGGATTGAAGTCCGACTCGGGAAGCTTCGGGTCTCCATTCCACGCGCGATTCGGCTATGGTTTTCTTGGGGATTAGGTGAAGAGAGATAGGGGCTCGGTTTTCCCTCAACCAATTTGGAGAGATCGGGGCTGAGACAAATGGATTTTGCGAGATTTACGACGGCGGCGCTCGGGTGCAACAGTGCGCCCAGGCGAGAGGAAGACGACGACCCAACAGGCGGGCCCCACTTGTCGGCGGCCGAGGGCGACGCAAGCGGCCATGGGCTGACGTGTGTGCGTGAGGGAGATCAGGGCTGCACACAGTAATGGGCCGAAAATGGCCCAGAGACTGTTAGAGGGGTTTTAAACCTTTTTCTTATTTATTTTGCCAAAAATACTTCCCCTAATCAATTAATTCCTAGAAAATTCCAAAAATTAAATAATTAAGCAAAGAATTTTATAAAATTATTTTCAAGCCCATTTTTCTTCTGATTTCCCCTTGATTTTATTCCTTTCACTCATTGAGACTTTTAATTAGATTTCTGAAAATTCCTTTTTCACAATATTTTATATAGGGATAATTTTAGGGTGTTATAAACCTACCCCCCCTTAAACAGAATTTCGTCCCGAGATTCGCGAGCTCAGGCGAAGAGGTATGGGTGAGCAGACTTCAGTTCATCTTCGCGTTCCCAGGTGGCTTCATCTTCCGAGTGATTACTCCACTGAACTTTGCAAAATCTTATCACCCGATTCCGAGTATTTCTTCCGCTAGTCTCTAGGATACGAATAGGCTTCTCGATATAGGTCAAATCTTCCTGGATCTCGATCTGTTCTGGGTCGGCTTCTTCTGCTAGTACTCGTAAACACTTCTTCAACGGAGACACAAGGAAGACATCGTGTACTCCCGTCAAGGTGGGAGGCAACTCTAGTTGATAAGCAACTTCTCCTTTCCGTTCTAGTATCTTGTAAGGTCCCACGTAACGTGGTGCCAACTTCCCTTTTGTCTGGAATCGGTGTACTCCCCTGAGTGGCATGACTCTCAAATACACATAGTCACCTTCCTCGAAACTAAGATCTCTTCTGCGGTTATCCGCATATCTCTTTTGACGAGTTTGGGCTACTCGAAGTCGTTCTTGTATGATCTTCACTTTTTCTTCTGCTTCCCACAAGATATCCGTCCCGTATACCTGTCATTCTCCCGTCTGATCCCAAAGCAGGGGCGTCCGGCATTTCCGTCCATATAAAGCCTTGAACGGGGCCATTTTCAGACTTGCCTGGTAACTATTGTTGTAGGAGAACTCAGCATATGGTAGGCTCTTGTCCCAACTTCCACCGAAGTCAATGGCACAAGCTCTCAACATATCTTCTAGGATTTGATTAACCCGTTCAGTCTGTCCATCCGTCTGCGGGTGATAAGCGGTACTGAAGTTTAACCAGGTACCCATCTCTTCTTGCAGTCGCTGCCAAAACTTAGAGGTAAACTGACTTCCTCTGTCCGACACAATCTTGCACGGCACACCGTGCAAACATACGATTCTGGCCATATACAACTCTGCCAACCTATTATCAGAGTAAGTTGTCTTGACTGGTATGAAGTGGGCTACTTTGGTAAGTCTGTCCACCACAACCCATATGGAATCAAATCCTGATGCGCTTCTTGGCAATCTAGTGATGAAATCCATTCCTACTTCCCACTTCCATTTAGGGACCTTAAGGGGTTGTAACAATCCTGCTGGCTTCTGATGCTCAGCCTTTACACACTGACATACATCACAAACAACCACGTACTCTGCTATCTCTCTACGCATACTAGACCACCAAAATTTCTCCTTCATATCTTGATACATTTTGGTGCTGCCAGGGTGGATGGAATACTGTGTTCTGTGAGCTTCATCTAAGATCAGTGTTTTCAATTCCTCCTTGTCCGGTACATAGATTCGCTCTCCGAACCACATGGTACCTTGTTCATCCTCCGAGAATCCAATAGCTTTCCCCTTTTTCATGTTCTTTTTTATCTCCAAAATGTCCACGTCCTCTTTCTACATTTCGCGAACCTAATCTACCAAAGTAGGTTGTGCTTCCAAGGCTGCCACAAATCCTTGACTGACTATACTCAGATTGAACTGTCCAAAATCTTCACATAACTCCAAAGATAACTACTGACCTTCCATGGCGTTGCAGAAACTTTTTCGGCTAAGGGCATCAGGCACCACATTGGCTTTCCCTGGATGATAATGTATTCTGACGTCGTAGTCCTTGATCAGCTCCAACCATCGGCGTTGCCTGAGCTTCAGATCTGGCTGGGTAAAAATATACTTCAAACCTTTATGGTTTGTATAAACTTCATTACTATTACCTATTAGGTAATGTCTCCAAATCTTCAAGGCATGCACTACAACTGCTAATTCCAGATCATGGGTAGGATAATTATTCTCATGAGGCTGTAGCTGCCATGAGGCATATGCCACAACCTTTCCTTCTTGCATCAACACACATCCCAAACCTTGCCGAGATGCATCACAGTAAACTTGGAATCCTCTCTTGGGATCTGGCATGATCAACACAGGTGCGGTCACGAGTTTCTGCTTCAACTCTTGAAAACTTTGCTCACACTCTAGGGTCCATAAAAATTTTACATCCTTCTAAAGTAAACGAGTCATGGGCTTCGCGATCTTGGAAAAATTCTCTATGAATCGACGGTAATATCCCGCCAATCCTAAGAAACTCCGAACTTTCGAACCCGTTTGTGGCTGCTTCCACTTGGTTACTGACTCGACATTAGTTGGGTCTACCACAATCCCCTACAGTGACCACATGCCCGAGAAACTTCACTTCCAGAAGCCAAAACTCACACTTGCTAAGCTTGGCATACAACTGGTGTTGCCAAAGGGTCTCCAAAACGATGCGAAGGTGCTGCTCATGCTCCTCTTTAGCCTTGGAATAGACAAGGATATCATCGATAAAAACCACCACAAACTTATCCAAGTATTCCATAAACACTTTATTCATCAAGTTTATGAAGAATGCAGGGGCGTTAGTTAATCCGAAAGACATAACTGTGCATTCATATAACCCATACCGAGTGGTAAAAGCAGTTTTGGGAATATCTTCTTCCCGAATCCTTAACTGATGATAACCTGAGCAAAAATCTATCTTGGAGAACACTGTGGCTCCTTCCAACTGATCAAACAGATCATCAATCCGTGGTAGAGGGTACTTATTCTTGATAGTAACTTCATTGAGTGCACGATAATCTACACACATCCATTGAGTTCCATCCTTCTTTTCCACAAAGATGACTGGCGCTCCCCAAGGCGACGTGCTTGGTCTAATGTAGCCCTTGGAAAGTAACTCTTCGACTTGCTTCTTTACTTCTGCCAACTCATTAGCTCCCATCCTATACAGTCTCTTGTGGATACACTACAAACTTCTAACCCTTGCGCAACGACGAGAAAACGTTGCAATAGGCCCAATTTGGTTGCAAAAGGTAGTTCTTGCCACCAAATCGTGTTCGTTGCCAATGGTTGCAAAAAGTGACGTTGCAATAAGAACTTGCAACCGTTGGTAGTTCGGCGTTGCAAGAGTTAGCTTTTCTTGCAACCATAGCTGTCCGTTGCCAAGCATGGCAATAGGGTGTTATCGCAACATTCACTGGCATGGCAATACGAGCACTTGCCACGCTCGTCTTCGTAGCAACAGGTGGTAAATGCAACGAGCGATAGCATAGCAATAGAATTTTGTTGCCACGCTAGAATTTTGTTGCCTAAAGTGTTGTTGCCATGACCGTTATGCCGTGGCAAGTAAACCATTTGCCACGCAATTTTATTCGTTGCGGGAGATTAATTGTTATTGCAACAATAGTAATGTCGTGGCAATACTATTATTTGCAACGTAAATAAGTCTGTTGCCATAGAGCATATTGCCACGCATCACGGCTCGTAGGCATAGCTTTTATTGCAACGCTAGTAACATTTAATTTTGGTTTAATAAATCATCATTGCAAATCAATAAACCATAACAAAAGCAATTGCACTCACATATATTAATTATAATCAATCATTCAATATATTACCAAACCATGGAAATAGTTCACCCATTATTTGACAACTTTTTAAAAACTTCCTAACATCTATGCAGCACTCGAGAGTTTCCTAGCAGCCCAACATGTCATTGCCTCGGCTATGTCCTCGCTTGATTATGAGCCTCCCACTGAAACCTTGTCCACCTACTGCCAAAAGAATAAGATTGGGATATTAGAACAATATTAAGTTTACTAATACTTGCACAAAATGTAACGAGATTCAGATATAACATGGTTCTAATTAATCAAAACTATGGAAACAGTGATGTACATATAACCAGTTTGCTATCAAATTCTCTGAATTTTTAAGGCAGCAGCAGTATAGTTGATTAGAAAAATCATAACTAGAGTTCTAGACAACAAAAAATTATATTCTTTAACAATATGGAAAGCCCATGAAATTCTCTACATCTTTCTAGTTATTTGTTAAATAAGATTCTGCAGTTATCATGGTCGAAAAACACAAACGCCCACTACTGTTCAGAGCAAGGTCAAAACCTGACCGGCTACTTACAAAATTCGTAACTCCCAATTCTCCAGGGCTAAAATCATGACCTTTCATGATGACAAACATCTCTAAACCCTCTACAACTTTGGTATAATCAAGTATCATAGAAAAGGTAAATTACTACTCGGAACAATTCACCCAATCAAAACTGCAAAAGCTGCAGTTTTCAGCACGTATGTTAATTGTATTTCCCACATTTCCTAGTTCTACAAGGAAGGTCACGATATTAGAACAATATTAAGTTTACTAATTCTTGCACAAAATGTAAAGAGATTCAGATATAACATGGTTCTAATTAATCAAAACTATTGAAACAGTTATGTACATATAATCAGTTTGCTATCAAATTCTCTGAATTTTTAAGGCAGCAGCAGTATGATTTGTGTTGTTTCTTTGTAGCATGACTGGAAAATCATGTTCTCCTCAACAGTTGTAAGTGTTTGTCTATCAGGTTCTAAGCCAATCTCACCAATTTTCATGGCTGCATTTTCCTAAATTAAATAACAGAACCTGTTAAGAGTTGCTTGACACAACCAGCAGCTATAAAAAAGGCTTGACGAAACATTTAGGCAGTGTTCGGCAGCGCTTATCGGTGCGGCTTAAATGAGCCGACGAAAAATTCCGCAGCTGTGAACGCGTGACAAGCCGTGTCCCGCTCTGCGCGTGGGAACGTAACGGTTGCCTCGCCGTGACGCGCCGTCTCCTGGCCGTCTAGAGCATGAGGGGCAATGGCCTTGCCACCGCCAGCCGCAACTCCCCCACAGCAGTGCTCACAGATCCGGCCGCGGATACCAGCTCGCGAGGTCACAACGCCGCAGGAGGAATCGCCGACAATCCGTCGTGCTGCGCGCAGTTCTCCAAGGAGGGGACGGTGGTGGAGGAGCAGGCGGCCATTGGTGACTGGTCGGGAAAAAGAGAGCCCAGGGGCCGGCATGCTCTGGGCGTGGCAGCCGAGGAGCCCGAGTGCGCATCGACGTCAGAGAAAGGCGGTCTTCCTCACTGCTCCCCTCGTCCTCTCCCGACCAGAAGGCGGAGCCAGCACCTCTTGTCGGCATCCCCACCTCTCGTGCCGCACAGTGAGGTAAGATTCCCCTTCTTTCGGCTGCTGGTGATATGTGCATGTCGTCTTCTTCGTCCTCTCATCTTTATTTCAAGCAGCCTCGACCGGCAGGATGCCTTGCAAATGGCCACCGGCGAATCGAGTGGGTGCCGATCGGGAAGGTGGAGGACCGCCTTTGAAGCGTCGAGCAGCCAAAGGCACCTCGACCAGCCGGTCGTCTCCCGCCACCCTGGACTCCAGCTCTGGATCTACGGCGTCGCTGCAGTCCGACGCCCGCTCCGGCTGCACGGCTGAGGAGGACGTCGACGTCGCCGCACGTGCCCTGACCAAGGTCGTCGCAACCTCGCCTGATGCGTTGCGTTCGTTCGTCCACCGCGTGACCCCTTCCACTGTGGTCCGCTGCATCGACTGGGATCGATTCCCACCTAGCAGGCCCCCTAAGGTAAGCCACAACTATTGTTTCGCAACATTTCCGGTGATGCGACGGTGTTGACCTCAATTCATAGATGAGCGAGGGTCGCGTGACATGGTCCGCCGACGACCAGCTTTGCTTCCTCCAATGTTGCATGGAAGAGATAGCCGCCGGTAACATCACCTCCAACTTCCCGAAAAATATGGGATTCATCAACTTGGAGAAGAAATTGTTTGATAGGAGGGGGAAGAAGGTCTCCAGGAAGCAAATCAAAAACTACTGGGATGCATTGAAAAAGCGATGGGTGCTGTGGTGCTGGCTTGAATCAAATGCAACAGGTCTTGGTTGTGATCCAGCGACTCAAGCCATTGTAGCTAACGACGCGTGGTGGGAGAGGATGATTTCGGTAAGTCCTCTCAGTCTACATTTTTGAATCGACATGTGTTGGCAAAGTTGAGCAGTTAACTATAATTTTGTGCTTATTTGATTGTTTATATGGTCATGAACTGATATATAGCTTCCTCATGAAAAATCAAATGGCTGTTTTGTCAGTGAATATGTACTGATGATGCACTGTTATAAAATGTTGTTGGCTTTTTCATTTTTGTATGTCAACACTCTGTGAACATGTTCTGTATTGTCAACATTTTAGGTATGTGTTGTGCAATTCTGAAAATTAGATAGTTATGACAACCATTTCATAGTCTATGTGGTTCCGCAAACTTCTATTGTGAACAGCTAGTTTACTTCCGAAAGGGTGATTGTCTGTAATTTCATCGTCACTTAGTTGTGTTTAGTACTTCATTTCAGCAATTGCCCATTGTCTGTAACTTGAAAAGCATAGCACCATTTTTGTAGAAACCAACACAACCCATCACCTTCGGCTATGCTGCATTGATGGCAAGTATCGAAAGCTCAACTGTAGTGCTCATATATATGTCGTCTCATTAATCAATCAATTTATCCCATCTAGTAGTCGTCCTTTGAGGTTCTATATATATGTTTTTGCTGTTCTGCATGTCAAATATGGGAGATGCCCCATGTTTGAATTGCTATAACTGAAATCCTCATTTCTGAAATTTCCCATTGTCTGTAACTTGAAAATCACAGCACCATTTTTTTAGAAACCAACACAGCCCATCACCTTCGGCTCTGTTGCATTGATGCCAAGTATCGAAAGCTCAATTGTATTGCTCATATATATGTCGTCTCATTAATCAATCAATTTATCCCATCTAGCAGCCGTCCTTTAGGTTCTATATATATGTTTTTGCTGTTATGCATGTCAATTATGGGAGATGCCCCATGTTTGAATTGCTATAATTAAAATACTCATATGGTCGCAGATGAAGAAAGATGTTGCTACGTTTCGCAAGACCCCTTTGAGGTTCATTGAAGAGCACACTGCTGTTTTCCGTGGACGGACAGTCACCGGAGACCACTCCCAGGTCATAAGGGCAGCAGCTGAGCAGCCAGCTCAGGAGGAAGAAGTTGCTCCTCCAGACCCTATTGACCTGGAAGCACTGCCCAACATTCCTTTCAGAGGAACCTCTCCTCAAGGCAAAAGCAATCAGAAGAAGGGCAAGGGCAAGAGAAGCATTCCTGAAGATGCTTCTACAGGGGGCTCTTCCAAGAGAACACGAACTACTACAGACTCATCAGCTGGCGCAGCCTTGCACCGTCTAGCTGACCTAAGGATGGAGGCCATGGAGAGTAGGGCCTAGAGGTTGGACCAGATGAAAGAGAAATGCCTAGAAGCTTGCATGGATCTCGTGGAGTCCGATGGCCACAACACAACGAGCCCTACATGGATGAAAGCTATGCATCTCTTCCATGACCCATACTATCGTCGGTTTTTCTTGAAGAACTGCAAAAATGCTGATGAGCGAGCACACTACATCGAGAACAGTTTCAACCTGAAGATAGCAGGGAACATGGGCGGTATTGCTCCTATGGGAGGTCAACCTGGTTTTGGTGGTGCCTTTTTTGGTGCTGCACAGGGACATGGGGGGGTTGCTCCAGGAGCAGGGCAGTGGGGGTATGGGCCTTTTATGGGGGGTTTCGGTCCAAGAGGATATTTTCCAGGTTGGGGAGGTCTGGGGTATGGAGAGTTTGGTGCAGGGGTTGGAAGGGCTGGACAGGGTGGAGGTGCTGGACAGGGCGGAGGTGCAGGACAGGGTTGGTTTGGTCCATCTGTTGGAGCTCCTGCACAGTGGAGTTATCGTCCAGATGGTTTCGGCATTGGGGGTGGGGGACAGGGTGATTTCCACCAGGGTGGAGATGTCGGTGGCTCCAGTGGCGGAGGAGAGGATGAGGGTGGACAGAAATGAGTGCTTAGTGTTTACCTTTGTTGAGTGTAACGCTAGATTCGTTTTCATTGAATACTTAGTGCAGACTGCAAATTTGTATGTTCTTGTGCTGCATTAATTGCTAAACCTTTTAACAATTTGTAAGATATTCATGTGTCGTACCGTTGTGCGAATTCATTATGGTCTTGGGTTATTTTAATTGAAAATACATATGAAACTATTGCAATTTTTGCTAGGTTGGTACTGCTACCTGATGCAATTTTCATATTAACAAGTTACACACCGTCTTGTCCGTATAGACTAGCATAACTTATTAATTGTACAGACATTTACAACTGCTCATACTTTTACACTGCTCATACTTTTACATGGTTACTTATAATTTCTACTCATATGTATTTCGTAATGCCCAGTACTTGTACGTATCATATATATGAAGTTTTTTGTTGTCAGGTTACGAAGACATGAGCAGTGATGATAATATTGCAGATGACAGCAGTATGGACGGTGATGAGATTTCATATACCAGTTTGGAGGATGAGGTTATTGAGCATGTCATGCGGTTGCATGCAAGAGCACCGCGTCGGGTACCTGTGCAGAGTGGAATCAGTTGGATGCTAGAGACAATGGGAAATCCAGCGCAGTGCCGTCATATTTTCTGCTTCACTGCACACCAGATAAATAGGCTTCATGATTTGCTAACAACCCGATACAACCTGCAAGGTACGAATGAAGTCTGTAGCTTAGAAGCACTTGGCATGTTTTTGTTTACAATGGCAGGTCGCCACGCTAATAGAACGACAAACAACCGATGGGTCCGATCCAGCTCGACAGTATCGGTGTACTTTCATCGTGTTTTGGACTCAGTTCGTGGTATGGCTACAGACATTTTGAAGCCGGTTGATCCAAATTTCAGTACAGTTCATCACAGGCTTCTGAACGACGACCGATTCATTCCATTCCAGAACTCGGTTGGTGCTGTCGATGGAACGCATATTCCTGTTGTAGTCCCGAACCATCAGGCTATCGAGTACAGGAATCGGCACAACGAGACTACAAGAAATGCTCTTGTGGTTACCGGCTGGGATGAAAGGGTGATATTTCTTGACTGCGGTTGGCCTAGGTCTGTTCATGACCAACGTGTGTTACAGAACGCTATATATGGATATCCATATCATTTTCCTAGACCCCCGCTTGGTAAGTCTGTTTCACTGTAATGGTCCTTTCGCATCACTTCGATCTTGTTTTTTTGCATTTCTTCGTGATCAGTACTGACAACAGTGTCATGTTTTGTAGAAAAATATTTTCTCGTAGATTCTGGGTATCCTTGTCAAATGGGATTCCTCCCACCATATCCCCAGGTACGCTACCACCAGGACCAATTTGTCGGACGTCATACACCTGCGCCTGACGGACTGCATGAAGAGTTCAACTTCCTACATTCATCTCTGAGAAATTCAATTGAGAGGCTTTTTGGGAGAATTAAAAATAGATGGCACATTCTAAAAGGTGTCCCGAGCTACGATATTGAAGTCCAGACTGTCATCATACAGTCTGCATTTACGCTGCATAACTTTGGGGTGGACTGTCAAGACGACAGTTTCATGCAAGTCAACCAACTGTACAATGGACAGGCCATCGAACCACTTGCATCGCCGTTCCGCGTCCGGTACAATGCGCCAAATAGCGAGGAGTCCATGAATACAATTCGTGACTGGATTACAAATCACGTGGCAAGTGGTTAGATTTATGTATTTATTTTGCAATTTGTAACAAATTGTGTGCTTATTGTTAGCGCCCGGGACCGTGTCCGGGCCCTCTCGCCTGGGAAGTCGCACGCGCCCGGGTCAGCTCCCATGCCTGAACCCTCGCGCCCAGGACCTCGCGCCCGGCGTCAGCGCCCAGGAACTCGACCGCGCCCGGGTCAGCTCTCGTACCTGGGCCCTCGTGCTCGGGACCTCGCGCCAGGCGTCAGCGCCCAGGAACTCGACCGCGCTCGGGTCCGATCGTGGGTAGTCGGACGGTCCGATATGGTAGCGGACGGTCCGATCCCGGTGGGGGCAATGGTCCGATGGGGGATTGGGACGGTCCGATCCTAGGGAGTCGGACGGTCCGATATGGCAGCGGACGGTCCGATCCCGGTGGGGCAACGGTCCGATCCTAGGGAGTCGGACGGTCCGATATAGCGGCGGACGGTCCGATGCCGGTGGGGGCAATGGTCCAATGGGGGATTGGGATGGTCCGATCCTAGGGAGTCAGACGGTCCGATATGACGGTCAACGGTCCGATCCGTCGGGAAGGAGCTCGTCGCCGCTCCCTGGCCTGCGCCGTCGCCGCTCTCCCCTGGCCTGCGTCGTCGCCGCTCCCCTAGGCCTGCGCCACCGCTCGCGCCGTCGCCGCTCTCCCCTAGCCTGCGCCGTCGCCGCTCTCACCGTCGCCGCTCCCCCCAGCCTGCCCGTCGCTGCTCCCGCCGTCGCTGGCCTGCGCCGTCGCCGCGCTCGCGAGAGCTGGGTCGGTCACTGCTCCGTCCGAACGCACAGGTGGCTCTGTCGGTGCTTGCAACGACGCCTCTCCGTCTACGCACCGACGCTCCGTCCGGCTGGCAATGACTCCGCTCCGTCTGCGCACGTCGACGGAAGAAGCCAGCGGGACAGCTTATTTAAGCCACCGTTCTGCAGTCAAAAAGCCAGCTTATTTAAGCCATCTACCGCCGCGCTGCCGAACAGGGTCTTACTCACTTATACTGAAGCTGATACAGAATTTGACCATTTGCCATGTTTTGTGTGAGTGGTCCTCCAAAGAAGAAGATCACTTGGCTCTTCACCAGTTTCTTGGTCTCTCTAGGATGCCACAATACAATTCAACACACAAGTATTGCATCATATAAGGGAAGGACTAGATTAGTGTATCCAATGATTACCTGCTCAAAGCTACACTGTGAGAAGTTTTTTGAACCCATCAGATGCCTGGTTCTTTGCTGCTGACGGTTGGAGGAGTTCTGGCTGCTAACTTTCTGCAGAATGAGAATAAGTGGTATGTAACAATGCAACTAAGGTTGATCAAGTTTGTTTGACAAAGTAGATTTATATCAGGCCTTTCCACTTTGAACATTACATACTCCTGATCTGGAAGTCCATTCTTGCAATGAACATAAAGAGTCCACATTTCACCCGTGCCACTGCATACATAAAGATTCTTTTTTTTGTTTAGAGTTGGTGGAAACAAGAACTCATCTTCTACATACACTTACTTATCATCCTAGAAAATGGAGGGATTAAGGACATTGTCATCTTCTACATACACTCACTTATCATCCTAGAAAGTATGAGTACTAACCGTTAGCCATGAGCCATGGTAGGTGGGAGATGGCGCGCCGTTCAGCGTCAATCAAGGCGGCTGCTGCTGCTGCCGCCGCCTGTGCCTGCGCCTCCTGCGCCTGTGCCTCCGAGGCCGTGTGCCTACGCCGCTGCCTCTGCCGCTGCCGCCTGCGCCTGCGCCTCCGCGGCCCTGCCTCCACGGCTGCCGCCGTGCGCCTGCGCCGCTGCCTCCACTGCCTCCTGCACCTGCGCCTCCTGTGCCTCCGCGGCCCTGCCTCCGCGGCCGCCGCCGTGCACCTGCGCCGCTGCCTCTGCCGTTGCCGCCTGCGCCTGTGCTGCTTGTGCCTGCGCCTCCATGGCCCTGCCTCCACGGCCTCCGCCGTGCGCCTGTGCCTCTGCCGCCGCCGTGCGCCTGCGCTGCCGATGGGGATCGATTCAATCGATTTAGGCCCAAGGCAGAGAGCAGCACAGCCAAGGCAACCCTAAAAAACATTTACGATTTTGCCCATACTCAGCCGTGTGATCCAAAAAAAAAGAGGGGTAACATGGTCCACAAACAAAAACTGGTCGGTTCTAATAAAACCGGCCGATCCACCGGTTCCCTAAAAAACCGCCCGGTTCAACCGGTTTTTACCAGTTCGATTGCACGGACGGTCTTTTAAGTGAACCGAGCCGGTATAGTCTCTGGTTCGGTCTTTTACCGGTCCAACCGCCGGTCCGGTCCGGTTCTAATAACTATGCCTGTCGTTGGTGCCTGCTTGCTAGATGAACGTTGAACGGACGAGCGCCGGCCGGAGACGAGATGAACACGGAGCGTCGCCCACGGGCACGGCCCACCAAGATGCCGTCGCTGTAGTGAATTCAAGGGCCGTGACGACTCCGGTTGCAGGGAGGGGGCGCCACAATGACACCGGCTGCAGGGAGGCCGCGACCACGCTGCTGGCTGTAGGGAACGAGGGCCTTGACCACGCTGCTCACAGGGACGGCGCGCGGGGGAAGAGAGGCCACGACGGGGGGATCAGAAGCCACGACGCACGTGGGAAACAAAGCAGCGACGGGGAAGAGAGAGACCACGACGTACGTGATAGTAATTAGATTAGATCCTTTTCCTAACAGTGCAAAAATGGACCAACTCCTAACAGTGCAACAAACTTCACAGAAACATATATGGAAAATAATTTATTCACAGAAACCATTTCGACTCAAACTCCACCAGTAGAACCTCTCACCCTTCCTCTCCATGTTCCCACCGGAGAAATCCACAGAATCCCAAAGATCACCGCCGTCAAGCTCATTCTTCCCTCTACCGAAACTGTTCGATCGAGCCTGAGCTTGCACCGGTGAGCCTCATCCTCTTCCCTCTGCTGGAACGTGATTAGCACCTCCCAATAATTCCATTTTTGTATTACCTGCCCTAGGAACCGCCGGCCGAAGTCGCTGTGGCGCCGCCATGTCTTGTCTCGGCTCTCCAGCGCCGCCGCCGGTGTCGCCTCGCCGTTCCGACCGGCACAGGAGGTTTCTGACCGAGCCAGCTCGCCAACGTCGTCACCGTGCCGCTAGGAGCTAGCTGGCCGAAGGAATCGGGATATAGCACAGTATATTGGGAGATCGATGTCGTCCTCTTCCTCTCCGGCAAACCGCCGCCGCCGCCGATTCCTCCCTCCCCGGTGAGAGTTAGACCGATTCCTCGCTCTTGTAGCTACCTTAGGACGTATATGATGTCGTGCACTCTTTTGCCTAGCAGCCCGTTGGCCGGAGTGTGCCGCCGACGAGGATCCAGTGGATTTCTGCCGCCGCCGAGTCATTCTCTCCGTCGCCGCCATCGTCCAGCCCTCCTCTGCCTCGGGCCATCGCAGGGTGAGCATCCTTTCACCCAGCAGTAACTCCCGCATGCATTTACATAGCCAGATCGAGTCCAAAATAGAATACCCACCGTCGACCCGAAGTACTCCACCGCCTGCGCCACCTTCGCTGTTGATTCCGGTCACTCGAGGTATCAAGAAGACCACCCTTAGCTCCGCCGTGAACTCCTCTATCTTTTCTCTTTGGGGCCCGACTACAACCGACGCCGCCATTGTCGCTGGTGCCGTCGAGAAGCTCGAACTGCTTGCACCTCCTCTGTTCGCCACGCCGAACCATCCCCTCTTGGACCGGACGGTCCGTTCTGTTGTCTCCTGCACCCTGCTATGCTTTGTCTCTATGGCGCTCAGGCCCCACCTGTAAGAGAGAAAGGGAGGAAAAGAAAAGAAGAGAAATGTTAAACTGAAATATTTTTCCAACAGAAAAATAGCTAAACTTTGAAAATCAATATCTAATTCATTTTAACTCCAAATTTTATGAAACAAAATTTGTGGGGATCACCAAATTATGCACTTTAATTCTGTGGAATAAAATCTAGAGAAACCAAAGCCTAAAATTTCTCAAAAATAATAATTATCATGAAGTATATGAACCTTATATGAATTTAACCATTTTCCGTTTACTTTAAATTAAGGTTTGGTAAAATCCAGAAATGGTTGACCTTTCATGCAGTAAACTGACATTTAGTTATACTTACATAAATGATACTTTGTCTATATAAATCATACACTAGGATTTTAATGATATAAAAGAGGAAAAGATTAATATATTCCTAGATTTCCAAGGTGCATAAAAGTTTCATTCCTTTTTCAAAAATAAATTGGACCTAGGATCAGTAAGCTCCTCTTATCATGTTTGTCACTTTTGTAAATTATCTTATAAAACTTTTGTATATGTCTTGTACACTAAAATGTATTTCTATAACCATTAATATATAGGGACTCCAAAATTCATAATAAAATGTCTATAAATCCAAATTGAGTGAACACAATTTTGTTAGAACATTATGTTCTTTTATACAAAAATACATTCCTTTATGAAATCTTAATAGAAAATATCAGTTAACTATAATAGCTTGAAGTTACAATATAAACCTTAGTGATTGCAACGATTTATTTTTTTTCGTTGCTATATGTACCACTTTTTTGCAACGCAAGCGACTATTATATACAACGAAACATATTCGTTGCGACATAGACGGGCTATTGCAACCATCATATAAAGAGTTGCAATATCACCTTAGTATTGCAACGACAATAAACTTGCCCGCAACGCAAATCAAATCGTGGCAACAGGAATCACTTATTGCAACCATTCAATAATTTGTTGCGATAACACTTACTTTTCGTAACGATCTCCATACTTAGGGCCACGAAACAATCTTCATAGCAAAAATCCAATCTATCGCAACCAAAAGTGAAAATCGTTGCGATAACAACCCTTGTTGCAACCAAATCTCGCTGTTGCGACAAAAAAGCGTGGCATAAGGGTCAGAAGTTAGTAGTGATAGGGGCAGTGCCTAGGGCTAAGTCTATTCTGAACTCAATCTCTCTTTTAGGTGGCATTCCCGGTAAGTCATCCGGAAAAACATCTGGTTAATCCCGTACTACAGGGATTTCGGTTAGGATTGCCTGGTTCAAAGAGGTTGGAGAAGATGAGGTAGTGAGGACACAAAAGATCACTTTCTTTCCTAGGCTAGAAGTTAAGGTCACGGTTCTTGTGGCACAATCTATAATTCCCTGGTGCTGGGTTAACCAATCCATCCCTAGGATGACATTGATATCTTTGGATTCTATCAAGAACAGATGAGCTAGGAAAGATACCCCCAGAATTTCTATAGTTACAGATGGACTGCAAAGGGTGGCGGGCATCTGGCTACCCGGAGTATTCACTACCATGGTATTTCTCATCCTTTTAATGGGTATCTCATGTTCATTAGCAAATGCCACTGACATAAAGGAATGTGTAGCACCAGAATCAAACAATACTGTAGCAAGTATTGAGTTAACAAGGAACATACCCAAGATGACATCTGGTGCGGCTTGGGCTTCCTCTGCAATGACATGATTTACCCGAGCTTTGACCATGCTCGTGGTGTTCTGTCCCGGTGCGACTTGCCTAGCACGTTTGGGCTTAGGGCACTGATTAGAGAAATGTCCTGGGTCTCCACAGTTGAAACAGGTCAACGGTTTCCCACCAACTTCCTTCTTGGCTGGCTGGTTAGTTGTTGTGACCGGGACTGGCCGAGGGAAAGGACGGGTTGCTCCCGTGTTGCCACCAGTGGTGTTGGGGTAGACCTGGCGTTGCGAACGAGGTGCTGATGAAGATCCTCCTTGCTGGGTCTGAGGCGGTCCCACAATACGTGGCCTCTGAATAGAGGATTGTTGTGACCGGAAACCTACCATCCTGCGCTTCTTTTGCTCCATCCTGTTGTGTTTGTCCTCCTGGCGAATGGCTTTGTCCACCAGTTTCTGAAAATCTGCATAGTCACTAGGGAGTAGTTGAACCGAAAGTTCATCATTTAATCCATCCAGAAACTTCTCCTGCCGGTCAGCGTCAGTACTAACATCTTCCGGTGCATAGCGGGCAAGCCGATTGAACTCATAAAGGAACTCGGTCACCGACCGATTCCCTTGCTTCAATGCCCGAAACTCACGCTTCTTCAGTGCCACTACTCCAGCAGGAATATGCGTCTTCTTGAAAGCAGTTGCGAACTCAGCCCAAGTGATAGGCTGTCCATCCGCTCTATTAGCTCTAAAGTGGTTCCACCATTCAGAAGCTGGACCATGTAGCTGGTGCGAGGCAAAAGAGACCTTCTCTTGATCTGTGCACTGTAAAAGATCCAATTTCTTCTCAATAGCATGCAACCAATCCCCTGCTTCCATAGGACTGGTGGTGCTAGAGAACGTGGGAGGCCTCACTCGCAGAAACTCCACGAGCTTGTTCTGAGGTGGAGGAGGAGGTGCTTGCTGTTGTGCTTGGTTCTGTTGTTGCTATTGCATCTGCTGAAACATCATGTTCATCAGGTGAGTCTGGTTAGCCAGAACTTGAGTGATGGTCAGATTGTCATCCTGGTGCGGCGGTCCATTGGGTACTCCTCTGTGGTTGTTGTCCCTACCGTTGCCATCATGATTACCACCATTACGTGTGTTCACTATCTGCAGAGTAAAGACGAGAAGAAAGGGAAATGCCCTTGAGACAGATTTCATATTACTTAAACTTTCACTTTATTTGCTCTGAACTGAGTGGTTAACATTTACCTAATTTAAACTCACACCATCAAGAAACTCCTAATATAAACAGTTACATCACCACTCCCTGACATAACTGCTTACTAAACCCCACACACAAGCATTTCCTAATCACACAACTGCTAACACAACGATCTAGGGTAACTGATGCTAAGGTACTACCAAGGCTTCTCAACGGGGCAAAGGGCTTCTTCTTGCATCCAAGTTGTGTTCAGGTTCTGCTTCGTCGTCTTGAGTATCACCCCACTCCACTTCCGATGGAGTGCGAGCTCCACTGTCCTCTGATCCCTCTGAAGGGGTGCTGGCTTCTGACTCCTTTGAGTCTTCTTCTGCATCATCAGTGTATGCCACCGGTGGAACTACCCGTAGTAGGACCTAGTCACCAAGTAGACGGGTCCTTGGCGCTAGCTGAATCCGAGGTGGAGGACGAACTCTCTTCCTTGCAGTAGTGCGGATCTTAGCTCCTCCAGGGGGTGCTTCTCCTTTGGCCAAGGCCAACTCCCGCTTCAACCGATCCACTTGGTTTTGCAGCCTATAGATCTTGGTGCGGTTCTCATTCTCCTGTTCATGAGCTGCAATCACCACCTCTGCTCGAACATCGTCCATGGCACTCAACATCCTTACCAGTCGTTGGGTGGTTGCACTGTTCTCTACTCCGGGGTCCTGATAACTGTTGTACTCATCGTTGTGGGTTCTTGCCAGATGGTAGCGATATGCTGTATTCCTCAGACGAACGGCAAAATGCTGATGAAGTTCTCCAATAGCCACCAAAGCTACTTCTTGACAGGCATGCTCATAATTCCTTCCTCCAGCTCCAAAGATCATGAATGGGACTCCCTCTCGTTCACTGGAAATCGTGAGGCGGACACAGCACTTCTCTTCACTGGGGTTGTGAGTGACTTGTCTATATTCTAGGGCTGGATTGTACCCTATGGCGAAGGCCATATCTCATAACTCCTTGACGAATCCACCCACTCCGAATAGATGTAATGGCTCCCGGCTGTCCATCTACAAAGTATGGAGGAAAGATGTATCGATTTGACAAAATTAACAAAACAAAGTTTATCTAAAATAAAAGAATGAAGGGGTAATAAAATCAGGTCATAACCAGTACAATAATGAATGTACGGTACTAATTAAGACAAAAGTAGTAAATTGCAAGAGAAAGAGGAGAGAAAATTTCTAATTTTACAATTTTTTTTCAGAGGGCTCTTAGGGTACCAAGGGGCTTTTCCTACAGTCAAGGTGGCTCTGATACCAACTTGTCACGCCCAGAATTTCCATCCAAAATTCTGGAGTTTTATTGTGTATAAACCATTGTCCAGGAATCAACCGAGGCACACATGACAAAATTGATAATCAAAGTAATTGTTTACATAGCGTAAGCATTTATTACAGAGGCGAATGGTACCTCTTAAAACAATAAAGTTCTAATAGTGGATAAATAAATAAGCAGCGTGACGACTCCCACTCCACGCACTTGACCATGCTCCCGCTCAGTCCTCCAAATAGTCCTCTTCACTGTATTCCTCCTCTGAATGATGATTGTTGATTGCAAGATGAGTACATGAAATACTCCGCAAGCCACACAGCAAATATGCAAATGCACAGGATACCAAAGGATGACATAATATGGCTCAAGTTTGCGTAAAAGCAAGTAATAAAACATTTGAGAGAGTAATAAAACATTAGTTAAATAGCAGTATTGATCAACACTATACACCGCTCACCAAAAGGTATAGGCTCAACCACTCCTACATGGAGCTACACATGTTCCACTGTTCAACCA
Organism: Oryza meyeriana var. granulata; assembly: GCA_003991445.1. NCBI lineage: Eukaryota > Viridiplantae > Streptophyta > Magnoliopsida > Poales > Poaceae > Oryza > Oryza meyeriana. Next base: position 35,231 of record RYFJ01001990.1, on the reverse strand, counting down.
TCAAATTTTAGATAATGTGAGACTAATCACAGAAAACATTGCTAGGCCGCCCTTCATCGTGGGCATGGCTATTCGAACAGTTTTACTCTGGCCAGAGGTGTACCAATTTACCCACAAGACACAACTCCATAGCACATCACTGTGCCCCTTGATACCACCACGGTATCTCGGAAAGGAATTGTGATAGGACCCTCCATGTAATCCTCACAACAAGGGAGCCACCCACTGTACCATGTGGGACCCCAACACAGGACCCTCTATGTATACGTACTAGCCCAGGATCATGCTAGCACACACAGTCACAAGAATAATATCACAGCCAACATCACGAAGGAAACCAAACTATTTATTAATAAATTGACTGTGAAAAGCCTTATGGCTAGAGTTTACATTTATTATGCCACGAAGGGCCTAAAGAAAACAAGATAACAGTGAAAATAAAATAAATATGTGGAAGCTCCATTTAACATGCCATAGGCAGTCAACTGGGACTCACGGCCTATTCCTTGTCTTCAGCAGCAAACTCCTCCAGAAATAGCGAACACCTTTCTTCTGGAATTGGGGGGAATTGCAAGGTGAGTACATGTAATACTCAGCAAGTGCACGGAAATATGCATATGCACAGCTGACAAAGAAAGGCTAAGGCTATTTTGCATAACATAGCAGTTGCATTTATAAACCTTTTATAAACAGAGTTAAAAACAACATTTAAAATCACGGGTATTACCACCCAACCATCCACATAGGATCTGTCCACACAGGACCACATAGCTAATTACATTTTCCTGCACATAGCATCATTACCATCCCTTGTTTTTGCAAACTACCCCTCATTAGAATTCACCGAGCATTGTCCATGACCGCGGACACGGCTATTCGAATAGATTAGTTAAACACTCTGCAGAGGTTGTACAGCTTTACCCACAAGATACATCATCCTCTTAACGGCCATGCGCAAATGTCACACTTCTCATTGTGTGCGGCCAAGGAATCTGTAACAAGGCTTTTTAGAAACTCCGCCTCAACACTGCCTTCCCCCATGAGCCACCTTTCCCTCACACAGAGAAGAAAGTACCCATGGCTAACCATAAAACCTATCATCTATCCACCTGGGCCGGCAGTGCCAAGACTCGAAATCCTACTAGGCCAGGTCCTTCCCACTAGGGCATGTGGTTGTACGTTAGGCTCAGATCATTGACTTATGAAGTGAAGTTCTTAACTGACCAGGGCAACTTGCCAAAACTACAGTAGCACACAGCTTCATATTAGGCTCACACAGAGACCTAATCTGGTAAGGAACACACAGATACCTTAACCCCTTACTAGGTTCACACAGAACCACCCATCACCCCAGTCCAAAACATTTTATCCGCCCGTTGTTTACTACACGGTGCAACACATGCTACCGAAAAGATAGCACACAGCCACACAGCTCAATTAAAACAGTGATAAGTATATCATTAATCATCATTATGTTTTGCTTGTAAAACAACTTGAGCAGGGCTAAGCAATTACTACTCTACCCTGAGTTGACCCCTATGTTCAACTCACAAAGGCTAGGGTGACAAGGTATCACAGGATATTCAATAATCAAAGACATAGAATGATAACAATTAGATCATACTACCCATCGATAATTTATAAACAAAATAATGCATGTTTCACAACCAAAACATTTTATAAATTGGGTTCAATATGTTCAAAGGTTGCACTTGCCTTGCTCCAAGTACTGTCCTTACTCGGCGTCTTCTGAGGCGAACTGCTCCTCGGCTTCCGCGTCTATACGTTCGCAACAGGAAATAAATAAATAACAAGAAAACAGCCTAAATAGCATCAATTAAAATAACCAACTGAACTAGGAGATAGAGCTCGATTTTAGAAGAATTTAGGAAAAAGAATGGGTCGAATCGGAGTCCGGATAGATAAGATATGAACTCCAGAAGTTTAGAATCAGGAAAAATCCGAGGAAAAAGAGAAAGAATATTCTCGGAATATTCTCTGGATTTTAAATTCAGAAATTGAATTATTTTTATGGAGGAAAAGAAGCAGGGACCACCGGTCAGTGATATGGTTCATGACGGACTAGGTCTATGGACCGGGGGAGTTTAGAGGTGTGGTGCATAGGATGACATAGACGCCACATAGCGACATGCGTACTGGATTGGATGACGTGGCGATGATGTGGCGAGGTGAAATGGCAAGATTGGATTAGGAAATCTATGGCTGAGATTAATCTAGGAAAGTCTAACGGTGTGGATCAACAGGAGATTTTACAGGCGGGCCCCACGTGTCAAAGACAAAGGGGACATAGAGCCTGCCGGCTGCTTTGGCCTCAGCCAGCCGGCAACACAGGACCACGGCGCTAGGGCAGAGCAGGGGCGACGGACCGGCGGCAGCGGGCAGCGGCAGCGTCGGCCGAGGGCAGGGCGCAGGCGCTGGTGGCATCGTCGGCCGGGGAGACAAGACACCGGCGAGGAGACAGGACGCGGGCGACGGAGGAAGGCTAGCGCAGGGCGATGCTCACCGGCAGCGTCGGGGCGTCGGGGCAGGCTAGGCAGCGCGTCGGCTCGGCGTCGGCAGCAGAGGAAGAGGATGGCGCGGCGGCTTCGGAAGCAGATGGCGGCGGCGGTGACTTTGGAGGAAAGAGGAACAGATGAGACGGCTGCACGTATATATATATATATGGGGCGGCTCGCGGCGGCTAGGGCGAAGGGAGGCGTGGCGGCGTGGGCCTGGAGACCGGTGGCATCGGTGCGGCCCAGGAGGCGGCGCGGCGCAGGGGTAGGCCGGGCTCGGCGCAGGTGGAGGCGGGAGCAGGCCAGGCTCGGCGTGGGTGGAGGCGGTTGGAGCAGGCCAGGGCCAGGCGGCGCGGCGTAGGGGCGGGCCGGGCCCGGCTGCCGGAGGAGGCAGGCAGGACTTAGACCTCCGAGAAACTAGGAATTTATATGGATGCGAAAATTAGAGTCTAGAGTCAGGGGAAAAATAAATTAGGAAATGAGCTCCACTTCCGAAATCCAAATAAACCTGGTTAAGCAACAGAAACAAATCATACCGTAATTAATTATTTAATCATATTAAATCCTTTTTATTATGGAATTTTTCATTAAGCTATTTTAGGCAAATAAACCAAGGGTGAATTTTCCCAATTGGACAAAAAGAACGGAAAGCGAAAAATCTGGACGTGACAAACCTACCCCCCTTAAACGGAATCTCGACCCCAAGATTTGGACAGGCTTGGGAACAACTCGGAAAACTCTGCCCTCAGATCATCTTCACGCTCCCAGGTGGCTTCTGCTTCTGTGTGATGACTCCACTGAACCTTACAGAAAAGGATAGTCTTACTCCTTGTGGTTCACTCTGCGGTTTCGAGGATCTTGATTGGATGCTCATGATATGTCAAATCTGGCTGCAAATCAACTGCCTGCAATGGGGTTTCTTCTTCTGGCACTCGAAGACACTTCTTCAACTGCGAGACGTGGAACACATCATGGATCCCTGACATTGATGGTGGCAGCTCTAACTGATACGCAACTTCTCCTCGATGAGCAACGATCCGGAACAGACCTACATACCTCGGGGCAAGCTTTCCTTTCACTTGAAACCTCTTGGTTCCTCTTAATGGGGTTACCTTCAAATAGACATAGTCCTCCTTTTCGAAAGTTAAATCTCTACGATGGTTGTCTGCGTAACTCTTCTGTCAAGACTGAGCTACCTTTAATCTGTCCCTGATCAAAGCAACTTTCTCTTCGGCTTCGCAGATCACATCGGGTCCAAAAACCATTCTTTCTCCTGTCTCATTCCAATGCAAAGGTGTTCTACATGACCGCCCATATAAAGCTTCAAACGGTGACATCTGTAGACTCGCCTGATAGCTATTGTTGTAGGAGAACTCGGCATAGGGTAAATTCTTATCCCAGCTAGAAGCATAGGCTAAAGCACAAGCTCGGAGCATATCCTCTAAAATCTGGTTAACTCTCTCTGTTTGCCCATTCGTCTGTGGGTGATATGCGGTGTTGAAATTGAGACGAGTACCCATTGCCTCATGCAAAGCATGCCAAAAGTGAGAGGTAAACTGGGTCCCTCGATCTGAGACTATCTTCCTAGGAACTCCATGCAAGCACACTATCCGATTCACATATAATTCTGCCAACTTGTCACCTGAGTAGGTTACTTTGACTGGAATAAAGTGAGCAACTTTGGTGAGACGATCCACAATAACCGAGATGGAATCATATCCTGACTGAGTCTTGGGCAAACCTGTGATAAAATCCATGCCAATCTCATCCCACTTCCATTCTGGTACCTTCAACGGTTGTTGGTGTTCTACCTTGACTCGCTGGCAGACATCACAAAGTGCTACACACTCTGCAATCTCTCGTCTCATGCTGGGCCACCATAATTTGCCCTTGAGGTCTTGATCCATCTTGGTACTACCAGGATGGATGGAAAAACGGGACTCATGTGCCTCTGATAAGATAAGCTTCTTGAGTTCAGGCTGATCCAGCACAACCAACTTCTCCTGTAGCCATATAACACCATTCTCATCCTCAACAAATCCTATGGCTTTTCCTTTCTTCATGTTGAGTTTGATTTCTTTGACATTTGCGTCATCCTTCTGAGCTTCCTTGATTTGGTCTTCCAAGGTGGGTTTGACCTCTAGATTAGCCACATACCCTTCTGGCACTGTCTCCAAACTCAACCTTTCAAACTCCTGAAAGAGTGATACTTGGCTCTCTTGAATTTCCAAGTTACTGCAGTAGACCTTCCTACTTAGGGCATCGGCAACAACATTTGCCTTGCCTGGGTGGCAGTGGATTCCCACATCGTAATCCTTGATCAGTTCTAACCATCTTCTCTGTCTCAGATTCAGGTCATGCTGTGTGAAGATATACTTTAGACTCTTGTGGTCTGTATACACCTCACATCGGTTACCTATTAGATAGTGCCTCCATATTTTCAGTGCGTGTACCACTGCGGCAAGCTCCAAATCATGGGTCGGATAATTCTCCTCATGCGGGCGTAGTTGTCTTGAGGCATAGGCAACCACTTTGCCCTCTTGCATTAGAACACAACCAAGTCCTGTACGAGATGCATCACAGTAGATGTGAAACCCTTTGTGGATATCAGGCAAAACCAACACTGGTGCTGATGTCAAACTCTTCTTCAAGGCTTCAAAGCTGCGCTGACACTCTGGTGTCCACACAAACTTGTTCTCTTTCTTCAACAATTGCGTTAGTGGACAAGCAACCTTGGAGAAACTTTCTATGAATCTTCTGTAGTAGCCAGCCATTCCAAGAAAACTGCGAACCTGTGTCATGGTCTTGGGCGGCCGCCAGTTGATAACTGTACTCACTTTCTTTGGATTAACTGCAACTCCAACGGCGGTCACAACATGTCCAAGGAATTCAACTTCTTTCATCCAGAACTCACACTTACTGAACTTGGCATACAGCTGGTGTTCTCTTAGTTTTTCCAAAACAAGCCTCAGATGGTGCGCGTGCTCTTTCTCATCTTTGGAGTAGACGAGAATATCATCAATGAAAACAACAACGAACTTGTCCAAATATTCCATGAATACCTTGTTCATCATGTTCTGAAATAGGCAGGGGCATTTGTCAACCCAAAAGACATAACTGTGTACTCATAGAGTCCATATCTAGTGGAAAACGCCGTTTTAGGGATATCCTCGGGTCTGATCCTAAGCTGATGATACCCTGATCTAAGATCAATCTTGGAGAATACACTTGCTCCTTTCAGCTGATCAAAGAGATAATCAATCCGTGGTAAAGGATACTTATTCTTGATGGTTACATCATTCAAGCAACGATAATCAACACACATTCTTTTCGTCCCATCTTTCTTTTCAACAAAAATAACCGGGGCTCCCCATGGCGATGAGCTAGGCCTCACAAAACCTTTCTCTTGCAACTCTTGTATCTGCTTCTTCATCTCTGCTAACTCATTAGCTGCCATATGGTACGGCCTCTTGGATATGGGCGATGTCCCTGGAACTAGATCGAAGACAAACTCAATATCTCTATGTGGTGGCATGCCTGGCAATTCTTCAGGAAAAACCTTTGGATATTCTCTAACAACCAGTACTTTCTGTAGCTCAGAGATCTCCATGTGGTGCACTCCGGCTCCTTTCCAAGGGGGATTAGCTAAGGCTTTGAAATTCACCTTCTCTCCTTTAGAGTTTTCCAAAGTGATTGATCGACTTCCACAATCTAACACTGCTTTGTGGGTCTGCAACCAGTCTATCCCTAGGATGACATCAAGCTGGGGTGTATCTAACATAATCATATTGGCAAAGAACTCTACACCCTCTATTTCAATTTTCACTCTTGGACAGCTGGTTTGGGTTCTCATTTCTGAGCCCGGGGTTTGGATAAGCAAGGAGCACTTAAGAGGTATGGTGGGAAACTGATGTTGAGACAGTGACATGGTTGGCACGTCCTCTGACCACAGTCTGCGATGTTGTTGGTGTAGCTTGTTGGCCGGCTCCTGGTGCTGGCATCTTGGCTGGGGTATTTCCTAGATTGAACTTCACAGGCGTAATGTTCCTGGGATGAGGACAATTGTTGGCAAGATGGCCTGGGTCCTTGCAGTTGTAGCAGCGACGTGTATATGGTTGACTTCCAACTCCTTGCATTGGCTAAACCGGATTAGGCGGGCGAGGTGTCTGAGTGTTTGGAGGTGGCATTTGTGGAACAGTCCTAGATTGTGGGGTAGCTGTCTGACGACTATACTGTGGAAACATTCCACGTTGTCGCTGGCTTGGGCCACCGGCGTTTTGGCTCATTCTGCGCTTGCGATCCTCACCAAGCTTCCTACGTTCTTCCTCTAAAAGGAGAGTCTTGTTCACCAAGCTTTGAAAGCTGCTGAAATCATGGGCAATCAGTCCAACCTTGAGCCCAGAATTGAGAACTTTCAGGAAGTGCCTCTGACGATCTGCATCTCTAGCAACATCTTCTGGCGCATAGCGGGCCAGAGTAGTGAACTGGGTCAGGTACTATTGAACCGTCTTGTTATCCTGTTGAAGAGTACGGAACTCTTCCTTCTTCAGCTCTTTGATGCCAGCAGGGACATAGTAATCACGAAAGGCTGCACGAAACTCCTCAAAAGTTAGAGCTTCAGGGTCATCCAAACCTCTTCTAAGATTCTCATACCAGTCTAAGGCAGCTCCTTCTAACTGCTGGACAGTGAAGCGGACTTTCTCTCCATCAGAGCACTGAGTGATCTCAAGCTTGCGCTCCATGGTACGTATCCAGTCTTCTGCATCAAGTGGAGTACCCAATCCTTTGAAAACCGGTGGCTTGGTACGCAAAAATTCAAACATCTTGCTCGGTGGAGGGGGAGCATGAACATGGCCCTGCGGCTGCTGTTGCGGCTGCTGTTGTTGTTGGTTCTGCAGTTGTTGCGTCATCATCCTCATGAGCTCAGTCTAGGCTTGCATGAAGGCTTGAAAATTCTGTTGGTTCACTTGAGGTGCTTGGGGTTGTTGCTGACCATCTGGTTGAGCATCATTGTTCTGGTTACTTCCACTGTGTTCACCATCTGTTCAACATGTGGCTCATTAGAGAGGTACTAGGAAGGTAAGAACAGCTCTAAGAAGAAGGGCAACTAATGGGGTAGAACAGCACATCCAAACCAAAACAAACATATGACTGTCAAAAAGCCGGAGGGCTACAAACAGACCGTACGACAAACCGAAAAAACTAAAAACATAAAAAAAACAAACAGCGCCTCTAACACACAACCTTAACGACTGACTAATGTTAACTACTAACTACAAGCAAAGCGACCCAAAACAAGAGCCACTCCTATGGCTAAACCCTGGTCCACGACAAAGCTTCACGAGATCCAATGCATCACTGGTGTAGATCCTCCTTCCAGGGTTGACGGTAGAAATTAAAGCAGGTAGGGGAAAATTTCCGAAAAAGGGAAGAGTCAAGAAAGAGTGAGTAAAGAAGGAACAAATTATATTGTTTTGTGATTCTTTTAAAATAGTTTTGAAGTACGACCAGCCTAACTAAGGCTGCGACCTACAGTCAACGTCGGCTCTGATACTGTTCGCACCAAAAACCGCCGGGTGTGCCAAGAAGCTTGTTGATGATCTGGTTTGATGCGATTGAACATACGAAGGCCTGGGAGATCTGCTTAGCTCCAGTGCAGGTCCTAAAGTTTGAGGTTCGCGGGCGTGCCAGTCAATTTGACCTCGCAATTGACAAGGAGATGAAGAAATTTGATTACTAATCCAATCGGCCAGTAAGCCGATACGGATTCCTTTCAGCCGATCGCCGCTATGCTCGTGCCCGGATCGGCAGCAATTGCGTAATCGGCTATCGGCCGATACGGGCTGATATAGACTCCTCGTAGCCGATAGCCGATGGCACCTGTGTATCGGCTAGGAAACCGATAGTGCTATGATCAAAGAGAAGATGTCAGTATAACATGTGCATCGGCTAGGAGCCGATTATCAATAGATAAGCAAAATAGTAAGCCAGCCGACTGCCGAGGAAACACATATGCATCGGCTAGAAAACCGATGATAATATAGATGACCAAAACAGTATGGATAATACAGTCGGCTTTATAAAAAGATAACCTATCGGCTAAGCACTCCGATAGAACGTCGCATATACACCGATCAGCCCGACAAGGATAAATCTATTATTATCGATCTAGTAGTTCAAACCTAACTGATGCAGCACAGATCGATAATAGTAAAGGAACCTCAACGAGCTGATAGACCTAATGCAACTGTGATGAAAATAACTTACCGGCTATACATTCCGATAAGACGCTTGCGCAAAAATCATCAGCCTAGCAGGAACGATTTATCGCTGGCAGTTCAGTAGGTCGGACCCAACCGATGCAGCACGAACTGATGATAAATCGCCCCCAGTAAACTGATAAGATCTACGCACGCGTGATGTGATATACCTGACCAGCCTAAGAGGTCGGACCGAACCGATGCAGCCGTAGACAGATCCGATACACCGTGGTAAGCCGACTACCATAGACCGACTAGAATATCGGACCTAACCGAGAAAGTCCTAGCCGATTGGTAGTCGGGGTAACGAGACTTACCCTCTCGCAGGAGTTCGGACCTAACCGATGCAGCCCCGCTCGAGAAGCAAGAACCCGTTGGTAAAGGGTGGCGATGCGCCGAAGTTTAATTGATCGATTGATCGAGAGATAGTTTACAAGGTACCCGGGCATACGTATATATACCCCGAGTTGGTACAGTCCTAATAGGACACGAAACAGAAGTTTCCTAATTATAAAAGGAAAAACTAACAAACCCCGATCAGATACGAGATCAGGTTTCCTAAAAATCATCAAAACTACCTAATTAGTAGATAAGGTAATTGGCTGCCATGTCGTGGTCCTCACGATTCCTTCCTGAATCTGGCTTCTTCTGATTAGCTTCCAACGGCTGATATATCTTCTTTCCTTAACCAAATCCAATGTGAACCGTGCCAAATTTTGGCGTTAACACATGCCCCCCAATTTCGGAGTTTGTTATCAAACTTCGAAATTCTTCTTCTGTTTGGGCCTCATCATTCCTTCCTGGCCTCTTGAAATCGGCTTTCATGAGCCGATATCTTTTGTACTAGGTGTGCTAGGCTCTTGAAGTCTTCTGACGAAAATCTTTCCTTGATCGGAGCCATCAAACCTTGGAATGCTAACTCGGCCAGCTGTGCATCGTCCAGACTTAAACTATAACATCGGTTTCTAACATCACGAAACCGCTGGATATATTCTGAGACTGATTCTTCTGGCTTCTGTATTACCGATGTTAAGTCTATCAAACTCATCTCCTGACTCCCCATAAAGAAATACTTGTGGAATTGCTTTTCCAGATCGGCCCAACCTCGAACTGAGTTAGGTGGCAATGAAGAAAACCATGTAAAGGCCGATCCGGATAATGATAACGGGAAGAGTCTAACTCTCAAAGCTTCTATAGCCGATGCCTCTCCACATTGAGCCAAGAATCGGCTGACATGTTCCACTGTAGATACATCATCTTGCCCTGAGAATTTGGAGAAGTCTGGTACTCTGTATCGGCGCGGCAACGGAGCTCTATCAAACCAATCTGGATATGGAGGCCGATACATAAATGTTTCCTTCTTCGGTCTTAGACCGAATTGTTCTCTCATCACCTCAGTAATTTTTGCTGTCAAATCTTCTCTTGGATCTTCGACGTGATAATGCAGAGGTGGAGTTGGTAGCCGATTCTGATTCTGATATTCCCTCGGATAGTTGTACTCAGGAACAGCTTCTGGATAACTCTGTTGATGCCCCCCATAGTACGCAGTTTGATATCCTTGAGGAATCCCATCTTGTTGCCCCCCGGGTATTTGAATCGGCTCTACTGCCTTCTTGATCAAGCTATGTAATGTGTTCACCAATACCCCAGATTGATCAGTCAACGCATGATGAACTGCCTCATTAAACATGTCTTGGATCGGCTTCTGTGAACTTGTAGGCGATATATTGCTCAATTCACCAACCAGAACAGGATTTGGAAATTGGGATTTTTGAATCGGCCCTTGATCTGTCATGCCGAAGGATTGTAGACAAAGCTTCTGAAACTCCACGATGTTCTGCTCCACTTGTTGTCTCTGTTCTTCGGTCAAATCTTCCATTGTGACTGGGATCATATCATCTTTGCTGACCTCTTTTCCAGCCATGTCGAAGTTCTGTGTCCCACCGGGTCAAAAACGTGTTGATTCAGCCGATAGGATATACTGTGATAATATGAAGATCGTGTCCCACCGGGCGTGCCAAAAACGTGTTCGCACCAAAAACCGCCGGGTGTGCCAAGAAGCTTGTTGATGATCTGGTTTGATGCGATTGAACATACGAAGGCCTGGGAGATCTGCTTAGCTCCAGTGCAGGTCCTAAAGTTTGAGGTTCGCGGGCGTGCCAGTCAATTTGACCTCGCAATTGACAAGGAGATGAAGAAATTTGATTACTAATCCAATCGGCCAGTAAGCCGATACGGATTCCTTTCAGCCGATCGCCGCTATGCTCGTGCCCGGGCCCTCGCCTGTACTTGCGCTCGGGTCTCGTGCTCGCGTCCGGGTCCTTGTTGGTCCTCGTGCCCGGATCGGCAGCCATTGCGCAATCGGCTATCGGCCGATACAGGCTGATATAGACTCCTCGTAGCTGATAGCCGATGGCACCTGTGTATCGGCTAGGAAACCGATAGTGCTATGATCAAAGAGAAGATGTCAGTATAACATGTGCATCGGCTAGGAGCCGATTATCAATAGATAAGCAAAATAGTAAGCCAGCCGACTGCCGAGGAAACACATATGCATCGGCTAGAAAACCGATGATAATATAGATGACCAAAACAGTATGGATAATACAGTCGGCTTTATAAAAAGATAACCTATCGGCTAAGCACTCCGATAGAACGTCGCATATACACCGATCAGCCCGACAAGGATAAATCTATTATTATCGATCTAGTAGTTCAAACCTAACTGATGCAGCACAGATCGATAATAGTAAAGGAACCTCAACGAGCTGATAGACCTAATGCAACTGTGATGAAAATAACTTACCGGCTATACATTCCGATAAGACGCTTGCGCAAAAATCATCAGCCTAGCAGGAACGATTTATCGCTGGCAGTTCAGTAGGTCGGACCCAACCGATGCAGCACGAACTGATGATAAATCGCCCCCAGTAAACTGATAAGATCTATGCACGCGTGATGTGATATACCTGACCAGCCTAAGAGGTCGGACCGAACCGATGCAGCCGTAGACAGATCCGATACACCGTGGTAAGCCGACTACCATAGACCGACTAGAATATCGGACCTAACCGAGAAAGTCCTAGCCGATTGGTAGTCGAGGTAACGAGACTTACCCTCTCGCAGGAGTTCGGACCTAACCGATGCAGCCCCGCTCGAGAAGCAAGAACCCGTTGGTAAAGGGTGGCGATGCGCCGAAGTTTAATTGATCGATTGATCGAGAGATAGTTTACAAGGTACCCGGGCATACGTATATATACCCCGAGTTGGTACAGTCCTAATAGGACACGAAACAGAAGTTTCCTAATTATAAAAGGAAAAACTAACAAACCCCGATCAGATACGAGATCAGGTTTCCTAAAAATCATCAAAACTACCTAATTAGTAGATAAGGTAATTGGCTGCCATGTCGTGGTCCTCACGATTCCTTCCTGAATCTGGCTTCTTCTGATTAGCTTCCAACGGCTGATATATCTTCTTTCCTTAACCAAATCCAATGTGAACCGTGCCAAATTTTGGCGTTAACAGATACCAACCTTGTGGGACCCCAACAGAGGACCCTCTGTGTATACGTACTAGCCTAGGATCATGCTAGCACACACAGTCACAAGAATAATATCACAGCCAACATCACGAAGGAAACCAAATTATTTATTAATAAATTGACTGTGAAAAGCCTTATGGCTAGAGTTTACATTTATTATGCCACGAAGGGCCTAAAGAAAACAAGATAACAGTGGAAATAAAATAAATACGTGGAAGCTCCATTTAACATGCCACAGGCAGTCAACTGGGACCCACGGCCTATTCCTCGTCTTCAGCAGCAAACTCCTCCAGAAACAGCGAACACCTTTCTTCTGGAATTGGGGGGAATTGTAAGGTGAGTACATGTAATACTCAGCAAGTGCACGGAAATATACATATGCACAGCTGACAAAGAAAGGCTAAGGCTATTTTGCATAACACAGCAGTTGCATTTATAAACCTTTTATAAACAAAGTTAAAAACAACATTTAATGTGGGTGCCATGGGCCCCGGGTACCTCATGACAAGCTTATGGGCCACTCGGATAGAGGATGGGTCTAGCCTTGTAATTAGAGATATAGCTAGATTCGGCAGACTTTGCCTTGTATAGAAAGGAATATACAGTCCTAGTCGGGTGCGTTATATCTCTAAGAGGAGATCCCTTGGCCGTATCCGGCTGGGACTCCTACCTTGTACCCTTGTTCCCCAGTATATAAGGGGAGGCAGGGCGCCCCCTAAGGGCGAGAGCTCATAGAAGCATACACGGCCATACGGTTCATCAGAATCGCCACCATAATTCCTCAAAGGAATACATATAAACTGGACGTAGGGTATTACCTCACATCGAGGGCCTGAACCAGTATAAAATCTCCCTGTGTTCCTTTGCAATCCACTGAGTTTCCATCCGCCGAGTAGCCCCATATATTTATTGCCGGTGTAAAACATCGACAGTTGGCGCGCCAGGTAGGGGAACCGGCACGATCTACATCTACAAGCTCAATGGATCCAGCAATCGGAGTCAACGGCGGCAAACTCTCCCCCGGAGATACAACTGCATTCAGAAGCATCGACTTCGTCGCCGACCAGATCGGCAATCTCACCTTGGCCGACACGGACCCGATCCAACCGGCCGAGGAACCAGCCGACTCCGCGCCAGTCAGCTACACGATGCTGCAGCAATCTTTCACGACATGCTGCCGCGATCTCTAGTACGCCCGAATCCAGGGACAACTCTTTCTTTCGGTGTTCAACTTGGACTCGGTTTTGAGCCGGCCAAGATCGGGCCAAAAAAGGAAGAGATCGTCAATTTTATTATGGAATTTTTCATTAAGCTATTTTAGGCGAATAAACCAAGGGTGAATTTTCGCAATTGGACAAAAAGAACGGAAAGCGAAAAATCTGGACGTGACAGACCACCAGTCTCTGATAGGATTGATCAGATACCTAGTCTGGGAGACGGCCCAACGCCCAAGACATGGACTTTTTGATGCAGCCATGGTGGTCTTATTGACACAACCACAACACACCATGGTGTACCCCAGTTGAACATACTACACTTGTGGTTAGCATGAGTGTTGCTTCGCAATGAGTAGTCCGCGAACCGGTCCTTAACTGTCATGAGTACCGCTAGCAACATTCCAACCTAGTGCTCACAACCCACCTTTTATTCAAGTTTTAGTGAACCATTAACGTGTCCTCGTACGACCACCGTCGTAAAAGGGATCATCATTCCATGTGACCGAATATATATTAGTATTGAAATTACTGTGACCCCCATAAGTTATTCTATCTTTTGCTAGGCATAGCTAAGCAGGGTCCTAGAGTTATTCTAGCTAACCACTAAATAAAGGTAGCTAGTCAAAATTATCCCATAGGTACAATGTCGAGTGATCAAATCAAAGGGGCCATAAACAAAGGTTAGAGTTTCCCTGTCCTGATGACATTCTAAAATAAATGCAGTGTAGAAGGAAAACATAGCTTTAAACATAGGGACAACATGTTCAATGAGAAAGAGGAATCTGTGTGACTTGCCTTGCAGCTCCACACAGCCTTTGACACCTGCCTCAAAAAACTGCGTCTCTTCCTGAACGTCGGTAGCTATAAGCAATAAACAAAATGAGCAAAAACAATATATCAACACACATGAACAGTACAATATTATATTTTTAATGGATAGTTCATAATTTTTAAAGAAATTAGAGACTTGAACGACCTCAATCCGAGTTCGTATGAATTAGTTATGAGTTTTGGAAGTTTTAACCCTTTTATAGCCTATTTAAAAGAATTTACCCGATTTATTGTGTCATAATTGAATTAATTTTATTCGGGAAAAGGGGTTTATGACGTCATAGGAGAGAGGAGGCTCTCGGCTAACCAGTGGGGCCCACTGTCGGTGAGGGGAAGGTGTCGGGTCCATGGTGGACCGAGTCCACCGTGGTCCACGAGGGGGATCCGATGGCTAGGGTTCTAGGGTTTTGATCGGACGGCCGAGATCTAGCCACATGTCAAGGTGATCTCACTGCGATCGGACAGGTGGGATCTAACCGAGGAGATCCGACGGCTGACATCGATCCCAATCGGATCGGCTAACGGCACTAAGGTGGTGCCGAGCTAGTGCCTACACGGCGGCCACGTTGGCTACAGCGACGGCGGCGGCACTAAACCTGATGGTCGATGGCAATCGGCGGCGTGGCGGTGCACTGGGAGAGCGGCAAAGGGTAAAGGAGGTCGAGGCGATCCTTACCGAGGGCGAAACCACAAAGAGTGGTGACGGAGACGGTCGGCGGCGAGGTTGAGGCGGCGGAGGGCTTTGGGTCTTCGTCGATGGCAGTGTTCCAGTGGCTTCCAAGGGCTAAAAGGCGGCAGCCTGGCTTCTGCGGGCTCCGGCGAATCTAACCGAGGCGGCGGCGGGCTTCAACAGCGGCTGAGGCGACGGTGGCGTGCGAACGAAGCTTGGCGACGGCGGCGACACAAGCGTGAGACGCGGAGAGATGGCTAGGGCTAGCTTGGGCTCAATCTAAAGGGCGAAAACCATCCTAGGGGTCTCAAGGTTGCTATTTAAGGCGGAGAGGGGCGGACTCTGGCTCGGACTCAACGGATTTTGCGGCGGTGCCGGTTAGGGATTGAAGTCCGACTCGGGAAGCTTCGGGTCTCCATTCCATGTGCGATTTGGCTCCGGTTTTCTTGGGGATTAGGTGAAGAGAGATAGGGGCTTGGTTTTCCCTCAACCAATTTGGAGAGATCGGGGCCGAGACGAACGGATTTGGCGAGATTTACGGTGGCGGCGCTCGGGTGCAACAGTGCGCCCAGGCGGGAGGAAGACAACGACCCAACAGGCGGGCCCCACCTATCGGCAGCCGAGGGTGACGCAAGCGGCCGTGGGCCGACGTGCGCGTGAGGGAGATCAGGGCTGCGCACAGTAATGGGCCAAAAATGGCCCAGAGACTATTGAAGGGGGTTTTAAACCTTTTTCTTTTTGTTTTAATTCTGTGAGCTTATTTATTTTGCCAAAAATACTTCCCCTAATCAATTAATTCCCAAAAAATTCCAGAAATTAAATAATTAAGTAAAGAATTTTATAAATTTATTTTCAAGCCCATTTTTCTTTAGATTTCCCCTTGATTTTATTCCTTTCACTCATCGAGACTTTTAATTAGATTTCTGAAAATTCCTTTTTCACAATATTTTATATAGGGATAATTTTAGGGTGTTATAGTCGGCTAG
The DNA here is from genome assembly GCA_003991445.1 of Oryza meyeriana var. granulata. NCBI lineage: Eukaryota > Viridiplantae > Streptophyta > Magnoliopsida > Poales > Poaceae > Oryza > Oryza meyeriana. The sequence goes on along the minus strand of RYFJ01001990.1, from coordinate 19,207 downwards.
CGCGACCGGGAGGTAGTTAGCCATGGCTTTGTGGTCACCACCGATAGCTCAGATTGCCAGGGTGTATACTGTGAGCCAGGACTCGGGGTTGGTTTTGCCGTCGTATTTCTCGATCCTCGTAGGCTTGAAGCCTGATGGCCAGTCGACGTCCTGGAGCTCGTGAGTGAAAGCCAGAACGCCTTCATCTTCATGAGGGCTCCGGCTCCTGTTGCGGTGATTATACCGCTCGTGGTTGAGGCCGAAGCGTTCGTAGTCGTCCTCCTGTCGGCGACGCTCGTCTTCTTCGCGTTCATGGTGCCGAGCATTAATGGTGTGACGGAGGTCACGTTGTAGCCGGACTCGGAGATCCTGGTTAGGCCGGCGGTCGTACTGGTGACGCCGCTGGTTGTTGTTGGTGTCGCCAAGTGATGTTTGGCGCGATTCCTCATGTGGCCAACTTGAGCCGGCCCCCTGATGCCGTGTTGATGTAGATGAGCCTGCTGCCGGAGAACCCGACATGTTGGTTGGTAAAATTGTGTCGCCCGACTGCTGTTGCTACTGACAGGCAGCAACTGTGATCATCGCGTTGATCTTGGCGATAGTCGGAGTCTCCTAGTGATCAGGCCCAAGCTGGAGTGTGTCCAGCAGGATTGCAGCGGCCACGACGTTCTGTTGTGGCGTGACGAAGACGTCGTGGTCGCTGACTTTGGTCTGGAGAATCTATTTCTGGGCCGCTCACCTAGCCTTGCGTAGCCCGTCGTTGCGAGCCTTGCGGTCAGCTTCCTCCTGTTGTCGCTGTGGACAACCTAGAAGTGCATTATGGAGAGTAATTACTATGACAACGTGAAATATCTACATGGATGGGATCTCGAATCAAAACCAAATAAGCGCAGTAACCATCTATCCTCATTGCAGCCTTGCCATAATATTTACCCATTCATAATACAAATCCAAAGCGCCAAATTCAGAAATAAGGAGATATTTGGAGAGTTGATTCACTAGTCTAAAACGGCGAAGTGTGCCCGTCAAACCACACGAAGGTGGCGACCAAACACGATACACACTTCTAGGGACATGGTCTACGGTTGAACCAATATCCATGCATCTCATCATTTCTAAATTCTTACTAATGTGTGACTAGCCCAGGAAAGCTCTAGTCCCACACGTTCATCTTTGCAATTGATAAACATCACAAGTACTTTAAATATGGATAAAAGAGCAGCAGGGTTATATATATTACATAGAGGGTTCACACACCCTAACTCATCACAGAGTAGCACAAAAGATAGCAGCGGAAATGTAAACATAAAGGATAAAACCAGTGGTGCCATACCAAAACCCACAAGGCAACCGACTGGGGTAGAGCTTAACTCCAACTACACATTATCCTCGCCACCCTCGGCAGGATAATAGTAGATCACACCAACATTGTCGTCATCCTCACCTGAAAAATATGCAGCGTGAGTACGAATGGTACTCAACTAGACTTACACAATATTAATAGTACAAAGGAGTAATGCTAGTCTCTACATCAAGGAATATGGCTATGTTGATCTAGTTTTGCATAGAGCTAAGTTTATTGAGCAAAATAATAACTTGAAACTATAAGCATTTGCGAAAGAAAAGCAATCTGAAATTTTATGACAGCAGGTAATATGTTCTGAAAAGGAGGTGAAAATGAGCACAATCCCATGCTCTAACATCAACAATGGGCCACCATTGCCAAAATAAATATGCTATACAAGCATACCATCTTTCATGACTAAAACCAAGTCATACTTAACACCAAAGCCTCTCATATAAACCCATCCATCCTTGACTATCCTAAGTCATGATATAACCACATAATCCCATAACCACATATCCTAAGTTGGATGCTAACATAGACTAACTAACACATCAAGCGGTCGTCCTGTAACCGTGGACACGGCTATTCAAATAGTTCTTACTCTGATAAGAGGTGTACATCTTTACTCACACGATGTGATAGAAGCCATACGGCTACACTCTAGTTTGATCCGTACCTGTCGGTACCCACACTCTACATATTGAGTGCGGACTAGAGGTCATAATAAAACCTTTCCCACGCTTAGCTCCAACCACCTAAACCATGTCTGGGCCCCTGACGACTTAGCCACACACACAGGTGACTAAGGTGGGCTTACCGTCGCGGGAGACACCTCCGGCCAAAACCAGGCGTGCACGAGGCCCTCCAAAGGAAAGACCATCCTCACAACTGACGGACGGGCGTAGATGGCCACAGCCTCCCGTGCTACTAAGTTAAGCCGTCCCATTCCCGGCGTGTGGAAGTACGTAGGGTGCTTGAATAGACATCAACATGTTCGGTCCTTAACGACCTAGACGGAGCTACATGCATTGGGGAAACACCATCCCATCATCGCCCTATCATCCGTCCAAGTCAAACATATTCTCAATTATAAATTAGAAGTTATTCTTTTCAGATTTTAACACATCCATTCGTATTAAACTAGTTTTGAACCGATAGCTCCATCTATCGGATTTTTTTTTCTAAGTCTAGAATTAAGCATGGCTAAGCATTCAATAAAATAAAAGTATCCCAAAGTCCTTAACCAGGGGTGACAAGGTAAAAACATGGAATCAACAACCAAGGAATGGAAATGCATACAATTGGGTAATATTGACTCTACCCGTTTTCCTATTTTAAATGGACCGAAACATGCATATAGATATTGTTTTCGCAAACAAATCAATTTATTGAAGACATAGGTTCAATATGCTTAGATGCTTGCCTTGCTGCTGTATGAAGTCACACTCAACCTCAGGTTCTTGCTCCACGTACTCCGAGTTGTCTGAATCTACTGATAAAAAGCGAATATGCAAATAAGAATCAATTAAATATGTCTATGCAAAAATGATCAATTAATTCTGAGATAAATACAGTAGATATTTAACATTTTAAAGTGAATTTTAGTGAAAGAATTATTTCTAAAACTTTTACGGTTTATGAGTTACAAAAACAACAAGATAAAAAGGCTGAAAATGGCAGTTTTGTAGTTATTTATATTGTAACCTTAAGTTATTATATTTGACTGACATTTTCTATTAAGATCTCAAGAAGGCATGTATTTTTATATAACAGAGCATAGCCTACTGGTTCCAACAAAACTTGGTTCACTGAAATTTGATTTAAAAAGATTTCTCAAGTATATCAAAAAGAAGGGTTAGAAATTACTTAGGCCTATTTTGGGAGGTAGTTTTGTCAAAAACAACTGATCCACAGCATAGGTTACAATTTTCTAAGTTAAACAAAAGTGGTTTCATATTTTTAGCAGTTAGGATGAATCTTCTAAAAATTTACAAATTTCTTGGGCACAAAATAAGTTATTTTTGCTTCACATTATTTTATAGACATTTTCTGTACAGAAGTGGTCCTATTTTATTTGACAGTATTAAAGTTTACAAATTTACAAAACTAACAAAATTGTTTTCACTCAAAAAGGAATTAAAATGAAATAGTTATGGATTTTCAAAGTTTGACCATTTTTCTGTTGTAAATTAAATTCCTTAATCATTTTCCTAATTCTTTCTTCTTTTCTCTTTTCCCCTAGCCCGGGCCCACTGTCGGCGGCACAGAACAGGGGAGGCGTGGGCTGGCTGGGCCGCCGGTTCTGTTCGCCGGCGCCAGCGATGAATGGCGGCTCAGCACGGGTGGCGGCCAACAGGGAAAGTGTAGTCGAGGTCCCTGCGATCCTAATGGTGCTCGTAACTTCGCTGGTGATGGACAGTAGCTCGCCGGTGACGAGCTCGAGCGGCGGCTGCATTTGGGTTGCACGTGGATGTGCCAAAGCAGCCACAAACTGAGCCAGGAAAAACATGGAACAGGTGCAAGGGGTCATGAGGAGACTCACCGTGCTCCGGGATAGGTTGGGCGAGCTCGCCCGAGGCCCGACGATGGTGGAGTACTCCCGGTGGTGGCAAAAATCAGCAAGGCGATAACGATAGCTATCTTCGGCTAACCAACTAGCGATTTAAACCATGCAAGAGGTCAGTGAGGTCACGAGGAGGCTGCTCACGCGAGGAATCGGAAGATAGCTCACCGGTGCAGTGGGAACAGGCGCAGCGGACCTCGGTCAGAGCCAGAGAAGACAGTGGCTGATCTCGGCGCTTAGGGCTTGGTTTCCCGCGATTTTTGGGGCGTTTGGCTGCTGGGGGTGAGGCGGTGATGTTGGCGCAGTGGCTCTGCCAGAGACGAGCCCGAACGGCGGGAACGCCGGCATGACGGCCACGGCTGCGCGTGGCCACGCACTGGGTGGGCCCCCGATTGCCGATGGCGAGGCGGCGTTCCCGGCAATTGACTGCGAGATAGGGGACCAGATTAGGGCAGGAGCTATGGCATGCGGAGGAGAGCTTGGAACGTGGGAAAGAAGAAGAGTTCACCAGAGGGATGTTCGACAGCGGCGGCAGCTTTCCTTCGGCCGGCGACGGGATCGATGACGAGCTAGTCGAGGTAGCCCTTCCCTCTCGGTCTTTTGCACTCTAGGGCATAGAGGATGTTCGGCCGATGCAGTTGAGGGAGATATAGGGCAAGAGGAGAGCGTGGACACGCCGGCATGCATGGCACACGCGTCAGCCGAGCTTCCAGCAGGCTGGCGAGCTCACCACTTCGTGGGTTGGCTGGACAGAGGGCTAGGCAAGTCCAGGTCACTGCCAGGTGGGTCCAGGGCATGGTGGTCAAGGGATAGCAGAGAGGGTTGGGTAGAAAAATTGGTGAACACTGATTTTGAGAGGTTTTTCTGGATTTTTCTCTTCCTCTCTCTTTAAAAATCGATTTGAGTAAGCAAAACTGGTGTTAAAAATATGGTGATTTTTGTGTAGCTAGCCCAGACTACCTAGGTTCCATTTTTGAAAGTTTCACACAAAAATTCAAAATGGTTTGCTTACAGAAATTCAACAAATAGGACCCAGGCTGAAAATTGTTTGAATTTTTATGGTTCTAAACTAATGAAATAAATTCTGGAAAAATTATATTAATTCATGATAAATAAACTAATATTTGAATAAATTATCTCCCATATACACTTCTGTTCAATTTGATGCACTTTTTAGTAGTGTTTTGTTTTTGCTGATTTAGGGTTTAATTATTGAGGGTTTAAAATGTTGCAAACTTATCTTGCAAGAAGTGACAATGCAAAAGTTTAAATTGTGCACTCTAATGACAGTAGGGCATAACACTAATTACCTAAAATTAAATCTAGGGCTATGATAGTCGTAGTCGGCGCGCCTCCTCCTGTTGCTCTTCTTGAAGTCGGCGTATCTCGGGTGGTGGTGTTGAAGCAATGAAAATCTCACGGGGCAAGAGAAAACTTGTCAAACTGGAGTCCGAACTAGCGTTCGAACCGTTGTCCAACTTGGAGTCGGAATCCAAGTAATTTATCGAAGTAAGAACGACTCCGACCTCCCTAGATCCAATCTGAAACGACTCTGGACCGTGTCCAAACTGAATCATGGGGGATCGGGTCTGCCGCATGAAGTGTAGATCTACGGCGTTGCCAAGCTCATGTGGGAGATTGACGCTCTCCCCCTTTCCTAGCCCAACTCAGGCTGGCTCAAGGCCTAGCACGAGTCGGACGCCGAAAGAGAGAGTTGTCCCGAGGCTCGGCGAAGTAAAAGATTGCCGCAGTAGATCGATGAAGGTGACTGCAGCATCTTGCAGGCCGACTGGCGTAGAGTCGGCTGGTTCCTTGGCCGGTTGGATTGGATCTGCTTCGGCCAAGGTGAGGTTGCTGATCTGGTCGACGATGAAGTCGAGGCTGCCGAAGGTTATCGTGTCTCTAGGGGAGAACTTGTTGCCGTCGACTCTGGTTGCTGGATCCATCGAGCTTGTAGATGTGAAACTCGCCGGAGCCCCTACCTGGCGCGCCAACTGTCGATGTTTTACGCCGGCAATATAACTGTAGGGCTACTCAGCAAGGGGAAACTCGGTGGATTGCAAAGGAACACAAGGCGATTTTATACTGGTTCAGGCCCTCGATGAGAGGTAATACCCTACGTCCAGTTGTGGTGGTATTCCTTTGAGGATGTATGTGGATCAATGATCTCGTGTGTTGTTCTCTGCCCTCAGGGAGTGCCCTACCTCCCCTTATATACTGGGGGGAAGGGGTACAAGGTAGGACTCCTAGCTGGATACGACCAAGGGATTTCCTTCTTAGAGATACATCTTACCCGGCTAAGATTGTATATTCCTTTTTATACAAGACAAAATCTACCAGGTGCTACTATATCTCTAACTACAAGACTCGGCTCATCCTCTATCCGAATGGCCCATATGCTTGTGATGAGGTAACCGGGGCCCATGGCCTCCACACCCGATCCCCTAAAGTTTGACTCGAATACGGCCTTGAGCCACTCGAGATTGGATCGAGGGAGGTTGAAGTCGTAATTACCCCCGTCAACTACTCTGATTCCGACTCTCAGTCGAACAGCAGTTCGGTAAGCTTTTCTCCACCACGTGAAATCTTCATGGCATCCAAGGGCTCAACTCCTACTCAAGATGCACGCCGACTACGCGATCAGCAAGAGGAGGAGGCTCACTGACTATGTGAACAACAGGAGGAAGAAGCATGACATCTACAAGCTGAGCACAACGCACGTAATGACAAGCTACGCAAGGCTGGGTGCATTGCTCAATAAGAGATCCTCCAAACCCGAGTCAGCAACCATGACATCTTTGTGACCCTACAACAAAACGGCATGGCTGCTGCCACCTTATTGGACACTCTGCAGTTCAGGCCTGATCACCAGGCCACCCCGACAATTGCAAGGATCAAGGCCATGATTACCGCTATAGCATGCCAGTAGCAGCAATAGTTGGAAGACACACTCATACCGTCCAACAGGATGGCTTCAAATACGGTGATCTCATCTGCCTCAGCACGACGCTGGGCGGTTGGCTCCAGTCAGCCACGCTTGGAGTCGCGCCATACATCACTCGACAATCAAAAAGATGACTGACGGCGACGACAACAGGATGACTGCCGTGATAACTGGGATGCCCGGGGTCGACTATGGTGTGATCTCTAGAAAGACATCAACGCTCGATGACGGGAACGCGAGGAAGATGAGCGCGGCTAACTTGAGGACGAGAACGAGCGCTTCGGCCTCCACCATGAGTGGTTTCATCGCCGCAGTCAGAGTCGGAGCCCTCACCTAGACGACAGAGTACCGGTATTCACCCACGAACTACAACAAATCGACTGGCCATCTGGCTTCAAGCTGACTGGAATTGAAAAATACGATGGGAAGACCAATCCTAAGTCCTGGCTCAAAGTTTACACTTTGGCCATTTGCGTAGTTGGAGGTAACCACAAAGCCATGCTAACTACCTCCTGGTCACCCTAGCTGACTCGGCAAGGACATGGCTAATAGGACTTCCCAGGTGGTCAATCGGCTCCTAGGGAGAAATCCGAGAACGCTTCATTGCAAATTTCCAAGGAACAAAGGAGAGGCCTTCTTCCAAGTACAGCTTATATCAATGTCATCAAAGGAAGAATGAGTCTTTGCGATTTCATCAAGAGGTTTTCTGAGAAGAGGAACTCAATCCCAAAGATCAAGGACGAGGTCATCATCGCCGCCTTCTGCAAGGGAGTTAAGGACACCCTGTTCATCACCAAGTTCACTCGGAAGCCTCCGACACCTGTTAAAGCTATATTTGATATGGCCAATAAATACGCTGATTCGGCCGATGCGGACGCTGAGGCCCTGGATGACAAGAAGGAGCCCTGACAGAAGGACAAGAAAGACACAGATGACATAGCCCCAATCGCAAGCGCAAGTCAGACAACGTCGTGGCAGCTATGGAGCACAGTCGGCCGCGAACCTCAAGGATGGACGACTACCAGAAAGTCATGAACGGGCCATGCTCTTTCCACCCAAAGGGGAAGCACACGGCTAAGAACATGCTCAAGAGGTTCGATTCGAAGCAAACATCAGTATCTGGCGATGCCAAAGACAAGAACAAGCCAGATTTGAGCCTAGCCGGCGGCTACCAAGATCCCTAGGTTGAGCTCAATCACATCTTTAGAGGGCCGTCTACGTATGAGTGCAAGAGAAAACAAAAGCTAACAGCTCGAGAAGTCAACTCAATCTCGATAGACACCCCCCAAAATCTGCGCTGCTCAGAAACGGCAATTACATTCGACTGCACAGATCACCCCGACCGAGTCATGCATCCAGGGCGTTATCCACTCGTCCTAGATCCGGTCATCAGGAGTATCAAGTTTGAGGAAGATTCTCATCGATGGAGGAAGTGCTTTCAACATATTATGTGCCAAAACGCTCGACAAGATGAAGATCCCTCGATCCAAGCTACGGCCGGGTACTACTCCCTTCTGCCGTTTCTTGAGATTGGGCTAGCTCTCAGCTCTCCTTGTCGCAGGTGAAGGCCTGCTTGACATCGCTACAAAGAGAAAGAACTCCGGCTGGTCCTGGCATCTTGAGCATCATGTAGGTATAATGTGGCACTGCCATGAATTTCGCTAGTGCTGGCCGTCCGAGAATCGTGTGATACGCAGTCTCGAAGTCGGCAACCTCGAAGCAGATATTCTCGGTGAGAAAATTATCCCGTGTGCCAAAAGTAACTGGCAGAGTTATCTGTCCGAGTGGAGTGGAAGATAGGCCGGGGATTACCCTGTGGAAGGGCGCTATGCTCGGCCGTAGCTTGGAAGGAGGAATCTTCATCTCGTCAAGCATCTTGGCAAACAAAATATTTAGAGTGCTTCCTCCATCGATGAGAACCTTGTTCAGCTTGATGCTCCTCCAGGATGAGTGGATAGCATCCTGGATGAGTAACCCAATCAGGGTGATTCACGCGGTCGAACATGATAGGCGTTTCTGACCAACATTGGGGGCCGTCTGTAGAGACTGAGTTAACTTGGTGTGCAGTGAGCTTCTACTTCCTCTTGGACTCATATGCAGATGGCCCTCTAAAAATGTGGTTGAGCTCAGCCTGGGGATCTTGGTAATCGTCGGCTGCACCCAAATTTGGCTTGTCTTTCTCTTTGTTGCTGCTAGATGTTGAAGCCTGCTCGGACGCAAACTTCTTGAGCATGAAGCAGTCCTTAGCCGCGTGCTTACCCTTTGGGTGAAAGAGACATGGCCCGTTCATTACATTTTGGTACTTGTCTGTCCTCGGGGGTCGCAGCCGAGTATGCTCCACAGCGGCCACCACGTTGTCCGACTTCTGCTTGTGGTTGCCGGACTTGTTCTGTGCTGGCTCATCATTGTCTTTCTTGTCCTTCTACCGGGGCTCCTTCTTGTCATCCATGGCCTCAGCAACTGCGTCTGCCGAATTGGCATATTTGTTCGCCATGTCAAAAAAGGCCTTGATAGAAGAGGGAGGTTTCCATGTAAACTTGGCAATGAACAGGGCATCTCTGACTCCCTTACGGAAGGCGGCAATGATGACCTCATCCTTGATCATTGGGATTGAATTCCTTTTCTCAGAAAACCTCTTGATGAAATCACGAAGAGACTCGTTCTTCCTTTGGTGCAACTGATACAGATCGTTCTCGGAAGATGGCCTCTCGTAAGTTCCCTGCAAGTTGGTGATGAAGCATTCCCAGAGTTCTCCCCAGGAGCCGATTGATTGCTTGGAAAGTCCCGTTAGTCATGTCATTGCCGAGTCGGCTAGAGCGACTGGGAGGTAGTTAGCCATGGCTTTGTGATCTCCTCCAGCTACTCGGATCGCCAGACTGTAGACTGTGAGCCAGGACTCGGGGTTGGTCTTCCTACCATATTTTTCAATTCCTGTCAGCTTGAAGCATGATGGCCAGTCGACCTGTTGCAGCTCTTGGGTGAAGGCCGGTACTCATTCGTCTGCATGAGGACTCCGACTCCGACTATGGCAGTGAAACCGCTTGTGGTGGAGGCCGAAGCACTCATTCTCATCTTCCAGTCAGCGACGCTCATCTTCCTCACGCTCGTGGTACCGTTCGCTAATGTCTTGCCGGAGATCACGTCGTAGTCGGCCTCGGAGATCCTGGTTGTCCCGACGGTTGTCTTGATCTTGGCGCCGCCGGTCGTTGTTGTGGTTGCCGAGTGACGTGTGGCGTGACTCCGTGTGTGGCCGACTAGAGCCGGCCACTCAGCATCGTGTCGAGGCAGATGAGACCGCCATTGGGGAAGCTGACCTGTTGGTCAGTATGAGGGTGTCGCTCGACTGTTAATGCTGCTGACATGCAGCAATGGTGATCATAACTTTTATCCTTGCTATTGTCGGGGTGGCCTGGTGATCAGGCCCAAATTGTTGTGTATCTAGCAGAGTTGCAGCGGCCACAACGTTCTGTTGAGGAGTTACGAAAACGTCGTGGTCGCCGACTCGGGTTTGGAGGATTTGCTGTTGAGCAGTCCGCCCAGCCTTGTTCAAATCATCGTTGCGAGCATTGCGCTCGACATGTAGGTGTCTTGCGTCTTCCTCCGATTGTTCTCGCAGTTGGCGGGCCTCCTCGTCTTGTTGGTTGCGTAGTCGGTGTGCCTCTTGAGTGGGGGTCGAGCCCTTGGACGCCATGAAGACCTCACGTGGTGGAGAGAAGCTTGCCGTGCTGCTGTCCGACTTAAAGTTGGAATCAGAGTAGTTGATGGGGGTAATTATGACTCCGACCTCCCTAGATCCGATCTCGGGCGGCTCTAGGCCGTATCCGAGTAGAACTCCAGGGGATCGGGTTTGCCGCATCGGATGTTGATTGAGGATATCCACGGTGTTGCCGAGTCCAATCGGGAGATTGACAATCTCTTCCTTTCTTAGCCCGATCTCGGCTGGCTTGAGGCCGAATCTGAGTCAAACACCGAAAGAAAGAGTTGTCCTGAGACCCGAGCATGTTGAAGATTGCCGCAGCATGTCGACGAGGATCGCTGTAGCGTCACATAGGCTGTCTAGCGCGGAGTCGGCTTGGTCCCGAGCCGACTGGGTCGAGTCCGAGTTGGACAGGGTGAGGTTGCCGAACTTGTCGGCGATGAAGTTGAGGCTCCCGAAGGAGATTGTTTGCCCAGGGAAGAAGTTGATGCCGTTGACTCCGGTGGTTGAATCCATCTGGCTTGTCAAAGATGATCTCGCTGATGCCCCTACCTGGCGCGCTAACTGTCGATGTTTTGTATCAGCAATAATAATATGGGGCTGCTCGTGAGACCTAAACTTGATGGATTAAAAAGGAACACGAAACAATTTATACTGGTTCAGGCCCTCGAGATGAGGTAATACCCTACGTACAGTTGTGGTGTATTGCCTTTGAGATTTCTCTGGTGAGATTGTGCTATGCCCTTAGGGGGCACCCTGCCTCCCCTTATATACCAGAAGATAGGGTTACAGAGTAGGAATTCCAGTTGGACTCCGACTAAGAGATTTCCTTCTAGGAATACAACGTCTATCCGAGTGGCCCAAATGCTTCTCATGAGGTACCCGGGGCCCATGGCCTCCACACCACCCATGTTGGCATCATCCATGCCCCAAGAACCACTAATGCTATATCAGGTGGCAACCTCTTAGGTAGTCAGCACATGTTGGTCATAGAGCGGGCAAGCCTGGCACATACAACGAGTACAGAGGCTAGTCTACTTTATCAGCAAAGTCCTAGCCGACTCCTAGATAAGATATCCCCAAGTCTAGAAGCTGCTCTACGGTTTACTCATAACTGTCTGGAAGATGCTGCACTATTTCCAGTCGCATCAACTCACAATTATCACATCGTATCCGCTCGGGGACATCCTGCACAATCGCGAGGCCACTAGCAGAATCACTAAATGGGTGCCCGAGTTGATGGTGTTCGACATTGTCTTTCAACCTCGGACAGCAATCAAGACATAAGCACTTGCCGACTTCGTGGCTGAGTGGACAGTGGTTCAAATGGCTACACCAATGGACAAGCTTGAATACTGGATGATGTACTTTGATGGTTCTCTACAGATTGATGAAGCAGGGGCTGGCGTCGTCCTGACGTCACCCACCAGAGAAAAATTGAAATATGTCCTTCAAATATACTTTCTAGCATCCCACAACGTAGCCGAGTACGAGGCACTCATCCATGGGCTCTGCATCACCATATCACTCGGCATTCGCTGACTGGTAGTACGTGGAGATTTTCAACTCGTGGTGAACCTGGTCATGAAAGACTGGATTTGTCTGGATGACAACATGGCAGCTTACTGTCAGGAGGTACATAAGCTAGAGAACAAGTTCGATAGGCTGGAGATTACACATGTGTTGCGGCAATATAACGAAGCTGCAGATGTTTTAGCCAACATGGGATCCAAATGAGAAGTGGTCCCGATTGGAATTTGTGTCGAGCAACTATTGGAGTCGTCAGTCAAGAAAAAATCAGTACTCGAGCAGTCGGGGGCTGAACCTACCCGGCAACAAACGAAGTACTAATCATCTCTCAAGATTGGTAGACTCCAATCATCAGGTTTCTCCGGGAAGACGAGCTCCCAAAAGATCGCAATGAGGCCGAGCGGATCAAACATCAAGGCAAAAGTTTCCTTGTAGTCGGTGAAGACCTTTATTGTAGAAGCACATCCGGTGTCCTCATGCACTATGACACACCTGAGGAGGGCAAGTAGATACTGCAGTCTATCCACTCGGGCATTTGTGGCAACCACACTGCATCAAGGACATTAGTTGGAAAGGCTTACAAACAAGGTTTCTTCTGGCTGACCACGGTTACAGACGCTAAAGACATAGTTCGGACATGTGAGGGATGCCAGTTCTTCACCTGGCAAACAAATCTTCCAGCTCAAGAACTATAAACAATTCCAATCTCTTGGCCCTTTGCAGTTTGGGGGCTTGACATGGTCGGGCCGTTTAAAAGAGTGCCAGGGGGGGTTCACACACTTGTTCGTTGCAATGCACAAATTTACAAAGTGGATCGAGGCAAAACCCGTTGCTACCATAACAGCAGCAAGGGCAAAAGGACTTCATCATGAGTATTATATATCGATTTGGAGTTCCCAACCGCATTATAATGGACAACGGCACTCAGTTCATTGCAGGCATTTTTTAAGATTTCTGTGATGACTTCAGCATCAAGATCTGTTATGCTTCTATGCCACACCCATGAAGCAATGCATTGAGCGTGCAATGGCATGTCTTACAAGGTATTCAAGACTAGGTGTTCGACCGACTAAAACCATATGCAGGGAGCTTCCATCTGTTCTTTGGTCTTTAAGAACCACGGTTAGTCGGGCAATAGGGCAATCCCCTTTCTTCCTAGTCTATGGTGCTGAGGCTATATTACCAACTGAGTTGGAGTTCAGCTCACCACAAGTCTGGGCCCACTCAGATGCAAAATCAGCGAAAAATTAACTGGTCGAACTAGATCAATTGGAGGAAGCAAGGGACATCACAACCATCTAGTCGACAAGGTATCTTCAAGGCTTGCGTCATTATCACAGTCGAAAAGTTCGTGGCCGCGCCATTTCGATGGGAGATTTCATTTTGAGAAAAATCCAAACCACCAAAGGCAGGCATAAATTATCTCCATTTTGGGAGGGGCCGTTCATTATCACTGAGGTGACACGTCCGGGCGCCTACCGACTGAATGAAAGTGCATCTAGCCCCTAAGTGGGTTTTGGTGGATTAATGACAAAGCGGTTAAGGGACTAATGTGTTTATCGAGAATTGTGCAGAGATTAGTCCCAGGTTGCTTGGTGTGGTGCATGGAGACCCCCACAAAAATATGATGCAAAGCGACGAAGTGACTTGGAGTTTATTTTAAATTCTTTTGAATTTTTGTTTGAGTCATAGGAAAGCCGTATTATCAAGAGGGGTTGCAAACAGTGGTCCAAGATCACACAAGTGCTTAAGATACAAATAGTTGAGAGTCCATCACTTTGGCACAACACATACACTTGGGATGGGCTAGTTTCAGTGTTAGGGTCAAAGGTTCCTACCCCTGGGGTCGGAGGCTCCGACCAACCTTCTCGACCAGAGACTAAGTGTCGGCCGGAGGTTCCTACCCCTGGGGTCGGAACCTCCTAGCCAAAATATGTGAGTAACGGCTAAGTGACGTATGCCAATGCTATAAAGCTCAAATCTTGTTTGTAGCCATTCCACTTCTATTCCACCGTCTCCTAGCCTCTCCTAAGGTCTTTTGAGCTCTCCCAACTAGTTCTAGTACCACCTTTGTGATTCTTGTAAGGATCTATTGGGGAATTGAGTGAGTTTTGTTGAGAGAAGGCTAGGAGGATCTTGTGCACTTAAGGAGGACATGGATCTGCTACTTGGAGCTTATTTCTCTTGGAGGAAAACCTCCGAGACGGTTAGGCATCGCCGCGAGCTTACTCGAGTGTGGATTGTCCCAGGAAGAGTTTGTGAAGGTTAACCTCGCTCCGCAAGGAAAAGAGAAATTCTAGTGTGATACCAAGCTGATCTTCGTGGTTTGCTTGGTAGCAAGGGGTCGATCGAGACCCACCTCTTTGGATCTCCTCAACGGAGACGTAGGATCTTTGTGATCCGAATTTTGGGAAAAAATCTTTGTGTCTCCGTTGTGCTTGCTTATTATTGCCTTAAGTTGTCTCTACACTTGGCTGTATTTATCTCCTACCCTATTATTTGCACTACACTCGATCTCTGTCAATTTATCCATTATGAAGTATCTTGGTAGATCAGAACATCAGGGCGGAACCTCTGGCGTTCTTGGCCGGAACCTCTGGCTAGCCTTCTCGGCTAGCCCGAGAGAGCCAGTCATAGCCTGCTACCATTTTGGTCGGAGTTTCCTACTGTCCGTGCCATGGGCCAGGGGTACCTCATGAGAAGCTATTGGGCCACTCGAACAGAGGATGGGCCTAACCTTGTAATTTGGGATACAATAGAACTTGGCAGACTTAACCTTGTACGACAGGGAAAATACAGTCCTAGTCGGGCATGTTGTACTCCTAGAAGGAGATCCCTTGGTCCATAGTCCGACTGGACTCCTATTTGTAACCCTGTCCCCCAGTATATAAGGGGAGGCAGGGCGCCCCCGAGGGTAGAATCACCAAGATCAGAATCATACATCCTCAAAGGAAATAAATCACAACTGGGCGTAGGGTATTACCTCATCTCGATGGCCTGAGCCAGTATAAACCTTTTGTGTTCCTTTGCAGTCCATCAATTTTTTAGGTCTGACGAGTAGCCCTATATTATTATTGCCGATACAAACATGACAGTTAGCACGCTAGGTAGGGGCATCGGTGAGAACATCTTCAACAAGCCTGATGGATCCAATCACCGGAGTCGATGGCATCAACTTCTTTCCCGGGCAAACAATTAGCTTCAGGACCTCGACTTCGTCGCCAACAAATTCGGCAACCTTACCTATCCGACTCGATTCGATCCGATCGGCCAGGGATCAAGCCAACTCCGCACTGGTCGGCCTACTCAATGCTGCAGCAATCTTCAGCGACATGCTACGGCGATCTCCAATATGCCCGAGTCTAAGGACAACACTTTCTTTTAGTGTTCGACTCAGACACAGTTTTGAGCCGGCCGAGATCGGGCTAAGAAAGTAAGAGATCATCAATCTCCCGTTCGGACTCGACAACGCCGCTGATATCTTCAATCAACATCTGATGCGGCAAACCAGATCCCCTGGAGTTTGACTCAGGTACGGCCCAGAGCCGCTCAAGATCGGATCTAGGGAGGTCAGAGTTGTAATCACCCCCATCAACTATTCTGACTTTGACTCTCAGTCGGACTCCGACTCTAAAGTAGTCGATAGCAGTCGGCAAGCTTCTCCCCATGACAAGAAATCTTCATGGCGTCCAAAGGCTCTACACCTATTCAGGAGGCACACCGACTACGCAATCAGCAAGAGGAAGAGGCCTGCCGACTGCGAGAACAATAGGATGAAGAAGCCAAGATGCCTACATGCCCGCAACGGCGATCTGCACAAGGCCGGGCGGACTGCACAACAACAAATCCTCCAAACCCGAGTCGGCGACCACGACTGTGGAGGCCATGGGCCTCGGGTACCTCATCACAAGCATATGGGCCACTCGGATAGAGGATGGGCCGAGACTTGTAATTAGAGATATAGTAGCACCCGGTAGACTTTGCCTTATACAAAAAGGAATATATAGTCCTAGTCGGGTAAGATGTATCTCTAAGAAGGAAATCCCTTGGCCGTATCCGGCTGGGACTCCTACCTTGTACCCCTGTCCCCCAGTATATAAGGGGAGGCAGGGCGCCCTCTGGGGGAAGAAGATCATTGATCGACACAAATCCTCAAAGGAATACCACCACAACTAGACGTAGGGTATTACCTCACATCGAGGGCCTGAACCAGTATAAAATCTCCCTGTGTTCCTTGCATCCACGAGTTTCCATCACCGAGTAGCCCCATATTCATATTGCGTGTAAAAACATCGACAACGATGTCTCATTACCACCTCAACAGAACATCTATAGCCACTGCAACTCTACTGGACACGCTCCAGTTTGGGCCTGATCATCAGGCCACCCTGACTATAGCAAGGATAAAAGCCATGATCACCACTGCTGCATGTCAGCAGCACCAACAGTCGGGCGATGCCCTCATACTGACCAACCGGTCGGCTTCCCCAACGGCAGTCTCATCCCTCAAATGACACCGAGCGGCCGGCTCCAGTCAGCCGCACATGGAGTCACGCCAGACATCACTCGGCAACCCTAACAACAACCAGTAGGTCAAACGCGACAGTTAGGACAACCAGGATCTTCGAGGTTGACTATGGCGTGATCTTCGGCAGGACATCAACACTCGGCGCTGCGAACAAGAGGAAGACTAGCAATGCCAACTGGAAGACGAGAATGAGTGCTTCGGCCTCCACCACAAACGGTTTCACCGCCGTAGTCGGAGTTGGAGATCTCACGAAGATGAAGGAGTACCGGCCTTCACCTATGAGCTGCAACAAGTCAACTGGCCCTCAGGCTTCAAGCCAATTAGAAATGAAAAATACGACTGGGAAGACCAATCCCGAGTCCAGGCTCATGGTCTACACTTTGACAATCCGAGCAGCTAGAGGAGATCACAAGGCCATGTCTAACTACCTCCTAGTCCGCTCGTAGCCGACTCAGTGAGACATGGCTAACAGGACTTTCCCTAAGTGATCAATCGGCTCCTGGGGAGAACTCCGGGAACGCTTCATCGCCAATTTCCAAGGAATGTATGAGAGGCCATCTTCCGAGTACGATCTATATCAGTGCCATCAAAGGAAGAATGAGTCTCTTCGTGGTTTCTTCAAGAGGGTTCTGAGAAGAGGAATTCAATCCCGAAGAGAAAGGATGAGATCGCCATCCCCGCCTTCCGCTAGGAATTCATAGCCAAGTTCACTCGGAAACCTCCCGCTTCTGTCAAGGCTCTTTTCAACATGGCGAACAAATATGCCGACTCAGCCGACGCTATTGTTGAGGCCCTCGATGACAAAAAGGCACCCTGACAGAAGAAGCCGAAGGACACCGATGACACGACCCCGACTAAGGCTGGGAACTACAAACGCAAGTCGGGTGACTTCATTGTGGTAGTCGGTCATAAGCTTCTTCGACCTCCTACAACTGAAGATTATCATAACAACAAGTGACATGCTCGGGGCTCCCAAAAGCCCAAAGGCAAGGATGGATCCCACTCCCAGAATACCGAACAACTATGTCACTTCTGATAAATATTTCCTCACTCGCCTCACCCAATGCCGTAGCCGGCTTACACCTTAATAGGGTAAACTTCACATTTTCTGTATTTTTCTCTAATGATTGAAAAAAGTACTCGAAGTAGCATAAATTCCGATCCGGTGTAACTTCGCCATGAAAGAGAGTACTTTCAGCATCGGTAACTGCAATTTTAATGAGGCCCTAATAAAATAGCATCCCTACGCATGTCAGAAGAACTTCAACGTCGGTTAACCGCAAATCAGCCAAGAATCCTTGTTCATAATCCTTTCGACTTATGTTCGATAGCATGTTC
The DNA here is from genome assembly GCA_003991445.1 of Oryza meyeriana var. granulata. Lineage (NCBI taxonomy): Eukaryota > Viridiplantae > Streptophyta > Magnoliopsida > Poales > Poaceae > Oryza > Oryza meyeriana. The sequence goes on along the minus strand of RYFJ01001990.1, from coordinate 1,280 downwards.
ACAGAATCCTGAGTAGTATCATTGCAGGATTCTACTACTACCCTCCTCAGGTGTGACGTAGTGCATGAAAACTCTGGAGCATTGACGGATTATAGGTTTCTCTTACTTCGATACCCTACCCAACATTAGCATAGGATTGGCTGGTGACCCTCATGGGCGTTTACCCTACCCAACGATATAAGCAAAATAAGACCCGAACCTTGCATTATATAGGATTCAGCTTGGCGACTCCATGGGTTGTACCCAACCAGGAAGAGTTGGACCAACATAAGTACCGACCTACATTAGCATAGGATTTGGCTAGACCTCATGGCATACCACCTAGCCGAAGCTGTAACCACGACCCCGCACTAGCGCCAGAGTTGTCAATTGCCGTAAATATGTACCTGAACCTTACATAACATAGAATTCAGCGCGACCCCTATGGGGTTACCTCACTCGGCAGGTTTGTGACCAAATAAGGTACCCAAAACCAAGCATTAGCGTAAGATTGCAGCTGGTGACCCCCAATGGGTGTACCTCACTTTGACGCCGAAAACCCGCGGGGCCGTCCGGCGTCTTGGTTACACGCGAAGGCCTAGGAGATTTGCTTCACTCCAGTGCAGGTCCTAAATTTTGAGGTTCGTAGGCGTGCCAGTCAATTGACCCTGCATGACAAGGAACAAATATTAGATCCATGAGCCAATCGCTCGAAAACCATCTGACTCGTGATCATCAGCCGAGGCCGATACGTACTGTAAGCACTTATACCCGGCTTGAAGCGATGAGTGGTAGAATAATAGTTATAATAATGAACATGTATGCTAGCCGATCATCGAAGGGGATATTCAAAAAACCCGGCTAAAACTTGGGTAGGATAAACAATCATTAATGCATTAAATAAAAAATCAAATACAACTCCAGCCGATTCATAGTTTAAATTACTGATTGTCGTCGTGAAGAAGCGCTACTGTGTCCGTGCTCGGGCCCTTTGCTCGTAGCGGCTCCAAGCATTCGTCATCAGCACCCGTACTCGTGCCCGGTCCTTACCTAGGTCGTTCCCGGGTCTTGGCCTGAGGCGCCCGGGACCCGCTCGTACTCCACACTCGGATTGGCAGGGGACATCAACGGCTAGCTTTAGCGATTGCATAACAATTGACGCAAACAAAAGATTATATATATAGCAAACAAGCAAATGACCGGCTGTATAATAAGATAACTATCGGCAACAACTCCGATAACACACGCATTAAACACCCACAGTCATCAAAAGTAAAGCTATTATCGTCAGTCTATAGATC